>JAJJMB010017986.1:4487152-4581784 GCA_023531105.1 Papaver atlanticum | reverse complement strand
TTTGAGCATGTTTCCATGATGATGATGAGCTAATTCTCGCGTAATCAAGGCACGGAGGAAGCTATTGATGCATGAATAATTGGTAACTATTCTATTTTTCTCTAATTTGCATTTTATAATTCACTCAAATCACTGCTTTGTAGAATTTTAATTGTTTGCATAATTTTCTTAATTAGTTGTGATTCAATTAGATAGGTTATACTTTGTTTAGATAATCTATGCTTAAGGAATACAATTAATGTTTGAGAATATGCCTGATTATTTGTGAATTAAGAAATAAGAGATTTTAAAGATAATTAGAGTTTTGGAATTTTTATCATCATTCATTCATGTGTAATAGTGGAATCTAGTGTCTTGGTTATTTTCAATCTTGAAATCAAATTTAGAATTAAATTTTCTCTATTTTTGGTTTAAATAAGTCTAAAATCAATTGCTTTCACAAGTCTCAACGAACCTTTTACTACCACTATCTAAAATTTGATCAGAGGGGCCTTTTATGATCACCAAGTCGACGACTGGGGGATACTATAAATTTGATGATATGAAGGGCAAGACGAGTGTACTAGTGATACAGGAGAATTGGCTCAAAGACTTTGACGCCTGAGACATTCTACATTTTGGGTGTTATATGCTCAAGGCATGAACGAAAGTTCGAGACACCTGAAGCATTTTAGGATTTTCTTTCACCTATATTTTCAATTCCTCCAAAACGTTTGCAATACTTGCATCCTGTATTTGAATTCAGTAATTTATCAAAGTTCTTTTATTTAAATAAAAATCTCTATCGAACCTATAAGAAAATCCTCAATCACTCACTTATCCAAAACCAATCAAAAAATCAAAACCAAAATAAAACCTCACATCTCTCAGAAGTTCAAGGTTCAAGAGATTATTGAAAGGAAACTAAAGAAAATCAGCAAAGAAAGATTTTTGCTCCTCTGCAATCTTCAGGTCTCGCAAGGCAGCTTTCTCCAACTTCAGTTATTCAATCAACTGGGTGATCTTAGCCTCCTTCTTCATCACAGCATCACTTGTCAGATGTACATTTTTCTCGATTGCTTCTTTAATGTCTTCAATTCTCTCACGAAGCCATTCCACGTTGAAACCCATCTCATCAGAATTCTTCAG
Source organism: Papaver atlanticum (assembly GCA_023531105.1). Taxonomy (NCBI): domain Eukaryota; kingdom Viridiplantae; phylum Streptophyta; class Magnoliopsida; order Ranunculales; family Papaveraceae; genus Papaver; species Papaver atlanticum. Next base: position 4,580,656 of record JAJJMB010017986.1, on the reverse strand, counting down.
GTTGTACTCCCAATCAAAGAGTACATCTGGAGTGACGGTACTTCTAGCTCTGGTTCGTATATCGTCTATGACGCACAAGATGGATCCTACTTGCTTGGTCAATAAATAAATTCCTTTTGGGTCTGTGGTGACAACGATATGACCATATCTTATCCATATTTTTTCATATATGCCGGCATATGCAATAGGAACGCTAAATCCACCAATTAGCTCATGATACAGGAGTAGCTCACCAAATGGATGAACAAAAGCAATCCCTGCAGTAGAATATTTATGCACAATCATACGGGTCTCTATCATTGGAGCAACTTCAGCAGTCGTGGGAACGGTTTCTTCTATTATTGGAGCAATCTCTTCCATTCTGGGTCCGGTTTCTTCTACCCCTGAAGTAATGGCAATTTGAGCTTTGTTCTCTTCGACAACTTCAGTAGTAACATTCTCATGGCATTGAGGTGCAGAGATGGTAACATCATCAACTCGATTCACCATATGGTTTGAATCATCATTGGCTCTGTTATTCTCTACTTCGACATTCGGCACCTAATATGAAGATTACACCAGATTAGGACGCTCAAAACATGAAAATCAAAAGGCAATCATAAAATCCAGCATGTAAGTCAACTAACACTATCTAAGTTCTTTACTATACATTCAATACATGAGCAAATGGTGTGAAAATCATAAAAACACGTTTTACAACAAGTTCGTCTGAAGAGATTTTGCACTTCCCTGTATAAGACGACAAACTGGGAGCAATTGGTACGGAATCTAAGGTTGAGTCATATACCATTCTCTTCGCATGGATGTTATCTACAACATATAAAAGTTTCATAAAAATTGGATAAACGATCAAATAGATGTGGCCTAAACATTGGACTACATGCCAGTTGAAAATTTTCTGAAAGTCTCCTGGAAGTTTACTGTTTCGCCTATTTCGGCACCTAAACATGATCAAAACTCAAAAATATTCTTTGATAAATCTTGTAAATTTCCTGGGCATGAAAAAACATGGGTAGATCGCGAAAATACGACAAAGGACGAAGATTCCACGGCGTTTCCACTGAAAGACTGAATTCTGAATTTTCTGGTGACGTATTTCGGCAAAACTTCTCATTTGTTCGCATGGGCTCTCATCCATTCATACACAAATCATAAATTTCATACTTCAATGAAAAGACTACAAGAGGAACACTTACTTGGAGGGTTTCTAAGCCATTCGAAGGATTGATGTTGTCGAAACCACCATTAGTAGCATTATTATCTCCATTCGGTTCCGGGTTTTGAAGGCTCTTTGTTTCCTCATTCCTCGAGGAAGAATGTGCATCATCAATATGTTGTATATCCGCGATAATATCCTCCTAGATACATCAGCAACAATTATTATTATTTCATTCAAAGAGATGCCACAGTCGCCCACACGAAAGAGATACTTACATCGACTTCTTCAGTGCTGGATCCCTGAATTGTTTGCCCAGGAGAAAATTAAAGACCGTCAATGATCGATGGAGAAAAATTATGAAATTTAATAAATATTTGTTTGTGATCCTAATTATGCGGATAAGAAAAAGTCGATAAAATAAGCGCTAACAACTCACCCAAGAAGCTACTGGGGACTGCACACTATTCGGTAACATCCTGTAATTCTTACTTCTGGGTTCTCCCCCTCGGAGACTTTCTTCAATTTTCGTAAAGTTTATATCAACCCGAGGTTTCACTACACGACCGTCCTGTGGAAAAGTTAATGAAGTAATTAAGAGGCGATTATTATATCTCTATAAAAGTCATAAGAAGAATACTTACCTGTGGACATCCTGGAAGTACTTTTCGTTTATCACCACTAAAATGATACTTCAACCTTGGTCACTCAGAAACCATCTCAACAGAAGGAGGTTCTTCTACCGGAGTTTGAGGAGCCATTACAAAATCACATAAACGATCAAGTTTTTGTTTCCAGAAAACTACATAACCTGGAGTTGCATAGGCGACCCGGTCAGAGCAAGGGTACATATATTCACACCCATTTAAACGTGTGCAGTCTAAAGAAGCTTTAAGCTAGTCGACCGACGGTTTTTATTTCCGAACATCTGAGACACACTGATCAAGACCCATTTATCGAGCTGCTCTATCTATGGTATATTCCTTCACCAGAAATTTCCCATGCATTACTGATACTAAGTAACCAGGAGTACAACTCAGTATGAAGGATCTCTCACCGTTACTCAGGTCTGTACTAGATTTCAGAATAGCATTCGTTTCATTGTTGTTAAAAGTGATCAACTGTGAGACAAAAGGAGGAATCAACACCCAAGGGCGGAAATTAAACTCATACTCATCGTCTAAGACACTGGTGAGGCGTGTCTTGCGCTGAGGATTCTTGGTAGACCAGCGCATAATCCGGGCATTATCCTTCTCAGAAAGAACATGACGAATATCAACATTCGGTCCTTGCATGGTGCTATGGGGAATTGGTGCAAAATTCTCGAAGCACTCCCACAATAAGGCTTGGAGAAACATTGTGTTAACATATGTTTTAACTTTTATAAAACCATTGGAAACACTGGAATCCACGGCCAAGGAATCCAAATTGGAGAACAGTGAACCCAGAAACAGACTACCAACGGGAAGTTTCTCACCTTGAGCTATCTTAATGGAAAAAGGAATCACGAATGGCTTCAGCAAGTTTCCATTATCTTCAAATACATCTATGGATAACCACAGACACAAGAAAGCGGCAATGTTTAATATACCATCCACGGGTCTTTTAGGAGTTTCATCTCTCGACCACCAGTGCTTCAACCATTGAGCATAACAAGATTTACTGGATAATTTGTTAATATCATGCATCGTAGCTGTCAAGACATCAAATATTGCCTTCTCATTTGCCAAAAGTGTTGCTGGGAAATTACCCGTGACTGGGAGATGCAATAAAGCAACCACATCCTCTAAAGTGATGGTAAATTCTCCCCACCTTCTTATGAAAGTATGGGTAGGAACACACCAGCGAGCGAGCAAAGCTATTATAACTTTCACATCATGGTAAACAAACAAATCTCCAGCTGCTTGAATAGCTCGTGTCACTTGCGCACGATCCAACATGGTTCTCACATGACTATGCCCTAACATATGTCTTGCCCATCCGGAGAAGTCTGTTAAAGGTTTTCGAGAAAGCCTGAAGTCTATGCGTGAACTAGCATAATGTCTTCCATGTATACAAAATCGAATAATCACTCGAGAAGACACCAGTTTTCTCTGAACAATGTCCATGGGATCTATGAGAAGACGGAACGCGTAACCTGGGGGACGTTCTTCAGGCCTATATTGAACCACAAAGAATTCGTCTTCAATGTTTGGAATATTCTTTGTTCCAGTTGTTTCTTCTTCTTCGTCGTCAATAGAAGTTCTATCTACAGAGGTACCATTTTCTGAGGTTGCATTTGTGGAAACATCATCCCTGGAAGCATCATCTGTGGAAGCATCATCCCTGGAAGCATTATCTTTGGAGGTGTCATCATGAGAATCAGTCATCTTTGCAAAGTTGTTGTAACATTCATACAATATTTCTACTTCAGTATATCATTCGTAGATGCAAATTTCATCAACACAGTGAAATTAAAGCACGGCAAAATAATTAGGATGCTCACATCAGCATCTACAAAAATGGTAACTCTCAACCTCTTACCTGTTTACAATTTCACTAGCTGTAGTGACTATAACATGAAAATTTCGAGAGTTTGTTCGCTTCTTTAAAGCTGCAAAGACGAACAAAAATCTCATTATTCGAAATCATAACTTGATTTTCGTGTGAGCAATCCAAATAATTTTCACCGTGTGAGCAACTCCCACCGAGTGAACACTCATCGGTTTGTGCAACACTATTAGATCACAAAATCAATACAAACAATATTTTATCAAAAATTGTTTACTTCTAGCAATTGCTAAAAATCAAATTCTAATTTTACAAAATTTTAAGACTTTGTGAATAACTCACGTATGTTATAAAAAAAAAATTAACGTGAGATAACAACTCACGTAAATTTAAACAAAAAAAAAATATTTTTTTTTTACTTGAGCAGGTCACGTACACAATTTTTTTTTTTTTTTGCTCAAATGAGCGTTCGTCTATCAAACGGAATCTTTTCTATATTTGCAAAGGACCACATATTCCAAATAAATTTTGATTTTCATGAAAGATCATAAACAAAATTTTATCATTAGACACAGGTCTATTTTTTTAAAAAAAATCTCTCCTAAGTTAGGGATTATCGTTTGTTTCCTAAACCGACGGACGGACGGACGTCTGTTTGCTAAAACAAATTTTTCATAAAAACTTACGCATGCATAAATACCTAAAAGTTTTGTTTTATGAACAACTAATGGCAAAAAAAAATTAAAAAAAAACCTGGCCGGAACTTCGTCGGACGGTGGCAGTGACGTTCGGTTCCGGGCGAAAGTCTTCTCCTCCTTCTCTGCTGCTCGGATGTGAAGAGATCAAGGGGGAGGGTGGTCGGTCAGCTCAAGGAAAAATAAAAGAAAATTTTAGGGCTTCCTCCCTTTTATATAAATTTTATTTCTAAAACCTAATAAAACATGGATTTCATTTTTTGGGTCGGGCCCGTAAACGTTAAACTGACTAAAACTAGACACCTGACCGACCAAATCAGCAGTGCCTCGTCTCTCCGTACTCATGAGATGACACTCTATCATACTACCAGAGTCCTTATCTGGGCATTTGCTTGTACATGACATCATTGGAGAAAATCGAGGATTCTGAAAATGCCTTTGTACGACTACTTATCTCGTCTACTGGAAAATCACCATCCAATGCTCACTGTGGAACATGACTGTCCCTCACTAAGCAGAGGACTTAATGTTGATGGCGGATTTTCGAAAAGGGCTAAAATCGTAAAATCATGATACTGCATGTTTCTGACCCGGCTTCAGGAACGCATGTGACGATTCATATTTTATGATTCGTGAACCCTTTCACGATCCCTGACTCAGCGAACATTCCTCTCAGAGCTATGATGAATATGTTTCTCGAAAGGCCTCCCAGCTGAGCGTTCGATGCTTCACACATTTCATCATCACCTCTACATAGAATCAAAATGATTGGGCGGTTCCCTAGACATAATGTTTGTTAGGGAGCTTAACGCCTTCAGGCTGTCACGCCGCTCGTTGTTCCCTGACTACGTACAGAGACCATGTATAGAATCTTGATGATTGGGCGGTTCCCTAGACATAATGTTTGTTAGGGAGCTTAGCGGCTTCAGGACGTCACGCCGATCGTTGTTCCCTGACTATACACCCCCAGAACGAATATGATGCCTCAATTATCTCATATCTCAATTCTGCAAATAGATTAATTCTACCTTGACATTCATCCACTGAATTCCTAGAAAATAATCTATTATATCTCACTACTACGTTCCATGAATCCTACGGCTGGATTTCATGGATTAGTAATAGATAACCATTATATCTCATTACTCCGTTCCCTGAATTCCCCGGCTGGATTCATGGATTAGTAATAGATACTAAAACTCATTTTATTACTCCATTTCATGAATCATTCTTAGCCGAATTTCATGAATTAGTAATAATTATTCAACAAATGGGCGTTTAGGCCATCACTGAGTAAATCCTGAGAAAATGGTGCCAGTGTACTTGACAACAATGCACGAACGAGCATTCGAAAATATGGACGAACGAGCAACTTATGGAGGAAAATAATATTAAATAAAATAAACAAGAGGCGTGGGACCGGGCCCACCGGCCGGCCGACCGTGCCGCCGGTGCCGGTGCCGGTCCCCCTCTCCCGTTATTTTAGTTTAGTTTAGTTTATTTTTTCCTCATCTCATGGAGACTCCTTCATTTGAGCAAACTCCCTCGTTTGAGCGAAACTCTTGGTTTTCCGTACTTTCATCGAACAAAAATAGAGAGAGGTGTCACGGGACCGGGCCACTTAGCCGTCCGGCCATGCCCTAGCCGTAGCCGGTCCCACAACTCACAATCCCTTATTTTCTCATATTATTATTTCCATCATCTCATGGAACTCCATCGTTTGAGCGAAAACCCTAGTTTTTCAATATTTTCTCAAATATTGCTCAAACCACCAAAAAAGTCAAATGGTCACATGACCGACTAGGCTTCTCACGTCAAGAATTAAAATATAATTATTGTAATATTCTTTAAATATCGGTCGCATGAGCAAAGTTCTGCTTGCTCATTCGAGAAAAATTGAGAGTTTCAGTCAAGATCAAACTCTTCTGAAAATCCAAAATACTGCTCAAACGCGAATCAGAAAAATACCAAAACTCTCAGGACTGAGACACAGACACTGTGGTGACACGGGCATGCTACCTTGACCGACCAAGATCGGCCTTAAGGCTTGGAATGAGCCGGTCCCACACATCTTCATAATTTTGACCTAATTTGCTATCAATTGTTCGTATTGGGTCCAAACTCTCTCCAACCAACTTGGGATTTGCTCAATCGACCGTCAGCTGGTCCCACATCCTCATTCTAGCACTTGGCCGTTACATGGTCGTCCATCATCCCATGTATCCGGTCCCTCCTTCACTCATTGACCTATTTTCAGTAAATCATCAATTATCAGTAATTGATAAAAATTAGGGTTTCGAACAAATGCTCCGAAAATCATAATTCTGAGTGAGTTCAAACACTACTAATTTTATGTTGATCCAGCAATCAACATATGAGATTAATATATAATATTCGGTCCAGCTACCAATATTTTAATTAATATTTTATTTGGTCATGCTACCCATAATTCATCGAATGAGCAATACCTGCTCAATTGCTCGAATATTGATTCAACTATCAATATTCAGTAATCCATCAAATGAGCAATACTTGCTCGCTCGAATATTGATTCAACTATCAATATTCAGTAATCCATCGAATGAGCAATACTTGCTCAATTGCTCGAATATTGATTCAACTATCAATATTCAGTAATCCATCGAATGAGCAATACTTGCTCAATTGCTCGAATATTGATTCAACTATCAATATTCAGTAATTTATCGAATGAACAATACTTGCTCAGATGCTCGAATGTTGATTCAACTATCAATATTCAACAACTCATCACATTAGCAATAATTGCTCAGAGTATCAATATTCATCACGTTGATTCAATTATCAACATCGATAATTATACGTCCTAGCAGACGTTCGATCCATGAATCCTAGAGCATTCGACAATCATGCTCTACTGAACAATACTTAGACTCATCATCTAATCAAGTCATCGACTGACTAATCAAATACGCGTCTGCTTCGCAGACTCCACGTTCGTGAGACATCAATCATGTCACGTGGGGGATATTAATTAGGGTTTTGGTATGGCGGCCTACAGCATGTGTGTTCATCCACGATGAGAAATGTGAGTAAGTCATGCAAGTGGTTGAGAAAGTTAGCAAAGTAGTGGGTGGACAATCAACCAAGTCTCTGCACGACCTGGAACTGGTTAAATCACGATTTACCACTTTCCCACTCTTTCACTCGAGAAACCGTCATACTTACTGGAGATTAATGTGTCTAGAATTCTAGCAATATAAATAAGTCTCTGAATTCATGATTGAACAACAGAAGAATTCTGATCCGAGCACTCACTCTCAAGAATTCAATCAATCAACCAGAACTTATTCGAACTCAATAGTTTACAGAAAACTTGCAGAAACCAATAACACATTCACAGTCCTTGATTATCATTGATCTCGCACACTTCTCAGCTTCCCTCCTACAGATCAACCCTCTTTCTTCTTTGTGACCGAATTGACTCTGGAAAGGCCATTGTCTTGGTTTAGGCAGGAGTCCTACAGATTGATCTCTCGAACTCAAAGCACTCCCGTGCAGTGCATCTGTTTGAGGTTAGGCAGTTTGATCGGTTGAGGAGCCTCCGTCACAGGGTCGTCTCTCTATTCCCTAAAAAACCAGCGAATCATTTTCCCCATCAACAAGGTGTTAATTAGAGAATTGATCAAATGCAAATTATCTCAGAGAAATAATTTAATCATAATTGAATCATAATCGACATAGTTGGTAAATGCATAAAGTACAAATACTTGAGTAGTTCGTGAATCGGATGAGTCAAGGTATGCAGACTGGTTTGCAAACTTAGGTGCAACACTAAGTTCCGGAGTTGACAGAACTTTTTCAGTTCACGTAACGGTTTGAAAAATTAAGACCTTCACCAGTTCCGAAGTTCACAGAACCTTTTCAGTTTGCGTACCTGTTTGGGTACTAAACTGGTTCTAGAACATGGAATTGTATTGGTTGGCATACCGGTTTGAATATTTTAACCCGGTTCCCTTACCACAGTTCTAAAATGGTTTGTATACGAAAATACATACCAATCCGTATCACGAAACAAATAGATTTTCCCATGATGTGCATACGAATATGTGTATCACACAAATCTGAAAGTCGATATATAGCTACTCCGCTACGTGTACGAGTATATGTAATACGGCTTCAGACATATAACAGTTTTACCAGTTTATAAGACTGATAACACTATCTTGTATTCCGAATATAGTAGTTCAATATTTTTCTAAATCAATTCGAAACATTCTTGAATAACATCAATGACACATATCACTGTTCCAGGCTATTTTCAAATGATAAACTTGAATCAAGAAACTGTTTCGAACAATAAATTATTCTCCACCGTATTTGATCAAGTATGAACAAAATGTTCATTAAGCTTAGTCATTATATTTCGAGAAATTCGTAAACTAAATAATTAGTTCTCGACTCAAAATTCTTGTCTATGCAAGCTAGTCTAATTAGTTATGCGACAATCGTCTCAAGGATAGAAAGGAGAATACAACTTGAAAGATAGGTGGTTCAGTCTTCACTTACCTTTTGTTGATGAAGTTCTCCAAAAGCTTCGGTTGATCTTCGCCTTCAAACGGTAGAACGCAAATGATGACTGGTTCGTTTCTCAACTACCTCTATCCTAGACCAAGATTTAACTAATTGTATACTACAAATCAAGATATAGTTTTGAAAACTAAATTTGATAACAAGTTTGATATATAAACACTTGTGAGTTCGACAGAGCAATGCTCTAACAAGGTTATGATGACTACTATTGGAAATTACTTTCTCTAGCTCTTTTATTTTTACCGAAGCCATAGATAAGGCTAATTTTTCATATTCACAAACGCTAAATGGAGTTGGAGGAGTGTCTAGTAAATGTTGAAATTCCAAGGAATTTTTCTCTAGCTGTTCCTCAACTGAAATAATTTGCATATCCACTTCAGCCTTTTCTTTGAGAAGAATCCTTATTCGTGAATCCTTTTCATTAACCTTACAAATAAGAATGTTGACATTTTTTTCAACCTATTTCTAAGACGTTTAAGAATCTCAGTGCTTTTCTTGGATGCTTCCCTTTCCACTTATGAGTCAGACTCATCAGTAAGATAGTAGGGATAACAATTGTCAGCAATTGGCTGTTCTATTTGAACATAATGTTCATATAATCTTGAGAGTGAAAGATATCGAACGTCATTGATAGAATCTATAAATACAGTGCTTTCAAAAACTAGTGATACGTTATCAGAGATTGCACTCTTGTCCATAACTCGGATCGCTACAAACACAGACTTGTTAGGTCTAAAGGTGTTTGCCTGTTCGGATACCAATTGAAAAGGAGAGGGTACCAAGTACACCACCAACTATTTAATTTTGCAACCTGTATGGACAAAACCTAATACAACTGCAAGTAGACCAACTTAATAATCCTTGACAATATGTATGTAGAGTTTATATATTTATCTCTTCTCAACCAGAAAGTCTATATAATAGATTCCGTGAACCTGATTGTTAAGAAGAATACTTGGACGATTTCAAAAATTAATATCCAAAATCAATATAGTCATATCCAAATATTCAGATTCAAATTTTGTCAAGTATGAAACTTGTTATTTATCTTTCAAGATACAAATTTTATAAGAAACGAGTCTCGTAATAGATTTTAACTATATGGACGTATCTACTAAACTGTATATGTACTACTTGTATAAATCCTATTATAAAGATAAAAAAATATAATGCTGAACACCGGAAGTTTTGTTAACGAGGAAACCACAATAGCATAAAAACCCCGGAACCTCGTCTAGAATTGAACATCAAACTGTATTAAGCCGCTACATACACTGCCATATTATCAGACTTCAGATTGGAATGTAGTTGAGACCGAATCCACCCTTTAAGCGATTCAGTTACAGTCGCGTTCCTTTCATCTCCTGAACCTCGCAAGGCTCTATGCAATTGATTCCCTTAGATGAAGTCATTTACAGCTTAAGAGTTGCTTCAACCTAAGTGAAGACTTTTCATACCAATCTGCCTCTAAAAGATAATTCTATTTGATTTCCCATACTAGATCAAAGATCAAGGCATGGAAATCACTTTGCAACAGACAAATCTAGCAAACCTCACAAAACCGAAACACTTACACTCAGTTAGCTGAGAAGCCTGCATTATTAACCACCTCTCAAGAACAATCTTAAACTTATTAATTAAGAATAATTTTGAGATATCTATCTTGAGGAACCACAAAGTCTGAAACGTAGAAAACTTTGTGATTTTATCTATCTTGCTTAAAAGATATTACGAGAAACTCGATAACAGAAAAGCAAGATCATATTACACGAACTATCAAGGTAAAAATAGTCGGACCTGGATTCATGAATCCCCAAGTAAAGTTTGTAAGTCGTAGACCTAATTTTCTCAGAGGAAACCTAGGTCAATAGAGGACGACTCTACAATCAACTAGGACATAAAGTGGCAGGGATTAAATTTCCCAGTTGAAAGAGCATCTCTATTTATAGATGTTCAAGCTAAGATAACTTGAAATTCAAGCAAACACTTTCTATGTTTAGATGAAACTCTAATTAGGGTTTCAAGTAAGCATGTGATAAGTTAGTCTTGAAATCACATAAAAGAATATACACATTGATCCAGTTACAGAACCGTCTATAGTGACAGTTCTTTCCAAATATGTTTTATGGCCTATTAAGCAATATGATGTTCATTAAACACTTGAGAATTTAATCATGATCAACATACATAAGGTGTTTTAGTGATCATCGATGTCTTAGAGGTGTTATGAGAATCGTAGCAATGCTAAACATATTTAAAAAATAAGTCTTTAAGCATCTGTTAAACATTCACTGTGACTGTTGGTGAAATGGTTCGTGAACCGTAGGCAGTTCATGAATCCTAAGCATTGTAGTTCGTGTATAGGGTTCGCCAACTGTTTGCAGCTCGTGAACTTAGATGATAACTGTTTGCGAATCGGGTTCGCTAAGCATTAGCATGTCACTTAAATCAGATCACTACGGTTCGTGAACCGGGTCGGTGATCTGTCCCCTTCTGAACTTTAAGGTTTGCGAACTGGTTCTCCAACAATCCTGTATTACAGAAACTCAGATATATAGGCTTTGCGAGATGGTTCTCCAACCTACCATGAGACGAAATTACAGAAGTTCTGAATTTGTATCTTTGATGTTTGAAACCTTCCTAAATGATAAAATCATTGCTTGGGCAATTTTCAAATGATCAACAAAATTAATTCTTGAACAATAAATTGTTTCGAACTAATATTATTAAGGACCTATGAACTTCCAATGCTTGAATCATATTTCGAGATGTTTAACGAGACAAGCTTGACTTGAAATTTCTTCTTTGCAATAAATGTACTAGATGTCATACGAGGTAGTCTTAAATAAATAGATTGCTTGTGAGTAAATAAAACCGTTCAGTCTTCACATACCTTGATGATGAAGTTCTCCAAATATCTTCGTCGATCTTTAGTCTAGGGTGATGTCTGATACTCAACTACCAACTTTTATACCTAGTCCAAGACTTGACTTAATAGACTAGAAATCAAGATATAGTTTTATTCATATAACATTGACAACAAGCTTGAGATAGCAAAAATCATGGGTTCAACCGAGCAGTGCTCTAACAACATCTAAAAGGCATCAAATCAAAAAAAATTAGAAGCAATAATCAAAAAGTCTTCACTTAGGTTGAAGCAACTCCTAAGCATGTAAAGGACGTCATCTAGGGGAATAGTGTTGCATTGGGTCTTGTGAGACCCAAGAGACGTAAAGAAGCACAACAGAAGTTAAATTACTCGTAGGGTCTATTCGGTTTCAACTACAGTCCTGTATGAAGTATTGTAAAGGCCAATGTCTTTAGCGGTATTATACAGTGGGTATTCAAGTTCTGGACTGCGTCCTGGGTTTTTTATATACATTGCAGTTTTTCTCGCTAACAAAACTTCTAGTATCTTGTGTTTTTTTATTTTCGCATTATATTGTTTATGTTTATGATAGTATTATCACAAGTATCGCGTTAAATAGCCTAGATAGTTTATGAGTCTAAAAGACCATATAAAACCTACAAGATTTATTCTTGAGAATTTGTATCATGAAAGAAAGATTATAAGACTTTTTCTTGTTGTAATTCGGTTCTGTAACAGTTGGGGTACATATAAGGTTATTACTTAGATATTTGTTTTTGATACCGTCCAAGTAAAACTTGTCTACATATCAGCTATCGGATTTTTATTGTTGATCTGTGCTACTGATTGTAACAAGTTTATCATTACAATTTTTCAAAAAAAAAGTTGGATGTGTACTAAATACCCTCTCCTTTTCAAGCCGCAACTAGGACATGGAAGTACGAGGATTGACATTCTAGTATGTAGAGAGCCCTCTATTTATAATGATGAACATGACTTGGTATCTTACAAACAAATCTAGGTTTGTAAACTTATTTCAATATTTACGAATTGCTTTGTAACCAAGCAAGCTTACTTCTCCATATAAAATGTTCATGTAAGCATGTGAGAAGTTTGCTTTGAAACACAAAGAAGAAATGTCCAACCGTATATTAGTCGAAATACACGTTATCCACCAAGTGGTTAAACGGAAAATAATGGTTAAGTTGTTCTAGAACGGACAAGCATAAATTGTAGTTTTATGTCGTAAGACCAAAATCAGTCCGTTAATAGTCCAAAACAGTTCGTGAATAATTAGTCTTCTCGTAACTTATAACCCTTTTGTATCTGATAAGTTAAAGAACTGTCCAAAATGGTTCATATACTCAAATACAAAAAATATCCAGGATCTTTTCAAAACCAACCAGTTCGCGAACTGCGTAAATCAGTTCGTGTACAATTGAAATAAAAGTTATCCAGGAACATCTCAAAATCGACCAGTCGCGAACTGAGCAAATCAGTTCGTGAACATAAAACTAACTTGACAATTCCTTGTTAACTTATTACGAAATTGTGATATTTCGAAAATTTAATTATTCTCAATCTATTATGTAACAAGTTCTATATTGGTTGCATTTTCCTTGCAATATTTATCGTAATACTAAAGTCGTATGACATGTCTTAGTAGATAGACTGGTAGATAATATAAGTAAACATGATATATTTATGGTAATTCGCTCTTGTTGATCGCCAGTCTTCACATACCTTTGTTGATGAAGTTTATGTTGACGTCGTTGTTCTTCAGTCTTCAATCTTCAAGGCCGATTGGTGAATTATAATACTATTGTATTAAGCTCTACTCCAAGTCCATGACTGACTCTAGAAGACTATAAAGTATAAATAGAGATATAGTTTTTATCTACTAAATTTGACGACAAGCTTAATATATCAAAACCTGTGAGTTTTACCGAGCGATGCTCCGACATATCTATTATTAATACTTGTGAACTTATGAACGAAAAGAAGATAATCTGATGACTTTAATTAGTATCACAAGAACATTATCAAGAAACACAAGAATATCCAAATGATGAGTTACATGAGGTATCTGTATGAGTAATAACCACACCTTCACCATTTGCACCTTGAATCTCCTTAGTAACCATCATAAACATATATGATAGACGCATTATTGTGTCTAATATGTCTCAATTGTATATATTGTTAGTGTTCGATTTTGTATTTATTTTGTTATTTTATGTCTTTGTATGTATTTTTAGAGAAATAAGCTCTTGCGGCGAAATTGGCTCGAAAAGTGGTGTTTTACACCCCAGGATAGAGTACTAAAGGCACCCCAGAAATGCACCGGAAGCACCCCAAAAATGTGTCGGAGGAACCCCCAAAAAAATTACTGTCTACGCCCAAAAATTACTATTTGCACCCCATAAGACAAGTGCTAAAGGGACACCCGTGCAGGATTAGGGGGAGGACATGTTCTTCTCAAATTCAAAAGAATATTTTTGGCGGGAAAATAAACTTATTTCTCTGTCAAATTTTCGATCGATTTTTGGACGTGATTTAGTGAGATTCAATCCCTGAAACTTAATGGGTTGACGTGATATGACCATAGAAAGCTGTTATGGGTGTCTGTTTCGACCGAATTTGGCTGAGTAATCCGCAAGAAGAAAACAGAGAGAAACGAGAATATCACGTGTTGAGAAGATTTTGTGGAAGATTTCGTGGAGATTAGAGCGAGTTTAACATATTTTCAGCGTGCAAGAAGTGTGTGGAGATCAAACAGATGCGTGGAGGAGATAAACAGGGGAAGAATCACGTAAATATCATCCCCGAGTAAAAGAAAATATTTTGGATTTATTAGCGAGATTTTTACGTGTTGATTGATATAAATAGGTTGATTGGGGTCTCACTGTGGGATAGAGAGAGTTGGGAGCAGTTAGGAAGAACCAGAGAGTCGAGAAATCAAGTGGCAGAAGAACTCCATTTTCTGCTGCTGTGAAGAACACGAAGAACATTGGACGCACGCAGAACCGTCGTTTTTCAACAGTGACAACGACAACTGTTTGTGGGTCGTATTGCAACAGTGTCAACAACACTTCATTTTTATCGTTCTCTGTAACAACTCGGTTTGTAACGAACAAAAGTGTTACAAACCCGGTTTTTATCAATTTTTCTCCTATTTCATCATTTGTGAACCATTTTTTAGCATTAATAAAGATGAATTTTGAGCATGTTTCCATGATAATGATGAGCTAGTTCTCGCGTAATCAAGGCACGGAGGAAGCTATTTATGCATGAATAATTGGTAACTATTCTATTTTTCTCTAATTTGTATTTTATAATTCACTCAATCACTACTTTGTAGAATTTTAATTGTTTGCATAATTTTTCCTAATTAGTTGTGATTCAATTAGATAGGTTATGCTTTGGTTAGATAATCTATGCTTAAGGGATACAATTAATGTTTGAGAATATGCTTGATAATTTGTGAATTAAGAAAAAGAAATTTTAAAAATAATTAGAGTTTTGGAATCTTTATCATCATTTATTCATGTGTAATAGTGGAATCTAGTGTCTTGGTTATTTTCACTCTAAAAAAAACAAATTTGGATTAAAATTTTCTCTACTTTTAGTTTAAATAAATCTAGCTTTCACAAGTCTTACGAACTCATTCTTACCACTATCTAAAATTACATCAATATATAGAAGTAAATTGAAGCTCAGATTCGTCGGAAGTAATGTGGATATTAGCACTAGTATTAGCATCCTAGTAATTTCCACCCTTTATATTAATTATAGCTAGCAGATCACTTTGATTTTGTGGATTAGTGATATTTCGATGGACAAAAGATATATGCCTACATTTTGGAGCTCAGAAAAACTTTATTACATATTTGTGAACACCTTAATATGTCAGAAGCAGATGATACATGTTGTTTTAGACCACCGATGAAGCAAATTTAGGTATATGATGTATTTTAAATTGGATTTCTTTGAGGAGTGAGGAATTGAAGGATAAGAAATTCTCTAGCACGAGCATGATAGCATGGAGAACAAGAAATATGTCGAGAATCAGCAACAAATACCTTGACATCTACTTTGAGGAGAAAATTCCTTTGTTTCTCCAATAATGATCTCTTCATTAAATTTATTTTATATGTTTTTCCCCTTGAAGACGCAAGAGGATGGCAAATGCAAATTCAGGCTGAGAAATTGATATAATCAGATCCAAAGTCATTAAGCATAGCAATTACTAGTTCATCATCAGAAAAATTATAAAGAATTTCATGTCATTCATCGACAACCTTCTTAATTTCACTTATGTAGGTGGAAACAATACTGAGCTAAGTTTGGTTGGTTGAAGTTTAACATGCAAGTGAATAAAAAAAGTGTAGATAAATTTCGAGCAAATTTTTCCCCAATATTCCCATAATTCATGAGAAGAATCATCACTAACGATGAAGATATAACAGTATCATAAATCGAAGATTGAATCCAGAGAATCAAAGTTGCATTATCATCATGCCAACCAGAATATGATGGATTGCAACATCGTTTGACTAATTGCCTCAAAAACCTTAAATTACTTTAGTAAAAGGAGAATGAAAGATTTTCACGTCATATGATTATGTTCTTTAATCTTAATCAAGATAATGTTGGAGATATGATTGAGAGGAATGTACGCAATCTGGATTCATAATGAACCAAAAAAATAAAGAAAGAAAGTTACACAGAAGAGGGATAAAAAAATGAATGAAAAACTTCATTGAATAAACTTGAAAAAGTAATCAATCATCATTAATGGTGATTCTTACATCGGAAGATTGTTTGTACTCATGATACCATAAGATTGTAGAGTCATAACAGGTAAGAAAATACATTATAAAGACAAAGGAAAAAGAGAGAAAATACAACGACCTCTAACAACCTCTACTTTCTGGACCTTTACCCTTGGGACACATGGATTGATTATCAAACATAGCCTAGTTGTCTAAGAGTGTAAAACAAGAGTAACT
Organism: Papaver atlanticum; assembly: GCA_023531105.1. Lineage (NCBI taxonomy): Eukaryota > Viridiplantae > Streptophyta > Magnoliopsida > Ranunculales > Papaveraceae > Papaver > Papaver atlanticum. The sequence continues at coordinate 4,563,862 of JAJJMB010017986.1, read as the reverse complement.
TTAGTGCGTTATCATTAACATTAGTGATGAAGATTTTTATAGTCCCTATGAAGCCCGAAGATTCTTTTTATTTCAACCGTGCTAGAAAATTACTGGGTTGAAAGCAAGTTGTGGTTGTTCCACTCGGAGGATTTAAATCTTGAAATCAATTAGTCTTTTTTAGAGTTGATGGGGAGTTTAAATTTTTTAAGTTGAGCGACTTGAGTCCAGTCTTTTTATTTTATTTAAAAAGAAAACAATGAGTCCTCCTGTCACCTCAACTGGTTGTACCCGCTTGCATAATGCTTTGCGTTTTGGTAGTTTCGTTTGTTTCCATGCAGTCCTATGGCACTTGAATGTCTACAGTTCCTGCTAAACGATTTTAATCAACATGATTAACAAAAGAAAATATATCTTATAGTGTGGTTCGACGAGTTTATATACTCAACCGTTTTAACTAGCACCCCAGTCTACGTGTATCCTACACCCCTACGTTACAAACATGACATGCCTTACACTCTCAGTATCACTCACTCACATACATTCATCCACACGTACACACTAATACTATTACCCTCCTAATATCGAAGGGGGCTTGAAGAGGCTAATTGAGATTCAATATACATTTTTTCACACTCTCACACTAATTTTATGCAAGTCATATTGCAGTTAAGAAAATACAAAAAAAAAAGTGATGAGGAAGCTTTCAATTAATGTGCATAAGAGAGTGAACGAAAACACCAATTCAAGCAAAGATGAAAGCTCGTGATAAAGAATAAGAGGAAGAAAACATGCTACAGTTGGTATGGAAACATCAGTTTGAGTAGGCAAAGTATCATCCAATACTAGGTCACTCATAAACATATCACAATAAGCACCAATAGTCAACAAAAAGTGTGCATACAAAATGAGACGTTGGAAGTAGTACCCATAGATTTTGGCACAATAATAATAGTTTATACAGGCTGAATAGACAGGTACAGTAGGCATAGGCAGCAGGTTTAAGCAAATTGTTGCAGAATATAAGAAGATAATTAAAAAAAAATATAACCTGCAGTTGATGGAGGACCTGAACTCATACATGAAGTGAATAATAATTGTTGCATGAGTAGTTTGTGCAAACATCAATTCCAACAGAAACTTCAGAAGAAGTAAAAATTGCACGAGTAGGAGATAGTTGGTGGTGCAAATTATACAGATTGTCATTGTACCCAATTAGAGCATATCACTTTCTATTACCAAACCATCAAATTAAAGATACTATTGTTAGAGCATAGCTCGGTTGAACCCACCAAGCGTTGGTATGTCAAGTTTGGTTGTCATATTTTAGTGAATCAAAACTCATCTAAGAGTCGCTTGATTATGTACTAGAGACAACTTCGTATAGGTTAGACTAGAAAGTCTAGGATTATGAGACATACAAGTATTACTCGAAGACCTGAAGAATGTGAAGAAGTAACGAACTACAACGACGACATCATCTTTCCTCTTGAGGTTAGTAATATTGACTTGAACTGTTTCATTCCTAACGTATCTTTCAAGTCGTGCTATATTGAAAACGTAACTGCGAAGCTGTGAATGATTATTTTACTCTAGTAGTGAGACATGATCATATGACATAGTGTTAAGAAATTAGACTACAAAGTATAACGCTTATCTTTTGAACTTCGTAGATATGACATCGACATAATCGTATGAATGCTATTGTGATTATGTGTATGGGTAAAGGTGAAGATTTCATCCTAGGAAACAATGTTTACATTTGTTTAAAGGAAGTATATTCGTGAACTTGTTTTATGAATCGAAAGGGAAATCGCTAGGCTTATTGGTATTGTTATTCATTGCATATCTTTGGATTACCAATATGTGTGAGTTAGTAGAACCGATCATAACTTGTTATGTATCTTGGTATAACTAATCACAGTGCCTGAATTATGATTTAGTATGACTAGTTTTTTATTAATTAGTATAACCGATCCTAAGTAATCACCTGAGATGGTATGATCGATATTTGTAATTGGTGTGGCCGATCCTAGTAATTGGTGTGACCAATCACAAGAGCTTGTGTAATCGATCCTTGTAATTGGTGTAACCGATCCTAGTGACTGGTGTGACCGATCACAAGTAAATACCATATATAGGTGTAACCAATCCTACCTAATTATTTTTATGGGGTAGTAACTGGTCCCTACCTGATTAATTTTATAAGGTAATTGGTGTAACCGGTCCAGGTAATTGATGTAACCGATCCTGGTAACTGATGTAACCGATCCTGGTAATTTATGTGACCGATCCTAGTGATTGGTGTAATCAATCCTACCTGATTATGTTAACTGGGTAATATCGATTCCTACCTGATTATTTTTATGGGGTAATATCGATTCCTACCTGATTACTTTTATAAGGTACAACCGATTACCTAAAGATGTGAACATACTTTGAACACGAACAGTAACTCTTATCTTTTATTGTTCAAAGATATTCCTTAATTACTCAAGGAGATCCCGGTCCGAAATAAATTAAGAATCTTTTAATTAAGGTTGTTAGTTTTATATGCTTTAATTACCAGCAATTAAATGCATATCTCTAGAGAATAAAAATTAGTAATGTGCATTTACTAATTGGAGATTTTCTATTGAGAGATTTCGGAAAATATTGGACAAAGCATTTCCAGGAATTATGAAAACCGATTTGGGCATTTATTGCATATCTTGAGAATATTTGGTTTTGGAAATTCCTTGGTGTCCAAACATCCATGGTCTATAAATACCTAAGTTTTCATTTCTAGCAAACTATCCTAAGAGCCAGGCAAACTTCATCTTTTTGTTGTTTCTGGTGGAGCCGTCTAACTATCCGGTGGAACACAATTAAGCTTCTTCCTAACTAACTCTAGTAGTAGAAATAAGCATGCTCAGATCGAATAGATTCAGGCACCGGTACCAGTAGGACTTAATAGAAAAACTAGTGGAAATCAAACCTATTTATGATGCGAGAACTTTTTGAATAAGCAATCTAATCTTGTTGAGATAGTTATACAGAAATGGAACACATGAAATCAGATTTGATGTTATCGAAAGAAAATGAGGGATATTACCAGCATATATTCGATTTTAGCAGGTAGGATTGAAGAATCGAGATCCAACCGAAAACTGAATTGGAAAACAGGCTCAAGTGAGAAAACAAAATTTCATATCATGCTTAATCTTGTTTATTGACGTAACATTGAAGATATCAAACTTTACACCAATTCCAGAGACAAATCTTCACTTCAAGAAACCTCGTCAATCTTCATGAAAACTTCATCAAACAATAAGAATCAGACCTATTGATGCTAAAATGCATAAACAAAAACCTAAAATCAATGTCAATTCATTTTTTAAGAGAGTAAATCCGGGAAAATCATATCAATGAACTTGATTCTTTAGCTAGTAGCTTTGAAGATGAATCAAAGTTGAAGAACAACGAAAGAAGAGTCACTACCCTTAATGATGAAACTCTATGAGACTGATACCATGATAGATTTTGAATGTCTACATTTCTGCTGAACGTTTTTTATCAATTTAACTGATAAAAGAAAATAGGACGGCGAAAGAAGGGTCACTACCCTCAATGATGAAACTCTATGAGTCTAATACCATGATAGACTTTGAATGTCTACATTTCTGTTGAACATTTTTAATCAATTTAGCCGATAAAATAAGATCTTACAGTGGTTCAATGAGTTTATGTACTCAATTGTTTAAACTAGCACCGACAGTCTCACGTGTATCCTACAAACTTACATTACAAAACATGACCTGCCTTACATTCTCAGCATCACGCACTCACATACATTCATTCACATGCACACGCTAATGCTATTAGAAACAGTGTTACACGGTTACACCACCACGATTTATAAAGGGATATACTATTATTAACGGAAGTGATACTATTACATATAAGACAAATAAATATTTACAAATCTTGATCGTCGGATCACTAGATAGTATCACCCCACTAATAATGGTATCCACTTTACAATTTCCACCTTTACAAATTATGAAAACCACCACCGGGGAGAACGCGAATAGAATGATTGACGTTGATGCTTTCGGTCTAAATGATCTCTCATGGAAATGTCATTTTCTGTTTTCGCAAGTACAAACTGGCAGACTTCAATTACCGTCTTTTTTTCTTCTTCTTTTTTTTAAACAAAATCAATTATAGCCGATTTTCATATTTTTTCCACTTTCCAGAGTCTTTCTCGTCGTTTCCCATTAATAAACTAAATTTCAGGGTAATTGTCGTTTCTTAAATTAAAACAGTTATCGCCATGTAATAATGGAATCTAAATCTTGTTTTACATGGTGATTTCACTTCTTAACTTCCCATCAAATCACGGTATCTCATGTAAATATATTAAAATAATAATAATTTCCATAAACTAATTGGACGTCATGTCACATTATATATGGATGGTATTGTCAGATCTCTCACGCCATCAGTCACCATCCATCTTTCTGAACCATTACTTCACAGAGTTTGTATTATCTTTGGCAATTGGTAGAATTCATATATATAAGGGAAGGGTTGGTTGCAGTAATGGTGGGAATAAATAAGAAAATCTCTGCAGCATCAGCTAGAGCTCACACAAGAAAAAAGAAGCACAACAGTGGACTCAAACTTCCAATGGGTGGGTCTTTCATCTTTTTGAGTTTTTTTTTCTTCTTCAAAGGCTAAGTAGATCGAAAATTCTTTTCGGCATCAGTAATTCTTGACTTGAACTGAATATTTGTATTTTGATTTGTAATTTTTAGGGATGTGCAAGACAATATCACTAGTAGTGTTGATGGTGTTTGTAGCATTGGCTTATCAAGCAATTCAACCTCCAGCACCAAAGATTTGTGGATCTTCAGATGGCCCACCAATTACGGCACCTAGAGTCAAACTCAGTGATGGGAGACATTTAGCCTACAAAGAACATGGAGTTCCAAAAGATGAAGCCAAGTGCAAGATTGTTTACATTCATGGATTTGATTCCTTCAGACTCAACCCAATGCTCTTGTCTCAAGTACTTTTCTGTTTTTATTTGTTTGTTTTTCTTTTGCTTTTTTATTTGGATGGATTTGTTTAGTTGGTTAAAGGGTGTGTGTGGCTGATAATAACAGGAATTGGCTGAGGATTTAGGGGTATATATGGTTTCTTTTGATAGAGCTGGGTATGGAGAAAGTGATCCGAATCCGAAACGTACAGATAAGAGTACTGCTCTAGATGTGGAAGAGCTTGCTGACCAGTTGGGTCTAGGATCCAAATTCTATGTAATTGGATTTTCTATGGGAGGCAAGGCGACTTGGGGCTGCCTCAAATACATCCCTCACCGGTATGGTTTTGCACCTTCACTTTTATCTTTATTTGTTGCACTGGGGAAAATATTAATATGCACACTAGTACTGTACAGATAGCACTTTTAGGCAAAAGCGATTTTTTTTTTAATCCTTTTTGATCGGAAAAAGAAAAATTAAATTATGCAAAAGGGATGTTATTAGTATAGATAAACATTATAAGTTCAGGTTGATTAGTTTTTTAGCACCTGCATGTGTATATCTAGTTTGAAAGGGCCTAAGATAAGAAAACTTTGGAGTACTTTGCAGGTTAGCAGGAGCAGCACTACTCGCTCCAGTAGTTAATTACTGGTGGCCTGGGTTTCCTGCCAAGTTAGCTAAAGAAGCCTACGCATCGCAACGTGTACAAGACCAATGGACCCTTCGAGTGTCTCACTACGCCCCGTTCCTCACCTACTGGTGGAACACTCAGAAATGGTTTCCTGCTTCAAGTGTTGTATCTCGCGACATTGATATATTTTCCAAACAGGATTTAGAGCTTATTCCCAGGCTTTTAGGCGGAGACAGGGTATGCACTTATGGTGAAACCTTTGAAATTATGTCAGAATCTTAAGCACAGAATGTATGTTCTTACTTTCTGATTTCTTGTTTCTTCAGACACAAATAAGGCAGCAAGGTGAATCCGTGTCAATTTTCAGTGACATAAATGTTGCCTTTGGAGGTTATACTTTTGATCCTATGGATCTTGAGAATCCGTTCAGTGGCAATGAAGGTACAGTCCACCTATGGCATGGAGATGAAGATTTACTTGTACCAGTTAGTCTGCAACGCTATATTGCGGAAAAGCTTCCATGGATTCAGTACCACGAATTAGCAGGCGCCGGGCATTTGTTCCCCTATGCTGATGGTATGAATGATGCCATCGTAAAGTCACTCATACTGGGAGAAAAGAAGTAGTCAAGTAGGACTAGATAAACTCTTCTACTTGTTAATATTTGGTCGCAACTGCAGGGTCAATTTTCTAAACTACTCAATTCTCTTCTCCTTGTAGTTTTTTCCTTGTTCTTTCATGTGGATAGATTTGTAACTATTAAGAGTTTTTCAAGTTGGCGTTATGAATCATATGAAATGATTTCCGCAATTGATATGATTCAGGGTAATGATAAATTAAAAAGAGAAAGAAAATAAAAAGACAGCTAATTCTTGGTGTTCATTGATGCCACACATGCCAGGGTATCAAGGGACACCCTTTAACCTCTTCCTCGAATTCAATTAACCAGAAGACCCTAAACTCTGTTTCTAAATAAAGCAGGCATACTTCTAATCAATCTCAAGTGATAATCTGGAAGTCAATGATAACAGATAAATTACACGCTCCGCCATAGTTTCCTTCCAAAATATAAAGATGTGACTTGCATTGTTAATAGCATCTACCGTGATACTTTCTGAGACTCCTAATTGTAGGTTTTTCTACCCCATTTACTTAAGACCTAACCATTTGTCCATCCGTCCGTGCTACTTAAGACTTCTATTCTTTTACCTGCCCCTCGAAACACAAAATGAAAAAAATGAAAAAAAGATATACACATCTTTCATGGAGAGGGAATGTGAGCACATTCAAAATTAGATTTCACCCTTGTAGATAGGTCCCAGATAATCACCTTCCAAGCTTCCCAAGATCTGAAATTCCCTATCCGTTTCAATCCACTTCGTTCCAAGGACCTTGAAACGAACCTGCACATTCTTCTCTATCTTGGAGTCCTTGTCATTCTGGAAAACTGGATTCTCACCAGGGAAGTGATGGTAATCTCCCATCTTGATAGCTGCAAGAAAAACCTTTTCAATGGGACCACAGCTTAGGAAAACCCCCTGCTTCATGATCTTGTTCACCACACCACACAGGATCTCTCCCTTGAACGGTTTGAAGGTGATACATTTGAAAACAACAGGGAAGAGAACGTCGCCTGAATCCTGCCTGACCTTTCCGTCCCCTATGCGTTCCAAGGCAGTAGGAGCCACAAAATACCCGTAGTCCGAGTTAGCTTTGCGGTTTGAGAAGTCCTCCAACAATTGCAAGATTAGAGCTCTTTGGAGAAGCAGCCCTTCACCATGCAGCTGCTCGGCAGACACCACTACGTTCCACGACAATTCCACCCTGAGATACATGACTGTTTACCTGCCCAAAAAAGAAGAGAAAAAAAATGCAGTTAGTTAAAACTCCATAAAAAACCTAATTCAGAAAACTTCTCCACCATTAGGAGAAGCCTTCCGGGTTGTAAACATGGTCAGAATACAAAATATGCCCCAACTGTACAAGGCTAGTATCACTTATCAGTTATTACAACTATACATGAAAAGCATCATCAACATAGAACATATTAACTGTCTACTCACTTGTGATACTATATACGTATTTTCATAGTCAATTTACTAAATACACCTGTGCTTCATGTGCTTAAGGGAGCTCATATCTACAATTATGTACATTTTCCCCAAAATCACATCTACAATTTTGTAAATCTTCCCCAAAATCATATCTCAGTTGATCAAGGAAGACAAAAACAGTCACATGATTCGTGTTGGTGCAGTAAATATACTGATATACAAAGACAATAAGTAATGAAATAGCTTATTTTTTTAAGAACTGCAAGGGTCTTCTGGGTGCTATTAAGGCATAACCAAGAAAGGCCAAGTATTTGAGTTTCTAGATCAACTAGCATACACCAAACGAATTCAGGTGCATGAAAAAACAGACTAATTGGTAATCACAATGGTATAAGAAAAACCTAAAAAATGGCATAACTTAGCTAAAAAATTGTAGTCTGTAGAGCTTGTGTAGAATCCACTAAACCAAAAATCCAAACCCATGTTACTCACCAAGCAACTGTGACATCCAACCTAAACTCTATATCTCATTTCACCTATTTCTCGAGAAGGCTTTACGTAAAGCGAGTTGTGTGATTCCTGTTGATGCAGTAACTATTATGATATACTAATGGGATAACTAAGTGAAAGAATTCTTATGTGACTTTCAAGGGTTTCATAGCTGCTACAAACCAATAACAGAAAGGCCAAGTATTTGACTGTCTAGATCTAGTAAATAACAATACAAGTTACACAAATCGAGATGTAAGAAACAAATTAATTAGTAAAACTAAACCAAATACAAATACTCAATGTGATAACTCATAAATGCAAACGAGAATGCTGTAAATTTGACGATGTATTCTCAGATACACTTGCTGAGTAATAATGCATCTGCAATGAGTTTTTTCAAAGTCTTTAGGACTAATAGGAATACATATAAATTTCAAATAAATGAACCAGAAAAAGAAGGTGAAAACCCCTAAAACATAACCAAAAATCCAAACTCATTTTAACCCTAAACTCCATTTCTCATTTTACTCCTTTTCCGAGAATGGCCTATGCTGCGTTAGAGGTTACTCACTAAGATCAACCATACCCATTCCATTTGAACAACAATTTGTACCTCTCTCTCTCTCTCTCTTTTTACCAGTTTTTAGACCTAGATACAACTAGTTTTGTTGCATGAATGAAAACATAACACAGAAAGCATAAACCCTTTTAATTCCGAAATGAAATTTAGAAATACACTAAAACCCTAAATTCAAATGAAAAATACCAACCTGGAGAGAGAGAGAGAGAGACCTGGAAGAACCTAACAATGGAGGCAGCAGCAAGATGGGGAAGTCGGGAAACGCCTAGTCTCTTCTTCTATTCTTTAAACCACGCAACAGTACAGTACTAACACTACTACAGCTTTCACTTCATTGTTTGTATCGGTGAAGTTTGGTGTATCACGGTGTTTGCCTGTTTGGATCTGGATTCTGAAATCTGTAAGTCTGAACATCCTTTTGTTAGTATTGCCCCGAAAGTTTTAGTCACGCGTGTTTGACTGAACAGATGTGCCAAGTCAAGCTTGCTTTTGACCTGAATAGCTGGCGGAATGAATACATCTCGGGCAGGCACGAGGCAGCCATGCCTAGAGGAAAACCTATCTATTTACTAGAAATTGACGTTTAGTCCCAAAGTTAGTGGGCTTTGGATGCTTTAGTCCACTCCTCTGAAGCCTAGTACTCTCTAGTCCAAATAAACCCCGCTTACTACAATTTAGTCCAAACATGGACGAGTTAGTCCAAAAGTAAAACGAGTCCCGATTTTCCGAATTTTCAATATACCCTAATTACCCTTGAACCGATTCTATATATATAAAGCGTGTTTTGAAAACGATTTTTTTGGATCTCAAACATGAATTCAAAACAGGGAGCAGGTCAGAGATGAATTTTGGGAGGCGATTTAACAGTTTGAGAGAGGATTTAATCGTTTTTTCATCATAATTCAACTTCAGGTTACTTTGAAAGTGTTCTGAATCGATTTATTTCATCTCAGATTTGAATTCATGACAGATTGAGAGATAGATTGATCCGGATATAAATTTCGTAGGTGATTTAACAGATTCATAGAGGTTAGGTTGGATTTGATTGTTTCTGCAGAAGAATTCAACTTCAGGTTAGTTTTTTCTTTTTTGTACGATATGTTACATCCAATTTTTTATGTTTGTTTCTGATTTTTAGTTTTTCTGAGTTTATGAGTTGATGATATGAATTCGATCTGTTACATCTTATTGTTTGTATGATCTTTATTTGATATTTGTTATATATTAGCTTTTGATTCTCGTGAAACGATTTTTGTTTACTGTTGTTTGATGATGATTTTAGTTTTATGATGCATGATATGAAATCAAACTGATATTAGATCCTAGGCTTCTGATTTATTCAATTATGTGTTCCAGTAAGATTCTTAAGCTTAATCGATGGAGTATTTGATTTAGTTTTACTGTTATCTGATGTTTTGGCTTCTATTAAATGTGTACTTTCCTGTACACTGTTTAAGTTTTAGGTTATTCAAATCTGAAATTGTGATTTGAAGCTTCAAATGTTTATTATCATTTCTTTTGTAATATGTAGGGGTATCAAATATGTCTGAGAAGGTTATCCATGCTGTTTTGAATCATGGTGAGCATTCTGCTGCTTTTCCTGTTAATACTTCGACAACCGTAGATGAATTGAAGCATTTTGCATGCAAGCATTGGAGGTCTTTGTCTCCTGGGAGTATACGTTTCAGCTATTTGGATAATGATCAATTAGTTTTTGTACAAGGTGATATACAACTGCAAGGTTTAGTTGCTCTTGTTATTCTTATTAAGAATGAAGATTTCTATTTGAATGTTGACGTGATTCGGAATCATACTTCTCGTTCTAAGTCTGGTTGTAGCACTAGTTCTGGTTCTAGTACTTCAAATTCTTGTGTAACTGAAAGTCCTAAGATGGTAAGGGTGGTAGATCATGATGCAGACCAGGCCAAGCCTCTGATTTCTAAAAAATGGATTTATGTTTTTGACAAAGTTGGTAGAGAATTTATGGGTGGTGTTAAAGCTGTTAGAATTGTTGTTGATAAGTACAAGATGGCTACTGGTCACAAGATTAGTATTCTTAAAAATGACAAAACTCGTTTTACTGCAAAGTGCCAAGAAGATGGTTGTGGTTGGAGGATTCACTTTGGGCCTGTGAATGGTGACATTTCTCGGTTTGTGCTGAAAGATTCTAATGTTATTCACAGGTTAGTGGTGTTCATATTAGTCCACATTACGATTTTTTTTTTAATGCTTTTATATGTAGACTTGTTTGAGGTGTACATTGTGGTGCACATTACTTGTTGTAGGCTTTTTAGGTGGCACATTGTGGTATAAATTACATATTCTTGCTTGGTCTGTGTTTTCTTTTTGCATATGTGGTGTTGGTTTTGAGATCTTATTAGGTGTACATTGTGGTGCACATTACTTATTCCAGCTTTAATTTTTTTTTGTAGCTGTGGTGTTGGTTTGAGGTTGAAGAGTCCTGCGGTGACAACCAAGTTAGTCAAGCATTTGATCGCTGACAATATACAGGGTGATCCTAGTTTAAAACCCAAACAGATCATGTCACTTTTTAAGAAGACTTATGGGTCCAATATTAAGTATCACCATGCCCGTAGAAGGAAAGAAGCCGTATTTGAAGAACAATTTGGTGATGACGAGAAGTATTTGAAGAACAATTTGGTGATGACGAGAAGTCGTATAGCGATTTAACTTGGTATGTCAAAGCAATTGAAGAAACTAATCCCGATAGCTATGTGAAGTTTGAAGTTGATCATGGAACCAAAAGATTTCAGAGAATTTTCATTTGTTTCGGTGCTTGCAAGCATAGCTATAGGTATCTCAGGCCCATGATTTACTTGGACGCTACTTTTCTTACTGGTAGATACAGGGGTACTTTGATGGCTGCAACATGTATCAATGGAAACAATGGTTTTTACCCATTTGCTTTTGCTCTTGTTTCTTCCGAAAACAAGGAAAACTGGTTTTGGTTTCTGGAGAATCTTAAAGAAGTTGTCGATGGTCGTCAGATTGTTTTCCTTAGTGATCGTGGAGAAGGACTTTTGCAGGGCATTCCAAAAGTATTTCCTAATTCATATCATAGCTATTGCTTTTACCACATCAAGTGCAATCTCCCCATTGGATCAGGTGATGCGAATTCGAAGGCCGTTATTGATTTATTTTACAAAGCTGCTTACTCTTACACATCAGCTAACTTTGAAGAAGCTTTGCGGGACATGCATGCAATTGGATGTGGACATGTTGCTAACTATATCAGGACTATTCCAAAGGAGAAATGGGAAAATGCATTTTTTCCCTGTATGTAGATATAGTGCTCACTCTTTAACTCTTTCCGAGTCGTTCAACAACTGGATTCTTGAGTTCAAAAAGTTTCCTGCTTTTGCTCTTCTCGATGCGATACGGTGAGTTTTATGTTTAGTGTTTCATTCATTTATTTTCTTTGATGTGTACATCTTTCCTTATACACATGTTTATCTGTCTACATTGTTGCACACATGGATTTGCTTGATCTGTAGATACTTGTACACATGTTTTATCTGTGATTCTGCAACGGTGTGTACACTGTTGTACACATGGATTTCCTTAATGTGTACATTGTTGTACACATGTTTTATCTGTATTCCTTCTAGTTCATGTTTTGATTTTATTTTTTGTGTTTTTATTATGTTAGTTTGAAGGTTATGAAGATGAATTCTACGAGAAGGGTAGAAGGTCAAGAAACTTTCAACACTAGGCTCACTCCGATATTTGAGGATTTACTAGAGGAAAACATCGACATTGGTCGTACTTGGACTGTTACTGAGTCCATGGAAAGATTGTATGAAGTCGCATCTCCCTGGTCTCATTTTGTAGATCTATTACAGAAAACTTGTACATGTCACATGTGGCGAGTTAATGGTTTTCCTTGTGCACATGCTTGTGCTGCCATTCAAGCTACGAGGGGGGACATTTATTCATTTGTTGAGCCATACTTCACCACTGAATGGTACAACAGGACATACCAGGAGATCATCTTGCCAATCCCCAATTATGACAAGCCGCAGGCTTATGATCCTAGTGATACGGTTATTGTTCCTATTCCTGTTCCTCCACCTAGTAGACGAAGAACACAGCGTATGAAGAATGCTTGGGAGAAGCAAAAGAGGCCTATGATGTGTACAAAGTGCTTCACCCTTGGTCACCACAACAGAGCTACCTGCCCCAAGCTTTGATGATTTTTTCTATGTTTGATTTGTTCAAAAGATTCTATGTGTTTGATTTGTTTAAAACTAGTACCAATATACAGAACTGAAAACATAAAATATTACTAAACAAAATAGACTAGTAGCATCCATTGTACAGAAAGGTGTACATAATGGTACACAGGTAAAAAGACAGGTAAGAAAACTGAAGTGCACAAGAAGGTGTACATAATGGTACACATGTCCTGGCACTAATTATCCACTCCAAAGAAAATTGAAAAATACATTTTTCTAATGCCTGTTCAATCTTATGTTTAGTGTTTCAATTCTATGTTTTTCAGTTCTGCAGGTCTGGATAAATCTGTCAGTACATGTGTACCATTATGTACACCTTCCTGTACCATTACTGTGATAAATTTCTGCTCTATCAGTAACAGTGTACAATCATGTACACCTTAATATTTTACTAACCTGTAATATACACCTTAGTACTGACACAAGTATACTTTCAACACATCAATATTGAAACTAATAAAAAGATTAATTCAAGGTCTCTATAGTAGTCATAAGTCTTAAGCTGAAACTAATAAAAAGATTAATTCAAGGTCTTTATAGTATTGAAAACTGAAATTTGAAAAGTTGTCTGAAGATAAAAAAATGTTTAGAAGCAATTCAGAAAGTGATCTTGTATAATGAAGCTTAAAAACTCCTCTTCCTCTTCAATGGTTTCATTTCCATACTCAGGCGCCACTCCTTGTGTTGTTCATCCTTTGCTATATCCTAAACCTTTTCATACACTCCGACTTTTTTCAACATCTTGGCCACCAATTTTGTTCTCATTTTCTGACAAATGTCTTCGGCCCTCTGCTGATCTCTTTCGATACTCTTTGTTTTCTTCACACTTCGTTTCATAAAGTAACAAGTGTATAGAAGGCAGTCCGGGTTGATTCCTTGTGCAGGGCATTGCATGATGTTTATATCATGCGGTTCTATAGGTGCATCACCCTTCAACGCTCTCTTCTTGTTGAGTTCCAACTGCACCACATTTTCCAGTTGTTGTGCATCATCTTTATAGTCCTTATTTAAGGGAAACGAGTTGTACCATTTCCACTCTAGAGCTTCGAAATCAAACTTCAAAAGCGACCAGTGAACTCCTACTGCCAATTGTTCTGTAAAGTGATTGACGGGGATTACAAGAACTTCCAGATTGTCAGGCATGTCCCGTATGAAATCAACCACAAGCATTTGTAGAGTGCTGATGATATTGTTCTTCACGTAGTACTGCAATCAATAATTTGTTGGAAAATAAAATGAATTAGGTATACCTAAATCAGACCAGAAAACTAACAAGCATGTACACTACTACATATCAAACATTTTAGGCCTAGAAATAGATGTATGATATAGATGTATCCATGACATATAATACAGGTGCACAACTATCGACACACCTAAATAAAATCTAACAATCAAGCATCCATGCAAACACTTAACAGAGCATGTGGCATCAATCATATAGCATACTGGTGTACATCTATGTCCACACCTAAAGAAATCTACAAACACAAAGAACACGCCATGTCAATTAGGTGTTCAACTATGTACACATCATTAAAGTATCTATATATGACATTTTTTATTTGTTTTTGAGAAACTTACACATGCAGTAGGACTCATTATTTCACATCTCATGTACTTTTGATCATCTGGATGACAAAAGCTATCTCTGAGAATTGCTCTGCAACGTCGATAGACGTAGAACTACAGTACCTCTTGGTCCAGATATTTGTTGAACATCAGTTCACGAAGTACTTTTCCCACAATCAGAATTTCTTCCTTGACCGTTGGATCTTCGAGTCTTGTTAGTTCCCAAGCTACAGAGCTGCAGAATCATAAAGGAAATGTTAACATGGTGTACATAGTGGTGCACATACCTTTTTTTTTTATAAGATTCAATCATTCGTATAGTGTGATGTATTGATTTGTTAACTTATGTCAGGCTTGCATAGTCGAAAAATTTCTGTATCCTTTTTTTGTCCTGTCCTGGTTCCATGGCATGGTATAGTGGTGATTGACGAACATCTGGTAGTGGGCGACAAGGATGATACTCATTTTCCTTTCTCTTTATTATTGCAAGATAGCCTGGTTCTTCTCCCTCTTTGATCCCCTTTTCTTTTTGATCCACTTTTATCCTAACTTGTCTGGTTTTACCCTCGGCAGTGAAATCAGGATCTAGTTTTTTCTTTGCAGCTCTCTTTGGTGGTGTCTTGGACAACTTGCCAGCTGCTTTTGTCCTCAACATCCCTGCTTCCTTCATCTTCCCTGCTCTTGTCTTTGCTGGTGGTGTCTTCTGCTCCTGTACTTCTTGACTGCTAAAAAATTCATCTACATGTTGTTGGATGAACTACACTGCTTCTGCAACGATCATTTCCCGTACATCTTCATTGGATAATGATTTTTGAGATGACTTTTCTATTGGATCTTCTTGGCTCAACAATGAAAAGCTTGGACAATCGTGGATCAGGGTTGCCATCTTTACCTTCACTTCAGATGGTGCCGTTCTGTAACAACCTTTCTCAAGCTTTACGAACACAGTTTCAGACAAGTTATCTAGAAGGTCCTCAATTGATGTATAAGTCTCCTTCTCTGTCTCTTCTCCTTGTGTGAGTAAAAGGACATCTTCTTCAACCGGCTGAGATATGCCTTTAGGGTCCAGCTGAGATATGGCTTGAGCTGCGATTATCGTAGCTTCATCAATTTCTGCAAATGGAGTGGCATCCATCACATTCTGGTATTCTTGATGTTCAGCGATTTCAGCTGTCTCTGGCAGAGAAGTGCTGAAAAAATGCATATTTTGTTAGGTTCTACAAAAGTGTACATCTTTGTACACACACACATAAGAAATCAGTAAGGTGTACATCTTGGTACACATATACAGAAAATGAAAATAAATGCGAGCTGAGATCATTTTCTTCATACCTAGGCTTCTTAGCAGTTCCAGACTCAACACCTTGCCTTGTTCCATCCTTGCCATCCTTCTGTTCATTTGTCTTTGACAGAGGAGTGCTAAAAGATTCAAGTTTTGAGAAAAGGTAAGAGTTTTAGCATACTGGTGTACAACTATCTACATACATAAAAAGAAATAACTGTCACATTTAATAAAAGTGATTTTATACCTTCGCTTTTCAGGAGTTTCAGACGGAACTTCATTCTTTTCAGATTCAGTTCCATGCTCGTCACCACCACCTTTGCTACCCTCTTTGTCATTGTGATCACCATGCATATCACCACCTTTGCCACCCTGCTCATCATCATCATCTTTATCATCATGCATATCACCACCTTTTCTACCCTCCTTGTCATCATCATCCTTGCTACCCTCCTTGTCATCATCATCCTTATCATCATGCATATCACCATCTTCATTGTGCTCCTCTTCCTCCTCAATCTCCTCATCTTCCTTGTGCTCCTCAATATCCTCCTCAACCTTGTCATCCTCCTCCTCCTCCTCAATCTCCTCATCTTCCTTGTTCTACTTCTCAACCTTGTCATCCTCCTCCTCCTCAATCTCCTCATCCTCCTCAGTTTCAAGCCGTATTTCCTTTGCAAATTTAAAGATTTCATCCAAAGTGTAATTACGAAAATTATTCACTTCTCTTTCTGTCAAGTTCATTAGACCAACTTCATTAACTTTTAGGCTTTTCTCTTCGATGAAATTAAGAAGCCTTTCTTGTCTATCATGAACTTCAGTAAGCTCCTCATCCAACTCCTTTCTTTGCATATCTGATATGCGCAGCTTTTCCTTCACTGCATCTATGCTATTTTCTTGTTTCTGCCTCCGATACTCATCCAAAAGCAATCGTTCTTCATCAGTGTAAGCCTTTACCCATCCTGGTTGCATCTGAAAACATGCCAAAGTATCAATATTTATCACAGGTGTACAATTTTCCACACATGTGTTAAAAGTGTACATTGTTGTACACATGAAGGAAAAAAAATTCAAATCTATCACCAATTTTTTACAATCCTGTGCACCTTATTAAAGGTGTATATCAATATACATATACTATCAACAATGTACAATCCTGTACACCTTATTAAAGGTGTATATCGATGTACATATACTATCGTAAGAAAGTTTTTTGAGATACCTTTTTCATGGCGTCATTCAGGTCTTTCTCGATTGTATTACTGACGTCACTGATGATCCACCTGAGAAGCCTTGGCACACCTTCCTCATTGCTTGGCTGCATGATTTTGTTGTGTTCAGCAAACCAATGCTGCATTAACAAATAGGTGAATAGTTAGAAATGTAAGAGAAAGGAACAAACACAATGAACAGAATTATTTAAAATGGTGAATGGATATATCAGGTGTACAACTGTGTGCACATGTAAACTCACCAACAGATAAATCACACAACCATTAACTTTAAGTGGTGAATCGAAATGTTTCTTAATGCACGCCATGAGATACTCATGTATATGAACTGGCCAACAAGTTTTCTTCATCCTATCTAAAGACTCAAAAAAGTGTGCATACTGGTTCTTGCTAACCATACTTCCGTTTTCCTGGGTAAAAAACACCGTTATACACAAGTACATAGTAAACAGCACCACTAAGTCTTCAGCGTCTCTTTCAATCTCCAATCGCGACTTTGGGTTTAGCTTCATGATACGTACGATTTCCTCCTCCACATCTTTTTTTCCCAGCTCATTTCATTTCTTAAGAGTCAATCTGTTTATCAGCGAACTGTATCTTTTTTCAGCTGCAGTTTTTACATCTTCTCCTTTTTCAAGTTCCATTGCCACCATCTTAATCACATAAATTAGAAACAAATCATTGGGTTCACTCTTTACTTCCACTCTTACGTTCTTCTTGGGAGTATCAAACATGAAATAATGTCTCCCTGTGTCACAAATTTCATGGCGATACTGTCTCACAATTTTCAAGATTGAGTTTGGGTTCTTAGTCCATATATCATCTCTCTTTTTACTTGGATCTTTTTCATCTTTTTGATCTGCTTTTTTGTGGACAAAGATATCTACAACAGGCCAGAATGGTCCTTCATTTTGCTTCTCTAATTGATAATTAGTGAACCATACTTTTCCTCCTCTTTTTGTTTCATCTTCCTCAAAGTTTCTATTCACAAAGTCACTGATTGCATGGAAACTTGATCTATAATGTTTGTTGGTGTCTACGAAAATGAACCAAGAAGAATAATACATTCATTATATTCATAACTACAAAACAGTAACATAGGTGTACAACAATGTATACACAAATATTTAACAGAGCACTAATCAAATATGAAGATGAACTAGCATGCTGGTGTACCTGTATGTACACTAGTACATACAGGTGTAAAAGTCTTTACACTCTTACAAAAATATAACAACAACAGTTTCAAAACACACTCAGCATCCAATATGAAGATAAACTGGCATGCTGGTGTACCTGTATGTACACTGGTACCACAAGTGATGAAAAAACAGTTTCAAAACACAACAGTTGGGCAATATGAAGATGAACTGGCATGCTGGTGTACAGATCTGTACACTGGTACCACAAGTGATGAAAAAACAGTTTTGAAACACAACAGTCAGGCAATATGAAGATGAACTGGCATGCTGGTGTACAGATCTGTATACTGGTACCACAAGTGATGAAAAAACAGTTTTGAAACAGAACAGTCGGGCAATATGAAGATGAACTGGCATGCTGGTGTACAGATCTGTACACTGGTACCACAAGTGATGAAAAAACAGTTTCAAAACACAACAGTCAGTACAAAAACATACAGAACATGACACCAATCAGTACAACAACATGTGACTGTAGTAGTATATACACATGAACAAGAAATCTGAACACAAATCAATGCAACAGCATAGTGGAGTACATATCTGTACACACCAACAACAAATCTCATAAAAATTGCAAGAAAATAGATAGAACTGAAACTGAAAGCCTGCAACAGCATGATGGTGTACATTTCTATACACACCAACAACAAGAGATGGACAACAGTTTGAAAACACAAACATTAGAACATATAAACATGATATAGCATGTCGGTGTACAGATCTGTACACTGGTAAAACACAATAGATGGACAACAGTTTGAAGTAGCATTACCCTTTTTTGCTTGACCAGATGTTGATTTCTTTGAAGTTTTTGATTTCTTCTTAGGTGGTGGTGATTTTGAAGTATCTTCTGGTACAGTTGATGTTGAAACTGCTGTAGATTTTGATTTCTTCTTAGGTGGTGATTTTGAAGTATCTTCTTCAACTGTTGTTGTTGAAACTGCTGTAGATTTTGATTTCTTCTTAGGTGGTGGTGATTTTGAAGTATCTTCTGTTTAAACTGCTGTAGATTTTGATCTCGTCTTCGGTCCTTGTGATTTTGAAGTATCTTCTTCAACTGTTGTTGTTGTATCAGAAGATTTTTCTGTTGATTTTCGCTTTGCAACTCTTTTCTTAGCAATCACCATGATGTTACTGCTACTGTATTCATCAATTCTACGAAGATTTAAGGTTTGATTATGAAGCTTTAGGGTTTCGATTTTCGATTTTGGATTTTGGAGTTTAGGTTAAATTTTTCTCTGAGTTTTTCTGCTAAATGAAATAATAACATTTCCGTTTTTTTTCTTTCAGTTTTTTTTTCCGAACCAACGTGTCTCTCCCGCATTAACTGTGTCAGTTACAAAACAGTTTTAATTCGCTGCACGTGTGCTTTATGAGACGCGTGCAAAGGATGGCAGCATTTTTACACATTTTCAAATAAACTTTGGACTAATCTGTTCCTAGTCGGATCGGGGTGGACTAATCCGTATCTTTGGGGACGGTTTTGGACTAAACCGTTTTTTTCCCATCTATTTATCCCACAACTAGGTATCACCGGGGTCCGGCTCAACCTCTCTTTTTAATCATAAGTACATATATTTATTTCTTTGTGACAATACATTAAAAAAGACTATAAGAGCAGTTCATATGGAATGAACAAACTTCAAGTTTGTTCATTTTGATCCCACTATGGACTCAACAAACATGAAAAATGGATGTTCAAACCAACAAATTTGTTGGTTTGTTCATTGAGTTGGAAGATGTAGCTCGCGTTTGATGATAGGCCGGGCGAGCGTCGCTCAAGCGCTGGCGCTTTCCTTTCCGGCGCGAGCTCTTGATTAAAGCGCCAGCGCTTGTCCTCTCAGCGCCGCGTTCATATTAATAGCGTCAACGACTACTTCAATCCAATGGCTGATGCTCTTTTTTGTTTCCCTATAAAGTCAGTTCATCTCCGGACTTAAAACTTACACCTTCTTCATCACTACCTCAAAATTACACAATTCCATATCATCACTACCTCAAAATTACACAATTTCATATCATCTCTAATTTTTCTTTTTCTTTTTAAAACAAAACTATTCATATCAACTTAATCTACCAGAAAAAATCTCATCGCTATAAATTTCATTTCTAACAAATATGGCATCCTCACTACAAGGATCACAACAACGATCACAACAACAAACACCACAACAAACACAACAACAATCACAACAAGAAACACAACAAGAAACACCACGAAACACAAGAATTCGTGGTGTCAAGTATACAATGGATGAAGACGAGTCACTTTGCAGAAATTATGTATTATATACATTAGATGACATCAATGGGATTTATCAAAAAAAAAAAAAAAATATGATAAGATTTTACAAAAATTTTGTGAAGAAAGAGGTAACCCCAATAGACGTGATGGCGATGGGTTGTCTCATCGTTTTCACGCAATTTCAGCAGCCGTTAGTGAATATGTATCTTTGGTCACTCAAATGTGGAACAACAAAAAAAGTGGTGAAGGCGAACTGGATGTGGAACGAAGATGTCGGGAAGAGTGGCAAAGATCCCACAAAACGAGTTTCCAACATGAAACTTGTTTCACTATTCTGAGGGTGCTTAACAAGTTTAATCCATACTTGCTAGAAGGTCATCAAGTGCCTGCAAGATCACCACATGGTCCAATCGGGGAGGATTTTCAGAATGGAGGGCCTGCTTCCTCACCTGATGGAATTCCAAGTAGTCAGGAACAACACAACACTAATCTAGACGTTAACACCAACGTCAAGAGAAGAAGAGGAAGTGGTCAGAAAGCTGCAAAAGCAGCGAGAGACGCATCCCAACGAGCAGCATTAGAAGGAGGTTCAAGCGAGTTCAACTATGCTGATCACAAGGAATTCAAGATGCAGATAGAAGCAGATAGAGCCAGGGACCGTGGCATTGCTATGAATAATCAACAAAAAAGTCATCTTTCGCGAGAACAATACTACAGGGATTGTAAGCTAAACAAGTTACTCTCCTTGAACAGTTCAATAATGAATGAACGACAATATTCTGCATGGACTAAGCAAATGGATGTGGTCAAACAACAACAAGTCCAGGCCGAACAACAACAAGTCCCCCCTCAACAAACTCAAGTCCCCCCTCAACAAACTGGCCCGTATGTGAATGTGGAAGACGACGAAGATGATGCCTCAGAAGAAAACGAAGATGAATACAGTCTTGCTAACTAATTTTAATTCTTGTTTAGTTAAGTTTAATTTAATTCAGTGTAGTCGTTTAATTTAGTTTAGTTTAATTTAATTGTACTCGTTTATTTAAAATTACTTTTAATATAATTGCCTCAATTTTAAATAAACAACAATACTAAATTGAAAATAACACTAAATTAAAAATAACATCTATCTCCCTCTCCCTCGCCCCCGCGCATCGTCTGCTGCTCCTTTTAAACCCAAAAGGTGCTTGGTTAAATCTTGTTTTAGTTATCCATAGATTTCCCGGTTTTGGAGTCTGTCAGTAGCAAGTCTATATTCTTTTGTCGGGCGCCCATGCTCTACCACAAGATTCGGCACCAAATCTTCATCTGGAAAACTCGTCCAGGTTGGGTCACGCCTTGTTTCTTCAATGACCATGTTATGCAGAATGATACAAGTCAGCATAATTTTGTTCATTTCTTGAATATCAAAAAAGCGTGTCGGCCCAGCTATGATGGCAAACTTCCTTTTTAGTATGTCAAAAGCGCGCTCAACATCCTTTCTGCATTTCATTTGTTGGGTGTCAAAGTACTTCATATCCTTCGAAGACGTCGGTCCAAAACCTACCTGTTTATAAGCTTGAACCATAATTGACCATTCTGGATAGATTCCGTCTGCTAGATAATAACCCTGAGTGTAGTGATGACCGTTGATGGTGAAATTACAGTGCGGCGCGACCCCATTCTTAAGATCTTCGACCAATGATGACTTATATAAAACGTTGAGATCGTTATTTGAACCCGGGAGTCCAAAAAAGGCATGCCAAAACCAACAATCATAAGTAGCTGAAGCTTTCAAAATTACAGTTCGGTTTGGATAATGACCCTTATATTGGCATGCCCATTCAACCGGACACGCATGCCACGTCCAGTGCATGCAGTCAAGACTACCTAGCATTCCTGGAAAACCTCTCTCCGTGTTTTATGCAGTTATTCTTTGAACATCTTCCTGAGTAGGCTTTCTAAAAAGGTTGGACCAAAATGCTCGACTATTGTTTCGCAAAACAATTTGAGATACCTAAAGGCGATTGTTTTCTCAATACAGATATAATCATCCGTGGAATCCGCTGGTACCCCGTAACATAGTATACGGAGGGCCGCAGTGACCTTTTGCTCGGGACTAAAGCCTCGTACATGTCGTGCATCATACTGATAATTAAATAAAGGTTGTACCTGACAAATCTCGGCAATAATCCTTTGCATCAAGTTGCGGCCCATGCGGAATCGTCGCTGAAAATCCTCATCGGAATAGACACAATCATGATTAAAATAATCATGCATCATCTTTTCATGGTAAAAATGTCGATCTCGCCACGTCCATCTTCTAGTCGCAACTTCATATGGCTCTAAAGACTTTGGTATGATCCCGGATTGTAATTGCAACATAAAATTTCTCCTTATTCTATCTTGATCTGCATCTTCATCCATTTGACGCAAAAACTCCATACACATTTCTTCATCTTCTTCATCAACATTTCATCCATCGCCATATCTTCCTCAGAAGAATCAAAATCAGAATTCATGGTTGAAAATTGAAAGAAAAGATTGATCGGATGAAAGATTGTTATGAATTTGTGAGATCAAACTCGAGCCGTATTTATAGAGGTAGAAACTAGCCGTTCCGGTGACCGTTGGAAAATATCTGTTGGCGACCTTGGTTCAAACGCCAGCGTGCCATGTACAAACGCCATCGTTTTTCAACGATTGCCAGAGTTTTATCCTCGAGCACCAGCGTTTGTATTACGCTCGCGCGCTTAGTTATCAAACGTCCAGTCCTTTACCATAGTAGAAAAGCCAGTTTGGCCATCCACCTGGCTCAACAAAAAAATGAATTTGGCCATTGCCATAGGAATCGCCCTAACTTAGTTAATGTATCCAAATACTTAAAAAGATTACAACTTTGTCAATAATACAATAGATAACTTATATCATTCCAGGGTACCCGTACTTCTATAACATCAGTAAACACCTAATAAGATTAGTACTAATAGAATCAATCTATATTTAGGCACACAGTTCCAAAATAAAAAATAAAAAAATCCCTCGTTAATTTTAAAACCAATCGTCATTACCGATGATCGAAAAAAGTGCTTTAGTTAATTGTCCGGGTAATCTATATGTTCTTTGGCAGTGTATTTCATCAACTTTTATGTTGTTTTTTCCATTACTATGAATACGGCAGTATATATGTTATCTTTACATTCGAATTCAATTTGTACTGGTGTGTATATCCTAAGGCGTTAGTAACTCTCGATGTATTGTCCATCCATTTTATTTAAAAATGTCATACATTCTCACCTTGGTATATCATGCAACGTCTGTCTAAATTAGTTCCCAATATAGATAGAACGATGGTAACTCCACCAAATGGTTTTTCCTTATTCCCAATATATCCTGTTGAATTCGATAACTGCTTCAATGGAAAATTTATGCTACATGGGAACTTCGTCACGTATAATTAGTTCCACTTGGTTTAGGAGATTCAAATGTTTATCATGTTTGTCAACTCCACAAATACGGTTCTCAGCTTTTTCTATGAGAATTATGAGCATCGAGTGTTCTATACGACCTCTTACCAAAATAAGTAAAGCAATTCTAGACGAAACATTAGTCAAAACTATGTGTCTAGCCCTACGGACGCTAGTCGCCTATGTGTTATACATAAATGTTTTACCACTTCCTGCGCTGCCATTGAGTTTACCCATCACATCTCTAATAGAAATAAACACGGCGGTTGTACGCCGATTACTGGACAAAATTTAACTTGTTAATACTCTCTTTGACTTCAGCATCACACACTGCATTTGAAGGCATCGATGCTCCCACATGAACTTGTCACCGGAAACATTACTCCATATATGTTTTGGTCTTGGCATATCCTCGAAATCTTAAAGTGACTTGCTAGATTCACGCAGCTCTTCATCCAAGAGGTACAACCCAAAATCAAGTACCCTCTCATTGGTTGGCATTTTGATATCATACTTTGTGCAAAGTTTAAAATGTAGATCATCGCATATGTTTAGTATAAAGTTTGACCACTAAACGTCTAGATGATTTGGATTATAGTCGTAGAGAATAATCTTGAAAAAATTTCTTAGCTGAACTCTAGTTTTCATCACTGCTTCCTCTTGTAAATACTTAAACAATTCATTGTCATCTCCTAAAATTCCAAGCACAGTTCACACTCTTTTAAAAGTACGATGCAGTTTCCTATCATCACTATCCCCAACTATTTTCAGGTTGTCAAATGAATTTGCATCGACTACAACACTTAGTAATAAATGCAGGTAATATAATTCACCGACATTTGGACTGACAAAGTACTTCCCTTCAATTGAAAACCCCTGCTTCTTTACTTTCCATTTGCTCATGTCCCATACAAAATTCTGTGGAAACTCTTGATAAGCATATGCATTGACAGTGGGATTTTTTTTATACATAATACTCAAAAAGCCATCAACGTTGACTTATAGTTTTCCACGTCAATATTAACCTTGGCCATTTACTTAGTTGCATCATACACGATTCTTTCTTGGCATGGAAGATGAATAGCTAGTCAAACTACATTAGGTTCTTCCTAATACATTGAGTGACCGTATAAATGCCCAAGCAGCCTTAGGTGACCTAATATACCTTCCATCAATGAACTATTTCACCTCATCATATTCACCGAAAATTAGTGTTGCATGATGGTGACCTTTATAGATATATTTGTATTTGTATTAACGTGGCAGTTGAACATCCTACATAAATATGGTTTGTACGTACAATATTTTTATACCCTGCGGATAATCACCTCCTTTCCATTGTCGCGATGATGATATATTCGATATGCACCTTCACCCATACTTGTACTCTCAGTATGTTTCTTCGGATATCCTCTGATTCATTCATTCTTCATGCACATGGAGTCCACACCGCATGTACCATGTATTTTCTAAAATTCTAAAACTGGATCGGTTTTTCCATGTGGATATTAGGCGCACACAAATTTATCAACTTGTTCAGCTGTCTTAATTTTTTCAAGACTATCCAAGAATAACATCATGTGTATGAGGTAAACCATGTTTCTGAATTCAATTGTGAACACATGAGCAACTAATTTTTCGAACACATTTCCTATTTTTATATCTTTCATTAACTCATCTCTCTTTAACTTGTAAACAAGGGAAATGAGATCAGGACGATCTGAAGCATATTGATGGGGTAGAAGCTCATCTTGAATTTCTGGCCAACGCGTATTCGTAGTCATTGTTAGAAAGATATCTGTATGATGATTAAACTGTGTAATAAGGATTAAATCTTGATAAATCTCATACATATGCCTTGGACCATCAATAAAATTCGATGGCAACACTACGGCTTACCTATATCATCAGGATTCAGCTCAGATTCCGCCAAGTCCTTTGTATTTTTGTGACAATCTTCTCGCGATTTATTTTAATTTTTCTTAAGATAATACAGGCGGTCATGTTCAGTTGATGTCCAAGTACTCTTAAAACAATTACTTTGTTTGTAGGATGGAAAAATACTCGCTTGGATGACCGAAAAAATTGTTTCAGAGTTAACCTTTTCATAGTATGTAAATTTCTTTTGGAATTAACATTTTCATAGTACGTCTTCATGTATCTGGTTGTTTCATATCAGGATGCCAACTCATGTCGTCGTATGGAAAGAGTAAAACGCAATGCAGGGGAAAGTATGCAGGGTGAGACTCTGAAATACATTTCATATCCCTGCGGTTAGGCTTATGAGAAGCATCTCCAAGTAGTATACCTGAAACATCATCATCCGTTGGCAGGTTATAACAACTTTCATCTGTCTGTTATTCATGATGACTTTGACATTTTGTTCGGTGGGATTGACATTGCTCAGAATCTCTCGTTCTTGAGAATATTTAGTGCGAAATACATTATGTTTTGAGATAGTTTTCTAAATTGTTCCAAGAACATATTTATCCATTTAGGGATTCCGTTTAACACGAACATCTGAGGCTTGATTAGGATCATAGACATACAATTGTTGATAAATTAGGTTTTTACCCTCGTCGGGTAGTAACATTTCGATGTTGTGCCGGAATTTCCCATGAATTGCAAAGGATTTAGGGATGTTACTCTTTACCACTATATTATCCAGTTTACAACCAAGACCGGTAAAAGATTTGAAGCATTGTTCTCTCGGAGGTGATCTATGAAAAACCATGACTTAGCTCTATTTCCATCAGAAAAATCCATCAGTTTCTAAGGATGCTCTCGCAGCGCATTGAGTATCACTTTTCCTTTGAGAAAACATTTTGCAAAGGTTGGATTTTTCTTGGATGAGTCGGATGTCCTCTCGTCGATCCAATGCATTGCTTCGTACACTGGTATTCGATATCCAATTTACCAATAAAATGACGAACATATAAGTGTTAGATCATCTTTCTAGTCATGATCCTATGTGTAGCAACGTTTTCCTCATCATCCGAAAGACCACAAAATTCATCAGAATCATCTGACGTAAAATCTTCGTTAGCAACTGAGATATACATGTCAACAAATATAAGCATAATTAGTGGCAATTATATATAGACAAATATAAGAAACTATCAAGACGAAAAATTATGTAGAAGTGGGGTTACGTTTGAATATAAGTTAAATCCAAAGGTTTAACAGTTAATTCCACAGGCCAATTGATTCCACGGGCTCAATTAAAGCATCTACAATGATATCGTCATTGTTGCTCGGAATGCTTAAATTCCTTTGGACAATAATCTGCAATCAAATAGATATTCTTAGGGACTTAGGCTTGTGAAGAAGGCATGTGAAGAAGGCAGATTCCGCAAAGATAATTAGTTTAGACATTATCGGACTCTCTGAGACAATCTCTTGCGCTAATGGCTTGTATAACATGTGCACATCCGTTTGGGATGGTTAGCCTGTAACATACACATCTAAATTTTGTCAGTAATATATATCATTCAATAATTCAATGCAAACAATAACAACAGTAGCATCCAGGCTTGGCACTGTAAATAACTCATGTTGTACTTTGATGGATGCATCTCTCTCATGCCGAGCTTCCTTCTGACGACCTGGTTGCTGGGCAACTTGTTGATTCTAATACAAAGAGAAAAAATAAATTCCATCCACATGAAATTTTTCTAATGAGTACTTTTACCTTTATGCATTTTTTCAACAAAATAGAATTATAATGAACTCAAATTCCTTAGATATTAAACAGATAATTATTATGTATTAAACCATGTAACATGGCAGTAGAACAACAATCTATACTGAATTATGGAGATGAAACATGTCCAACTTTTGCAAAGATTGCATTGGACTGTTGCTCCAGATGTTCCATTTTTCAACAAAATAGAATTATAATCGACTCAAATTCCTTGGATATTAAACAGATAATTGTGTATTAAACCATGTAACCTAGAAAGTAGAACAATAATCTATACTGAATTGTGGAGATGAAGCATGTACAACTTCTACAGAGATTGCATGGGACTGTTTCCCCAGATGTCCTATACTTTGAATGAGTTGCTGTCTTTTTTTCCCCAGCGTTTCTACTAGCCAAAGGACCTTTTATTACCAAGGTTAAGAGAATCATGCTCTAGCAACATGTCAGCTGCATTAAACTGTGTTACCTGGCAAGTCAAACAATTATCAAAACTGTAGATATGAATTAAAAAAATAACGACGCATCTATACAATAAACAACAAAATTACATTAATTTGAGGAGAGGAAAAATGTAAATTTAGCTTATTGTTTTCCGTGCTGAGCCGTTTTTCCCTTTCTTTTTCCCAACGCTTCAACACATGTACTGCAACCCGACAGAAATGGCCAAACATAATCGGAAGAAAGTCATACATACTTTTTGATGCAAGTACATACAAAGCATTGACTTTCCCTTAAATTTCTAGCTGAAGTGATTCAACCTCC
This sequence comes from Papaver atlanticum, assembly GCA_023531105.1. Lineage (NCBI taxonomy): Eukaryota > Viridiplantae > Streptophyta > Magnoliopsida > Ranunculales > Papaveraceae > Papaver > Papaver atlanticum. The sequence continues at coordinate 4,535,399 of JAJJMB010017986.1, read as the reverse complement.
AGAAACATATTGGAAAAATAGATAAAACTAATTTGTCATATCTGGAGTTTGACCATGATAAGATACCCAGAACCGAAGTTTCAAGGCAACGATAGTATTCTCCTGAAGTTCAGCATCACCAATTTGGAGCAGCAAAATCGCTTTCATTCAACACAAAATGACACTTTATACTTAGTGATACTAAACTCCCTTAGCTGAAAATTGAATATCCACCCATTACGTTCTCATTATAACTTATCACTACCAAATAATATGATCCTACAATAAGTAATAAACTATTATTGTAAATGCTTAAAGTTAAGAAGGAAACTGAGACGGTTTTGATTAATAGCTAGTTATACATAAATCACAATAAGTCCCATGGAGACAAACCTGATAAGTTTATGGCTTTCATGTCTATGTCTTTTAACTTGCAAATGGTGTCACACATGACACAACAACTTGGGTCAGTCACCATGCCTCAAATGCACAGCAGTATTGAGCCAACCGTATCTGAATAACAAAATTTATCAAGGGTATGCTTTCATCAATGACAACATATTGAGCCAACCATACATACGAATCACCATTTTTTAAACTTACCCAAAGTGATACCTCTTATGCATACCACAAACAAATTGTGGATAACAAATAGTCTCGCTAGAACGGAAGGAGTTCCTAACTTAGTCACAAAAGAAAAATAGTTGCTTTAGAGATGCTCTGGAAGAAAGTTTCCAGACATTTGTCTCTCAAAATTTTCAATATCCGATGTTTAGAATATAACAGTTGTTTGTGCAAACGAATTTGTATCCTATAAGTCTTTCTAGCTAAAATCATTGAATAATGAAAGAATATTGTTGAGTATGTTACATAATTCATATATTCAAATATAAACAACTAATCGGAATATAATATTACATACTAATCTACTGAATTGATATATCTGGAACTTCAAACTTAATCAATAAAGTTAGTAAAATTGACCATGATCCAAAAAATGCATAAAACCAAAAACACCCCAGCTTAACTAAAAATCTAGCAGGAGTATTTCAGTGCTCCCTAATTTATTAGTCACCATCACAATATATAAGAGAGAGATGTCAGTATAACATGTAATTCCCTCTCCGTTACCGAAGAAACCCTTTGTTTAATCATGTCCTCTCCTACACGAATTGTTGATTTCGTTCTAGCTTCTACACTGACTATTTTTTATCCGTTAGCAATTTGTTCTCGTTTGGACCATAGCCATACATAGGAAAAAAAATAGCAGCATACTGAATCTCTTGGTCGGGAAATGAAATCTCTAAAGCTTACCCAATAATCTCGAACTATTATAGTTTTGGCATAAAGAAACAAAGAGGGTTGACTTGGTCTCCAATACTTGTATCTAGAACAGTGGAACCACTTTTTAACATTCAGAACTATGTATCTACCGTGTGAATCAGTAATCTAAGAAGAAAATGGTAATCATGAAGTCAACAAATTCAAGGAATCTTATCTGTGAATTTAATAAGTCAATTCTAAAATTATTTTGTGGGGCAAATTAATTTTAAAACCCTGGACTAAACATAGGAACTTACGAAGGAAATCATATACTTCACAAATAATGAATCACTACCAAGAAATTAAAGAACCTTAGAAATGAGAAATTCATATACCTCACAGATAAACCAATTTAAAAGAATTCAAGATTTCCTCAACAAAAGCATATCCGGAAGGTTTTGTTGCGATAGTCATATCGATAAACCCTTATCTTGAAGAAAAAATTAAAGTACTTTCAGTGACGATAGTTCAGAAAACCCTCTTCTGTTTCAGAAATGCAAGGTGGGAAGGCATATAGGAGGGAGCTTGAAAATCTAGAGTGAATTTGATTGTTCTTGAATATAGGGTTTTGTGCTTCGCACTTGATAAGATCAGTTCCATCACTACTCAGATTAGCAAACACCACACATGCGGGTATTGAGAGCACATGCTCCAACTTGAACTGTGAGCTGTCGGGTACTGAAAGCACATGCACTTTGTAACTTAGCACAAAATGCTTGTATAGTTCAGCATCTCTTCAACGCCTATGACTGGAATACCAAAATATAATACAATTTTCCCATTAATTCAGTGACTCAAGAACATGCATACCTCCAAAATACTTGTTGTACTCAATTGATATCTTCATTGCATTTTATGGCCTAAGATCAACAGCACCAGGAGGAATAACGACTTAAAAGAATGACCTAATTTAGTTTATAATCAGGATTTTGATCATCTCCAAGTTCCGTCGCTCTGTCTGGATACTAAATTTCAAAAAAAATTGGTGGAATAAGCAAACCCCTAATTCATGATATATAAAATATCATAAATTGCTGCAAAAAATTGCTTGGAATTTCTCTTCAGCTATAAAAAATTGGTGCAAAAGTTATGATTTTTTTCCGTATGAAAATATCATAAAGAGGAAAAGATCATGAACAATCAAAAATCATCAGAGCACAAAATCAAGAATAAAGATTCAAGAAACAAAAATATGTGATATACATGATTTGCTTTATGGTCTCTCTATTAGATGATTCTAGTTTGTTTTTTTTCCTTCTGATTCTGGAAATTCAGAAGTGATAGTGGTTGAATAACAAAGAAATTTATTTAATTTTCTGATTATTAATCTCCAGAATAATGAAAAAAATGATATCATAATTTGAGTGCAAATATCAATAGATTCAATACTATTAAGGTAGAACGTACTTAGTACCTATCTTTTGAATCTTTTGTAGTAGCCATGAAATTACAACAGACACATATATCTTTATCATGGACCCAGCACCTGTAGAACAAAGGGATTATCCAAATAGATGAGTAACAGTCTAACAAATAGATGAAAATTGTAATATTCAGATTCCATTAAGTTATCAAAGACGGGACTGAGAATTGCTGGTGGACATAAACTATCAAGCAGTAATGGACAATAAAACATGAAAATCCAAGTCCGCCTAAATGCCTTTACAAACTTGCAGGTAATGTGATGGCATAAAAGAAGTCACTTCATTGTAAAACTGCTAAGCACAACATATCTATTTATAAAGGTGATCATCCATGCTATTCGGAGGAGAAAATAAAGCAGTCCACCACCTATCAGATCTACGCATGTGCAGTACCAAACCCGCCTATCACCCATTAACCTCATAGGATAGATACATATATCCTAAGCTTAGAAACAACTTGAAGTATATTAAGTATGCATAAAAGTTTATGCATAAATACACATGGAACAAAATTATCGATCTGGAAAAGTTATGGACAATCACTTCATATGAGAACCTTAGTTCTGAACAATGAAATTGGAAATCAGCGTAGCTGGAAAAAAAAATCAGCAGGAATATAATTATACCACATGAATAGAGATAATGGTCACTGTTTATGCACAACACTAATTTTAATGGAACAAATAATTTATATTAGTATCATAGCACAAACTTATCTTCTAAAGAGATAATGGTCACTGTTTTTAACCGATGCTGGGCTAGGATTTATGCATCTTGTAACACCCCGTGTTTTTAGCATGGCGCATGATAAAAGATGCGCCATGGCCCGAGATGAAGCTTCATCTAAAGCTTCCGTTGCGTAAGAAAAAGAACATTGGCCCTTGGCCAATGCGTTGACAACGTTCAGCCATCATGGCTGAACATCGGGTTGGTAGTGGACAGCCATCACGGCTGGACATCGGGTTGGCAGTGAACAGCATCACGGCTGAACATCGGGTTGGCATATACAGCCATCACGGCTGAACATTAGAACTGGCCTGTGATCCAGAACTGAATGTACAGCCATCTTGGCCTGTTATTCAGGAAGTATGTGGCAACGACCATGAATAGTAAAAGTGGGAGTTGATGAATGATTTTTGCTCCCCCAATTTGAGTTGTAAAAATGTCTTTAAAACATATATAGGGAGGGGTAGTTGGTTGAAGGTGCATATGCGGACCATGCACCAAGTAAGCTTTCTAGCTGAGCCAAAAGAGTATAAATGACGCCTAAGCCTCATTTATAATTGCGTAGCTTGCCAATGGAGCGTATTAAGCATGGGAATCACTATGCCATGCCGCAGACCAAGTATTCATCACTTGGATGCATTTTGATGAAACAGCTTTTACGGACTAGGCCATTACCATTATTGCTTGGCCATGGCCTAGCAAACGAGTTGGATTAAGTTGCTTGTCCCTTCGAGGATGAACTACGGTCTGTGCTTGATCCCTTTAGAGTAGGGAAGGGTACGGTAGGCAGCCGCAATGAGTTGCATCATTGCCGGTCTAGTACTTTGTCGCTCATATCATCTAATTGTGAGATGATTGCGACATTTTGGCCTCTCATATCATCTGACCCGGTAGCTCGATGCAAGAGATGATTGTGGCCAAACTTGATGAGGCAAGTTGCATTCCATTCCTTGGATGCTCATACTTCCTATCAAGGCATTCGACTTAGGCATGTTATAGCCTATCTGGAGGCTAAAAACCTAAGTGTCGTATTTAGCTCAAGACGGGTCTAAATTGATCGGAAACGGCCCAACGATCAAGACGTGTCACGGTCTTGGAATTTTAGCCAAATTCCATTGCTTAGGGCCTCAAAAGGCCGTTTTTGCCGTATTAGGAAAGTTTTCGTTTTCTTCATAAACCCTTCGCGGAACAAGGGTAAGTTGGAACGGTGTGGAAGCTAATTAAGTGATCTGCATCATGCTCCACGAGCATGCTTGCAAGGGAAATTGGACGTGCATTTGCCTAGCTTAAAGGCCCGGATCGTAGCATCATCATGGCGCACCGGGGGAGTTATGGCCTGCGCGCCCAGGCGCGCCAGGCGTAATTTTCCGGTCCGTCACACATCTAGTATCGACGCTTCCCTAAGCATTACAGATTAAAGGTACATACACCATCCCCATCCAGTTAACAAAGGTGACTTCCTCAATTAACTGTGAGATTGTTTCTCATTCTCTTCTGAACCCATTGCAATCTAAAACTTCATTGAAAGAGTTAGAATTCTTAAAGATAATGCTATATGATAAATGAATACATACCACCAAAAACAAATGGCCACAATAAATATCAATGGGCGACTTCAAAGCAAAAAAAACACCAATGAGGCATCAATTGCCTTAAATCGAAAATAGAATAATTCTCAAAAACCTATTAAGTATACATAAACTCAACCATGAGTTCATATAAACATAGGAGACGATGACTTAAGGAGACATTCAATTTACCTGTGAGTTTATCTGCGATGTTCATCATAACATCGAAACACAATGTGCAGATAAGTATTAGACACAAAGTAACAGGGAGGATGCAAATATCGATGCTAGCTCAATAAATCTTTGAGGCAGAAGTTCAACCATAGTTGTGCCCTTCTCTATCCACTCCAGTTACCATCATACACTGCCTGCAAAGGTCACTGAGATTGATTACAATTCCCAGTGAGGAAAACATGGGATTTGCCTAGATTTGTGTCATATCTGCACCCATATTTTTAAAAACGTTACTCAAAAATATGTAAGAGAGCAATTCTAATAGCATACTATAGCATAAAGGCATTTACCCGCAAAGACAGGGAAGACAAAAAGAAAGTTGGGAAACTACTATCTGTAATGTTCTTAAAGCCATTTTCACTTCTAACTGAAAATGCCCACCAATATCCTGAAATTCCACTGCAGATTCTGTATTAATTGGGAACAGAAAAAAGAGATGAAATAAAATTATTAGAAAAGCAAGGTCGTTATTTTCTAATCAGACTTTACTCAAAATATATATGCAGACGAACTAAAACCTAGAAAAAAAATAGGTGACAGATATAGAACTGCCATGTTTAGTTCCCCAAAATAAAGTAATGGTAGACATCAATGGTGTTATGTTTGCAAGTACTTCATAAGAACCAAAAGTTAAAACGCTTACCTATTTACAAACTTGTCACCTGTAGTCTTGTTGAACACCTACATGACATTGAATATAACACCTTATAAATCCAAAGTGAACTCATTGTTCTCTCAACTAATAGTATTTAGTTAATTATTGACAATTCTGCCATAAAAATTCACCTAGAAAGAAGCTCACAATCGACAATGCCCCGTCGCCAGTTTAAGCTAAAGTGTCATCAACTAAACTATTGTCTTTTCCTAGATGTTTCTTCTACCGTATCCAAATACTTTCTACCTGAACAAACCTTTCCGTTTCCTCTATCTTTGTCAACATAATCTCAACCCTTTAAAAAAAAATCAAAATCTTACGACGAATTAAAGATCAACGCTCGAAATCTGGTCGACCCATCTCTGACAAACCCTGCGGCCTGCTGATAAATCTGAACTATCCTATTCTTGCATGGAAAACAAAATTGATTTTAATTGTACCTCAAAAACTTTGTTGACTATTTGTTTAGTGGATGAAATTGTTTTCTTATGTAGAGAATCGTCGAGCTGAACCTCTTTCAATGCAGAATCGTGAGAAAGGTGTAGGGGAGCAAAATACCCGCGAACAACGAACACAGAATCAGGTTTTCTTTTTCTTGGGAGTATATAACAAAATCATTTATTTTACCCGCACTTCCCCACCGCCCGATGATGGCCCCCGTTGAACGTAGTCCGTCTGATAGCCCTGGCTATCATGGACACAAACCTCATACATTTTCATAACAATGATTACCCATTTCCCACAGTCCCAATGACTCCAGCAAAGGGAGATAAACCCCAGGGAGTGAGGATCCTAGTGACTTTACAAATTGCAACTGAATTGGATCAGCAACTCTTATCCTCCGAATTATGGAGTGCTGGCTTGCCGTTCAAAACTATTGTTACACTTAACTGTTACTAAGCCAGTTGGGTTCATATCAATCAATCATCATTCTAGATGGGAAGAATTGAAATGAAATTGTTAGCAGGATTCTACAGTAGTTTCTCATTTCTAATTATGATTTGAAGTAGAGATTTTAGGATAACATAATGATATCTATGGCCCTAAGGCATGCCTAGATGGAAGAGGGTGAAAGAGTAGTTCTTAAATAACAGTTTTATTATCTTGGTCCTTGAATAAATCCAACTGAACGAGTACAACAACCCTTTATGGCATTAAAGAGGAAACCAAACTGAAAAAAAATCAAAATACAAATTGGGAATGAAAAATAACTTAAGCAGAGATCAGTTCATGGGACCAATTACAATGATAAGCCTAACATACTGAGGACAGACTGATTAAACCAATCTGGCAGGGGAATTGGATAAGGAAAGCCGCAAAGGAAAAGAACAACAAAAACAGAAAACCTCATCAGATATAATTTACTTCGGCAACCCAGTTTCTGGGTGGAGAAGAGCTTTTTCATCGCTTAAAACTACTGGACCTCTTCCAAGTCTAGTGCAGATGAAGTAACTGACATCACCTGCATTCTTGGATGGGATGTTGTCTTTGACTTCTGGAGGTGGTGGCAAAGCTTCCACATCTTTCATTGTTTCAATTCCAGCTTCTTTAAGTATTGACTTGTCTCCGATCAAGTAACTGAAACAAGAGATCAGAGGAAATAATACATATTAGGAAAACAATGGTTATAGCACTTACAGTATACATTCATACTTTATCTCAAGATACAAAAATGCTAACCAACCAAAGGAAATACGAAAACAAAGCCTGGGTAGTTTATACCTAGACAAATCAGTTTCTGAAGCAGGAGGAAAATAGAATAGCAACTTCTGGAGCAAAAGGGTAGCAACTTGTCTATTCTTCGCAATTAGAACTGCATTTGGACCCGCATCAAAGGTGTAAGCCACCTGTCAAGTCCCCGGATTTCATAAATCAGAATAACTCATTTGTAGTGACCAGTGAGAATTCTCCCAGGAAACACTATCATAGAATTATTTTTTTTCTTTTTTTTTCCTGATACTATGTATATTCATAGAATACATTCAGTCTTTTATACAAATTAGTAAAGTATAATATCGCCCTACCTGTGGTGTACCTTCAGTCCGGTTCCATTTCTCCACGCAACTGATGATCCTGAAATTGACAAATAGGAAATATGTTAGATCAAGAGTTACAACTGACATGAATATCGAGTTGAGAAACTAAAACAACAAAACTCACTTGTGGGAAGTGTCATTCATATAGAAAATGGGAGGAGATGTGTCCAAGCAGCATGCGTGGAACTGATTACTGTCAACACAAGCTAACTTAGCGAATGATGGAAAATCGCGATTTTTGATAGCTTCTTCCATTTGCACTATGCGTTTTGGCACTACCTCCTATCAGAATCCCAAACAAAAAAAAACAAAAAAAAATTCAGGTTCTATCCCAGGTGGTAATTTTACATGGACATAATGTAACTCCACAGAGCATGTAAATGAGATCTTGAAATAAACATACAGCACAGGATTTTGTAATTTACCTTTGCCCTATGAAGCAGAAGAGGACTTGTTTCAACACTTTCACGCATTCCTGAGGTGCTGCTTGTTTCCTTTTGTCGAGAACTTACCTAGATGAACAGAAATGAAGCTTAAATATCAGAGCTAAGTAGCTGGAAATGAAATAGTAACTAGCGGATGCTGGTAAAAGAGTAGAGTAGTCCTATTGCAATTTATAGAAGCTAGTGTCAATGTCATTGAATTGACTTTGATACAGATTCCTATATGTAATATCTGAATAGTTAGATTAGAGGATAAAACTAAGTTCAAAAGATAGAAATTGACAAAAAGAACAAGATTGGGTTTAATCTCATCTCGCTTGGGTAGGCTCCATCCTAATGTTACATAAATTACTAATTCTTGTGATGAATCATCATCAAATCAGAATTTATAATCAATAAGGCACTCACAACTCCAGATGCATCACCATATAATAGAGACCTATGGAAAAAAATTCCATCCAGAATATATGAAGTACAGATTGTGGGAAGGAAAATCCAAAAGAACGCAGTTATGGATACCATTTAACTATATGTAAGGGAAAAGGGTGACACATACCACTGCAATAATAATTACAAGCTCATCCCAATGCGCTTCAGTTGCAAGTTGAATTGCAATGCTGTCACTTCCATTTGGATCCTAACCAATTACAAATATGGATTTAGATATTAACTGTGAAATGGATGAGATGGCTAAAGATAAGTAATCCATTGTTAACGCGAGGCCCCCATAAATCTCCTAAGACCTTACATTTCCCATGGCCCACTTGACAAATCCACCATAGAGACTGCGACAAGCACTGCCTGATCCCTGCCTGTAGAAGTAAAGTACCCAAGTTTATGAAGAATTAATTACCATGCTAATTCACATATATTTGGATAAAGGGAAAATACTATATTCAAGCTTCGGAATAAGAGTTAAGGAATGCAATAGGTGTAATTATTGGAAGTAAAACCATCACAAGCCGTGAAACTTAAAAAGCATGCAAATATTTGATAATAGTGAACATGACTGCAGCTGCACAATTAAACCAACAAATTCACAACCACAGAACGGTTTTAAAGCAACAAAATACTTGATTCTAGCACATGGAGGAAATTTCAGCACGAGCAACATTGGCCATTCAGTATAAGGAGCAAATATAGAGTTAAATGGACTTGCCTTGCTATAGCAGAAAGCTGCCCCTGATCTTCTTTCACATTCATTAGTTTTGCAACGGAATACACTGAAAAAGAAAGTTAAGATACCTTGAATAACGGATTAAAATATATCTTCAAGTACAAATCGTATATTACAAGATCATATAGGCAGGTTTTTAAAACAGCCATTAAACATGTTTATCTAGCTCACACATATTTCTGTAGTTTAACAAGGCCTGATGTCAGACAGAGTCATGCAGGTATATATGCTATCAAGAATTATTATTAACAAAGCATCTGATGGTCTAAAGTATTCACAAATAAAACAAGATAAGATTATTTTAAGAGAATCGAACCCATCTACGGTAACCTCTTAAATTTTAGACTGAACATCACAGTACAGTAATCTAATCTAATCCAATAAAAGAATGAACCTCAAATTTTCCAGAGTTCATTAAAATTCCATCCAACAAACCGTTCTTGCTACATCTTCATCAAATTTTTGACTCAACTGATATAACAAACTTAAAAACCCTTATTCCTAAAGTAAATTACAAACTAATCTTACCTAGACAAGCAAATCCAGCAGCAGAAGAAGCTAAACCAGCAGCAGTTGGAAAATTATTGAAAGAAGCAATGTGAACATTCAACTTCTCCCAATCTTGTTTCTTGATAGAAATCCCTTTCTCTTGATCCTCATAATCAGTTCCACGGCTTCGAATTTCTCTCAAACAGCTCTGAAATCTACCACCAGCTAAGGATATTTCCTACACTACAACAAAACCGTATACAAGCTAACAACATTAAAATTTCGAAAAATACCAACAATAAACAAGAAAAAAGAAAGAATGTGTGAATGAATGTACCTTTCCATTAAGCCACATCTGATCTTTCTCAAATTTGGGACTAACAGCAACAGTTGTTGTTGTACATAAATGATCTGGATCTAATGTAACACTGATACTATCGTTTATCGGCAGAATAAGGGTTTCATCCCTTTTCCCCCAGTATTTTATTACTGCGATATTTGTTGGTGATTGTGCTGTTACCATTAATATCCAACTTTTATCTGATCCATCCGCCATTAGAGAATACACAATCTTGATCTCCCTTCTTCTTCTCCTTCTAAATTACTAAAAAAGAGAGAATTTTCTGTACAGATTCAAGAACAGAGGAATGGAGAGAAAATTAGAGAGGTGGGACGGAATTTTCTAGGTTTATGATTGAGATCGAAATTCAGAGTTTTAAATAGGAATTCGTTTTTGACATCCAGTTAGGCGAATCTGGCAATGACAACTAAAACTTTTTGTGATTATTTTTCAATATAAATAGGGAAGTTCATAAAAAGAGAGACCATCACATAGTTGACGGATATGACGTTTTTAGTCAGATTTATCAGGTTCCAAGAAATAGCTCAAAGATCAGTCAATCAGGAAAAACAAATTTTTTTGGCCTTCTTTTTTGGGTATACAAACAACGATTTTTGGGTATATACAACCAACGATATATGCCTACGTCCACAAGCTGCGCCAAAGTCACTAGACTCGCTACACTTTCGCCTTTTCGGTGCATAAGCCATAAGGCCTACCGTCTCACTCACAGCTCCAATTATATGACCGGAAACTCTAAACTTACCGCGCATAGGGATCCCGCAGTCTCCCGCAAAAGACAGTGGGGTGGGCCCATCCTAAACTCGCCCCATGTTAAACCACCGGATTTGGGCAGGACTCACCCAACTGTCTCTTTCGGGATACACCGTGGGATCTCAACCCGCGGTGAGTGTAGACTTTCCCTTGTATGATAGATCGGAATTATTTTTATTTTATTTTATTTGATAATTTTCATAAAATTTTGTTTATAGTAAAATAGAAATTACATGGACATCCAGAACATCAAGATCAAAATACAATTAAAAGGTACTGACAAAGAGTAATTTATGAATATAAATAACGAAATACCAACAAGAATACCCAACCAATCTGAAGATTGAAAGAATGGTTTTGAGATTATAATCCAACCATATTGATATGGTTTTTTCTTCTTGAAAAAGAAATCTTCTCGCAAAAATTTGAGAGTAGTATATCCAAAGTTTTGAATCTTGATCACCACACTAGAATTTCCGCCCAAAATCTTTATTAAAATCATATTCAGAATTACTCTTTCACAAGATAAAATTGGAAAGAATCTTTTACGATCTAGACAAGAAACTACTATGCTGCTCAAATTCTATAGAATGTGCTAATTAGACAGGGTCTTATGAAGGTTCCCAGCCTCTTCCCAATTAAAAAAACCGTGGCTTAAAGGGGTTATTCCGATCACGTTTTCTATTCTCTGGGAATCCCAGCGGGAAGAGCTCGCGTACGGACAATGATTGTCCGTTTTGAAATAGTGTAAAACTGATAATGATTAACCGTTTTTAGATTAAAAACCTTGTAACTTAGTGGGGTCCATGAAGAAAAAAGTGAGATTTTGCTTAAAATCGTATAACTTATTAGAAAACGGATAATCATTATCCGTTTTGACTTAAAATTTGTGTAAGTGGGGCCATAAAGTAGGAAACCAATCATTGTCCGTTCTTTTTTTCAAAAACGGACAACCATTGTCCGTCCATAATATTAATAAAGAACCTCCATTGAAGCTAGGTTTTTCCCAAGCTAATTTAGAAAGTGACTTGGGAACAACTTAGGAAGAACCATAAAACCCAATCTTTGTAAAGCCTTGGTTATGACATGCTACAGATGTGTAGCAGATCAGAGCAGTCGCGGAAACTAGATATCTGGTTGGGACGGATTATCAGTATCTAGCCTTGTAACTTTCTTAACTCCACTAACTTTACTTTTATTCTTAGGGGTGTTTTGTGTCTCCTCCCTTCTAAAGATGTCTAATTTATATTACCTTCCCTGCAAATTATTCATTAACAAAATCTCTAGTTGTCAAGTATATAATTTGCATTACTTCTCCTAATAAATTGTTAACCCATGTAGGATTATTATACTTAGGCATCCAACTCATTGCTAGAAGTTGTTAATCCTAATCTAATTATAGACAAATAAAATTTTCTTACATAGCAGGCAAGCGAGCAACAAGATGCGCCGCAAGCCCTTTGTGAATTGCAAAACCTATCATTTTAAAAACAAACTCTCTCGAACCGGGGGTCATGACATTACTGTGCATGACTTTCTGGACTCTCTTAAGGAATCCTACCGCCTATGGAGCCAAGAAACCAAAAGTATCAAAAGCAAAGAGGATAAAAAGCATGTCCATTATCGATACATGCTTTCTCATGCTTCGCTATCTTACCTGAGGCATCTGATGAGTGCCAAATATTGCGTATTTCTACACCTTTGTATTGGCAATTAACTCATCTTTTGCGCTTTAAAATCATATATTATCCCAAATTCTGTATTTTCATTGTTTTCAAGAATAAATATTTTTGCTAATTAACTTTGTGTTTTTAGGTACTAAATAAAGCTTGGATGAATTGTAAAGCCAAAAGAACAGAGAAGTGGTGACAACGGAAGAGAGACAACAAAGCTCCCGCTAGAAGGCAGTGAAGAATGTTGTTTGCACCTTATCCGCAAGTGAAGAATATCGTTTGCACGACTCAAAACTATAAGCGGGCTTGAGATATTAGCTTTGAAGAAGATATGAGCCCAGAAGAGATAAAAACCAAGACCCAAGCCCGTTTCCAATCTGAGCCGTCAGATTCGAGTTAGCCTTTGAGCATCTAATAACATCTCCACCCGAGACATCAACAATTGCTACATCTTCCCAACACCCTAGCACCTACCACTCTTTCCTAACTCGAGCAGAAACCAAACACTCCCTTCCATTTCGTTCTCATCTTCTCCAATCTCTGAAAAACCATCAGTTCACGTCCCTCCATCATCACTTCCATCCCCGACAACCTCTGAGCACAGCCGACTCTCAGCTATCCATCAATCAACCCTCTAATCTCTATCTCTCTCCATCTTATCTCCCCCCTTGTTAAAGAACAGTAACCCTAGAAGCTATGACTAAGAAAGATAGAATTAGGGTTATCTTCAATTGCTAAAGCAAACATCAAATCAAGGAGCTGTAAAGTTGAATTGCAGAAAGGGTTCATCAGAAAACGCGTTTTGGGTGAGTGGGTATTCTCTAATTATCAAATTTAAGGGATTGAGTGAAATTTTATATAAATATGGAGGAGATTGTGGAGAAAAATTCATGCCCGGACGGTGCACCAAGCTGTAGTAGTTTATGTTTGTTTCCAGTATTATCATCATGTTCTAATTCAATAACTAGGGTTGAGATGAAACCCTTAATCTATTGCTAGTTTGATTCATGTTTCTGATATTGTTCTTGTTGTGCTTAAACTGTTTAGGATAAATTCAATCATAGTACTTCAACATTTTGCTCTCACAGTGTATGCCATGTATCCATTGTAGTTAGAATACCACTATGTTGATTTTACTGCAACTCATGCTAAACCAGATTATTATTAATCCTTAGATTAATTGTGCTTTAACTAGACAGTTAATGCTTTGGAAAAATACCTTAGTTGCGATTGGAATATCTATCTTAGGAGAGTTTAATTATCTAAGTGATCAGATGAGTCTGTGATTAGTTGTACTGTAAGAAGACAACTAATACTAGGGATTAGTTAGTGACCTTAGTTGACATTAAACCATCCAATTGAGATTACCCTGGAGTATCTTGACCGGTGTCCATTACAAGGGAAAAGAACATTATCGAGATTGAATTAACTTAGTGTGGGTTGATAGGTGGATTCGACTGCCCTAGTACCTTTTATTTGCATTGTTTTGTCTTCTATTTTGTGTTACATAAACATCACTTCGTCGTTTCGACACAAACCCCCCCTTTTGGTTACTTCTTATTTGAATCAGTATAGTAAGACTTTGGCTTCAACTTACACCCACCTTGTCCCTGTGGATCGACCTGTGCTTGCCCTGTGTTACATTAGGACACTGTGCACTTGCAGTTATCATTGTAGGTACTGTTTCTAAGCCTACCAGCATCCCTCAACACTGCTTGACCAAAAAGGAGAAACCCCAGTGAGGTCGACACATACGTGTTTGCCATTATCCCATCCAAAAATAAGAACGTCTATTGGCCTGAGTGTTGATCTCCCTTCAAGTGGGTTTGTCAAAAAGTTGACAGCCGCTTCTTTCTTTGCTGAAATACCAGCTCTCCATAATACATCATAAAGTGTATCTCTCACATGATCATGTCTGTATTTAAAACCAGGATCCACTTTACAATGAAATGCATGTTCCCCATATGTGTCTAAGCAACCCGTGATACAAGCAGGGAAACGTGAATCTGAGGGGTATAAGGGGATCATTAGCCAGTACTTAAGAATGGACCGGTACTCCACGGGTGACATCTCTTGACCAAGGCCCTCAATCGGAATAGCGATAAGAAAGTCCTGGGCATGCGCTGCTTGCAGGCAACAAAAAACCGCTTTCTGTCTGTCCGATAACTCATAAATTGTATCCATGTCTTTAACCACTTTACCAAAAAGAGCACTCGCCAGGTTGCTTTATGCTTTAAGGGGGACGGTGTCCTTATTGGTGAAGCTGTTAAAGTCATAATCATGAAGAGTTGCTTGTAATGTCCTCAAAGCCTTAAAAAAATTGTCATCCATTTCCTCCACTCCTCCCCTTCTTAATATGTGATCTTGTAAACCCTAGGATTGCACACGCGATGCTAGAAAGGCATATTGTGACGCCTCCTTAGCAGTGTATAAGCCAAGGCCTCCGTATCTAATAGGTAGGGTGGATAACCTCCATTGTAACTCCCCAAAAAAAGGACCCCCACAAACCACAATGCCCTCTACCACCTCTCTCAAGCCTCTATCAAAAATATTTGATGCTTCTGAAGTGTATTCCGGACAGTAAATATGAAGCCCAAAGAGAAGCTTGGAGATTCCCATACACGCACGTAGGAGTAACAGTTCACTCTAAGGATCGCGGAGCTTGGATAAAACCTGCATTAAATCTACTGCCTTCTCCGCTCTCCTAATGGAAAGTCCCTTCACAAACCCAGCATCAAGGCTGACCGCACCACCCAATAGTTTGACCGCATTATCTGGCCTTGATATTCCAATAGGAAACATCCCATTTTTTAACCTCCGTCCATCACAAGAGGGCCAAAAAAAAATCGGTTTTCTTAATATTCAATATATAAGCCCAAGCTCCCTTCCGTCTGGACAACTGAAAGTGCTTTTGCCACTTATGTAGTGTCGCCAATAACAGTACCATCATCAAGATACCAAGCCTACAAGGATAGTGTGCATTGTTCATTTATCTTTGCAATAAGCTGATGAAGCACCAAAGAAAACAACAATTGCCCTAAAGGGTCTCCCTGTTGCACTCCTATAGACGAATAAATATGATAGTCTCCCATATACAATCTTGCAGGTTGGCCATACAAGTATTCAACCCATAGCGATATAGATGGCCATACAAGTCTCCTAATATATATCCATCTAGCAAACATCTAGGCAGATGACCTAAAGAATGGAAGGTTTTACTAATTAGCCATCTTTAGGGAAGATGATGCAAATAAGACATCTTTAAAAGGGAGGAGACAAAAAAAAAATTCCCTTTAGTCTCATTTCAGGGATATTAAAATTATAATATTTAGTCCGCCAAATATTTAGTACCCGGCCATATGTAACCAGGCCCTATAATGGCTTTTTTCCTTTTCATAACCAATGCTAGAAATTCTAATTAATGCCAGGTCTTGGCTCACGACAACCTTTGTTCTTACCCAGGTCTCGCATGAGCATCACGTTAAATCACATCTTCTTCCTTAAAGACCTTGACAAAATAAGTTTTCACGTTAAACGGTGATGAAACCCTCATTTCCTACTGGTCGAAATATGCTTTTTTTAATGTAGAAGCTATGGTGAGGACACTTGGCGTAACTCTATTGGTCGGGATATTAAAAATTGGGTTAAACTTTGTTTAATCAAATATTAACCGTCCGTTAGTAACACCGTTAACAAAAAGGAAGGTGCACAACACTTCCATGAGAGTTTTAATCTAATTAATTTCCTTACACCGTGTTTACACCAAGTACTTAAATGTACGTCAGTAACACCGTCTAAGGTGGACAATAATTCCGTCAAACCACATAAAATAATTCTAATACAAAATTTTGCTTAAAAAAGATCTTAACTTAATTTAACAGAAAAGGAAAACTTAACTTACCGTGTTTAGAATTTTATAGAAGTCCAAACTCAATTTGGAAGTCGACTACCTAATATATATTAGGACTATTTTTTTCCAAATTAATACATAAAGGGGAAAAAAACCACATATTTCCTGCGAAGATAAAATAAATAAATAAATAAAATCCGCACATATTTCCTATATTTTCTCCACCTATTTAATGCATCGAGACGGGACTGGGTGACACCAAATCAAAAATGTATCGTCACGGGGCGGGGCGAAGCCCCGACACACCAAATCGAAAATTTGGTTAAAAAAGAAAATGCCCGATACATAGCACGGGCACTATCTAGTTATAATCGAAAGCTAATATAGTTACATCTAGTTTATTATTTATTTGGGTTGAAATTAAATTTTTAAAAAAATCTAAAATCTAAAAAGTAAAAATATCTTAAGATAGTGTAGAACTTTGGATCTCAATTTTATGAAAGAAGAAAACAGTAAAGAGGAAAAAGGAATTACAAAAATAAACTGAAATTCTATAATTCATCAAAGATAAAGAAAAGGAAATTCAATTGCACAAAAAGCAAGTCATGTCAATAATAATTCAAAACATATATATTCAGCCGTACCATTAAAACAAAATAAAATAAAATAAAATAAAAAATAAATCAATATGATATATCAGGGGTGTGTCTTTTGTTAGTTACGAAGTTCAGTCCAATTTTTTAGTACTCAGAATGTTTGTTGGGGTGGAAGGAGAGCATTCTGTGAAATGGCAATTCTCACTAAAATAACCTCCATTGTTGTCACGTGTTTTAATGTTTTTCTCGTTCTCTTGAATGAAACTTTTTTTTTTATTATTTTATTTTATGAAAAAACGAATTTTTTAAAGGGCCATTTACAGAATGGTCCTACTTTTTGTAATTGGGTGACAAAATAGTCACATTTTTGTAATTCGTTCACAAAACAGTCATACTTCCATCCGATTTAACACTTTTGAATAAAACGGTGTTATCTTTTCCTAAAATACCCTCCTTCATAATACCCTTCTCATTTAACTAATTAGTTGAAGTGGTGGTGATGAAGCGGTGGTGGAACCTTAAAAATCTTCACTAAACCTCAGAGGGGAAGTGATGAACCCTTTGGGTGAATGCGGTGTAACGAACCTGAATGCAATGTAACGAACCTGAATGTGGTGTAACGATCCTGAATGCGGTGTAACGGTGTGTAAGTGGCGGCATCACCACCTACAAATAGCACCACCGTCAAAACAATTACAATGAAGGCAAACTTTAAAATTGTGTATGGAGGGATAAGTAGGGAGGACACATAGGTAATTTGGTTAACATATTTAACTGTAAGTCATCACTTAACTCTCTTTTAAACGGAAGTGTGACCATTTTGTTAATAGTTTGTAACAGTAGGATGGTTTTGTGAATCGGGTCCTAATACTGTGACCATTTTGCAATATTTCCTTTTTTTAGTTCACCTTGTTGTTTTGAATAAAACATAGGTCATCTAGGCCACCGGCCACGGTCTGGGACCCCAAAATTTTAGGGGCCTCCAAATTTTTGAAACATAGGTAATGGTTTCTCACTTCCTAAAACCGAGATCTTTCCAGCAGAATTTACTCCAGAGTTGGCAAAAAATTATGAAGTTAAGCATACTCGGACAGGATTGATCTAAAGATGGGTGACCTTTTAGATAACTGTTGTTGTGTGACCGCAGCGATGCTCATTGAAAAAACCACGCTGCTGGATGACTACAATAGCTAAGTGGGGATAGTACTGGTGGAGGGTATTAGAACCGACGAGGGGTCACCTGTCGAGGTTGAGAGAGTACGGTGGATGGGTTAGGTCAGGATTTGGTCTCATGAGTGACAGGGAACACCAGAGATCTGGGATTGTATATATATTCCGAAGCTGAGGACGACTGCAATTGAAGGCGGTGGCATTGTAATACCCCGATTCGGCAGGTAGGGTTCACCGAATGAAATATAAGTAATAGTTTGTACATCCTTTCCTAACACCGAAACCTTTTCAGCACTAGTGACTCCAAAGTTGGGAGAAAGCTCTCAGTTAAGCGTGCTTGTGCAGGAGTAACTCAAAAATAGATGACCTCCCGGAAAGCCACTGCTGGATAACCGCAGTGGCTAAGTGGGGAGAATATTCGTGGAGGGTCGAATAATGACATGTTAGCTTTGATATCAAAAATAAATATTATTTTGGATAGAAGTTACTTCCAGTACACTAGATTTTTTTATTTTTTATTTTTGTGGTATCTACAATGTTCAGACCCTGTAGAGATCAACTTCATGCGTGTTTTCAATATTTTTATCACTATAGTTTTTTTGGGCGCCATATAATTTTCTGCAACCCGGGTTTAACCCTATAAATTTTCTTAATCTTTATATTTTGAACCTCCACCGAAAAAGAGTATTAAACCTCGGACACCACAATCACAGTCTTAACCGGTTCTTATGGATTCCACACAAACCGTATGGATGCGCATCACGCCCGAATTAAATATAGTCCATGACATACTTATATATCTTTGCAAGTGAACATATCACCACAAAATCTACTGAAATGTGTTGTAAAAGCTTATGATCGGTGATCGTAATGATAATAACATGTGCACGTAAAATCATTGGCTTATCAGATTATCTATCGAGTTTTGAAAAAGATTCAACAAAAGACACAAATAAATGGAGATAGTACTTATAGCAAACATTATCTTAAAACATCAATTAAAATTTTGAAGCAGTAGATCCCATTATTATTGTTTCAAAATTTATTGTGAAACCCAAAGTCATAAACGTCATAGACCACACATGGTTTACTTAAAGCTACATGTTTGGTTTATGTGGACATTTGGGAAGGAGGAGATGAAGTCGAGTTCCTGAGGAAACGAAGAAAAAAAAAACTTATATAGAAAATTTGTTTAGACCTAACACAAAGAAACTTACCCATTTATTTTGAGAGAAAAAAATCAAAAAAAATCACTATTGCTGATGATAGAGGAGCAAATATTCTTTTTACAAATTTTTTTAGAGCAATGCTCGGTTGAACCCACAAGTTTTGTTATCTCAAGCTTGTTGTCAATGTTAGATGATCAAAACTATATCTTGATTTCTAATCTACTAAGTCAAGTCTTGGACTAAGTTAGAATTTGGTAGTTGAGTATCAGACATCACCCTCGAAGACTGAAGATCGATAAAGATATATGAAGAACTTTTGTATCATGTATTTAAATACTGAACCATTCTATTTTACTCACTATCTTACCATTTTACCTATTGAGACTATGTCATATGACTTCTAGTAGACTTCCAAAGAAGAAGTTTCTAGTCAAGCTTGTCTTGTTAAAAATATCGAAATATGATTTTAGCAAAGATGTTCAACGGTCCTTAACAATATTAGTTCAAATAAATTTATTGTTTGTGAATTAATTTGTGGATCAAATGAAAATTGCCCATACAAATGATTTTATCACTTGGGAATGTTTCAAACATCAAAAGAGATAAATTCAGAACTTCTGTTATTTCTACTCATGGTAGGTTGGTGAACCTGTTCGCAAACCATAGATATATAAGTTTCAAAAATAAAAATAAGGTTGGCGAACCAGTTTGCAAACTTTAAGTTCAGTTGGGAACAATTCACGAACCCTAGTGAACTGAAATTTTTAAGTTGGTATAATATGCTAGCAATTGGTGAACTGGGTTCACGAACCATTGTCAACTGAGTTCAGTAATCTAGCAGGATTGGTGAACCCGGTTCAAGAAAACTTTTCACCCTGACTCGTGAACAAGCCTTACGGTTCACGAACCATTCCACCAACTATCCCAACAGATTTTAGCAGATGCTCAAACACTTATTTTATTTTATTTAATATGTTTAGAATTGCTAGAAATATCTTAAACACTTTTAAGACTTCATTGATCACTCAAACACTTATGTGTGTGTATCATGATTAAATTTTTAGGTGTTTAAATGAACATCAAATTGTTTTTAGTTCTTATGGCATACTTGCCAAACCGAACAGTCATTGTATACCTATCCGTATCTTGACCATAGTGTACACTCTTTTATTGTATTTTCAAGATCGAAAAGTGTTTGCTTGATTCTCAAGTTATCTTAGCTTGAATTCTAAGCAACACCTGGTCTTTGAAAACTATAAATAGAGATGCTCTTTCAAATGGGAAATTCAATTCCTGACACTTTGTGTCCTAGTTGATTCTAGAGTCGTCCTCTTTAGACCTAGGTTTTCTCGGAGAAACATAATTAGGTTTATGACTAAAAGACTTCGCTTTGGGGATTCGTGAAGATAGGTCCGACTATTTTTACCTTGATAATTCATGTATCCTGATCTTGCTTTTCTGTTATCAAGGTTTTCGTAATCTCTTTCAGGCAAGATAGATAGTAACCGCAAAGTTCTCTTCGTCTCAGACTTTTTGATTCCTCAAGATAGATATCTGAAAACTGATCTTAAGTGATCTTTTGAAGATTGTTCTTGGGAGGTAGTTAAGAATATAGGCTTCTCTTCGGGAGTCGTAAGTTCCGAATTTATGAGGTTTGCTAGATTTGTCTATTACAAACATATTTCCACACCTTTATCTTTGATCTAATTAAAGGAAATCAAATAGGCTTATCTGTTAGAGGCAGATTGGTATCAAAAGTCTTCACTTCGGCTGAAGCAACTCTTAGGATGTAAAGCACATCAACTAAGGGAATCAATTGCGTAGAGCCTTGTGAGGTTCAAGAGACATACGGAACCCGACTGTAACTGAATCGCTTGGAGGGTGGATTCGGTCTCAACTACATTCCAGTTCGAAGTCTGATAGTAGGCTAGTGTCTATACCGGCTTAATACAGTTTGGTGTTTAAATCTGAATGAGATCTCAGGATTTTTCTGCAGTTGCGGTTTCCTCGTTAACAAAACTTATGGTGTCTTGTATTTTTCCTTTTCCGTATTATATTGTTTATCTTTATAATTGGATTTATGCAAGTTGTACGTATTCAATCTTAGTAGATACATCCATATAATTATGATTGATTACGAGACTCGTTTCTTGTAGAATTCGTATCTTGAAAGATAGATAACAAGTTTAATTACTTGGCCGAATTCCGATTGGATTATTTGGATACGACTAGTGATCTTGGATATTTATTTTTGAGATAGTCCAAGTACTCTTCTTAACAATCAGGTTCATGGACTCCTTGTCTATATACATACTAATTGAGAAGAGGTAGAGAAATAACTCTATATACATATTTTTAAGGATCATTCAGTTGGTCTTCTTGTAAGTGTATTAGGTTTTGTCCATACATGTTACCGAACGAAAAAATTGGCGGTATACTAGGTACCCCTGTGTTTTCAATTGGTATCAGAGCACACAAACACTGTTAAACCTAATAAGTCTGTGTTTTAAGCGATCCATATCATGGACAAGAGTGCAATCTCTTATAACGTAACACCAGTTATTGAAAGAACTGTTTTTAAGGACTCTATTAATGAGATTGGATCTTCTTCCTTATCAGGATTATATGAACATTTTGTTCCCATAAACAGTCTATTGTTGACAATTGTATCCCTCTTATCTTTCTGATGAGTCTGATTCAGAAGTAGAAAGGGAAGAATACAAGGAAAGTGCTGAAATTCTTAAATGTCTTGGAATTCAGGCTTCCGTGGTCAATAGGATGAAAAACAAAGTCAACAATATGATTGGTAAGGTTAATGAAAAGGATTCACAAATTAGGATTCTTCTAGAAGAAAAGGCTGAAGTAGATATGCAAATTATTTCACTTGGGGCTCAAGTTGAGAAAAATTCTTTGGAACTTCAACGTCTACTGGAGACTCCTCCAACTCCATGTAGTACTTGTGAATCTGAAAAATTATCCTTATCCATGGCTTCTTTAAAAATAAAAGAGTTAGAGGAAGTAATTGCCAATGACACTTATGATAACTCAAGTAAATCTCTGGTAGAAGGCCATGTTCAAAGTAGGACTACTTTAACTAAGGATGACCAGTTAAGCTTCTCTGACAAACATAAAACTGTATCTCCGAGAAGGAAAAGTTCTTGTGTCAAGTTTATTCCAACTGATTCCGCTAGGATTCAGAAGTTCTGCTACTTCTGTAATACATAAGGACATGTTCTGAGGAAGTGTAAGCTTAGATTGGAAAACAATCGGATTGAGTCTCTCCAAGACACCTTGAATCTCATTTTAAAGGAAGTTACTGACATTCAAAAGTTTAAACCTTTGTGTTTTGGAACGAAGGATAATGATTCTAGGATCAAGGCATCTTCTAGGAATGTTAGTACAACTTACTCATCAAATCGAAAAAGAGCAATGGGTTTGGCACAATTTCTAAAAAAATCTGAAGAATTCCTCACAGGCTTAGGTTCCAATAAGATCTCAGTTTGGGAAATCTAAGGACTTATCAGTTAAGGAGACTGTTCAACTAGCAAACATGAACTTGATGATTGCAGAGTATAATGATCTTATAGACAAGTTATCTTGTACCTTCCAAAGGCGTACTCGGGTAAAGGTTCCAACTTTATCTCTCTTTATGATGATAATGATTTTATGATAACATCTCGAAACCAATTGGTAAACACAGAAGTAAAGTGAAATCGAAACGTGGAAAATTCTCAGAAGGTAAGTATGAAAATACTCATCTTAATGCTCTTTAAGCAAAGAGGCTATATTCCTCATCATCTTATAAAAATCCTGTAAGATGAGGATTTAAATAAAAAGGTGTTCTATTTGTCTCAAATAATCCTGTTGTGTGACATATTTCTCCTAATTATGTCTAAGAGAAAGTACTGCGTATTACTGTGATATTCAAAGTTAGATCATAAATAGTTTATGTGTACAAATAAATACTCTTGAATTTGATAGGAAGATTGCATGTCCTTATAAGTAATTCCATGTTTTATTAAACTCTTGAGTAAATGAAGTTCGGCTCACGAAATGTTTCCTAATTTAACTCGAATTTCAAGAAACTGAGGTCACGAACCGACCCTATCTCTGGAAACTCATAGGTGTTCACCTTTATTAATACCTTAAAACTTGAGCTGAGTTTTCTCATTCAAGTCTTCTCTGCATTCAAGCATGTATCCCATGTTTAATTCTAATGACATGGAAGGAGTTCTTGATAACAACTGCAGTGGTATTTGGTTGAAAGGGAAGAAGAAAAGAACTCTGGTTGAAAATAAAATTGATGGCTTTAATACTTCTGAGGATCATCCTATTGTCAATTGCTACTTTGCATATGATCATCAGGATATAGAAGAAGAAGAGATGATTTCTTCTAATGTTGTTTATGATTTTCTTTAACAATTTGAAGAAGCAAAGATTAAGCTTGTTGAAGCCTTGAAAAGTCAAGATATGCTAAGAACTGAGTTGGAAATTTTTTTATCTGACCTTGTTCTCATGAAATTGCATGTCAATGATCTTCTCAATGAAGAGATCTTTCCTGAAGAGTTCGTGAATTTTGTTGATGATAAACTCAAAGGTCTCAAAACCGAACACTAGTTTTTGGTACTGTTCTTATGTGTTACATTAGCTATTCCATATACTATCATCTTGCATGTTTAAAGTTTATTTAATTAAATTTTATTTTGGAAGATGACTTGTAATACCTAATCTTTATTGATTATATAGATGTATTGCTTATTTTGTGAGATTTGTTCTTTTATATCATATTCTGGTGATTAGAACATATATCTCATATTTTCTCATAGGTTAAGCTCTTAACTCTTGCAAAAGAGGAGTAAACTATTTTGAGAATGGCAGTATTAATCTCTCCACAATTACACTTTTGTGAATATATTGCTACAATATTTCGTAAGATGTTCTCTAGGAATATACTTACTTCCTTGATTGCATAACCGCCAGGAGATAAGTGGTGAACTTTAGTATCTACGTTCGTACATGGCTAGAGAAGTTATAATTCTTATGTTGAGTCACATCGTACTAATTGTTCTCTTGTTCGTAACTGGCGTAGAGAATAGTTTTTATCGATGATATTTTTCTCACATAAATCTTGTATCTTAGTACATCTAACATTAAGATCGTTATGTTTAACTTCTCTGTTCGTAATTGGCGAGAAGAGAGGAAAATATTGGGATACTTATTTACTTTGTTCGTAACTAGCGAGTAAATTTCTATGTACAAGGAAAATCCTTCTGTTGTGATTAAAGTTAAGGTCACTCATGTTGGTAATATCTTCGTGGGTAGAGTGGATGTGGAATTGTAGGATATTTTTGTACCTATATGTCTCCTTGAATCAAGCTGAGTTTCTTGGTGAAATCGTGTAAAATAAATGTTGGTATGTCTACTCTAGTCTTGAATACTCTTTTGTTTAATTCATTATGATCCCTATTTTTCGCCTTTGCCAATTTGTTGAAAAAAATAGGGAGAATTATTATGTAGTACCCTACTACAACATATGGCTTCTCAGAGCATTATTTAAGGGGGAGTCGATTATTATCTATAGGTTTTACCTATTTTGCAAAAGAAGTAAGTATTGACTAAGGGAGAGAACATATTACCGTAGTATTGCTTCGAAGTTGTGGTGTAATTGAACTTTGAGGAAGGTAACAATACTATGTTTCTGTATAACAAACAATAAGCAGAGTGTGATCACCGCATTCTAACAAAGCTCTTTTTGAGTATTCTCATAAGTTGTTATCGCTACGGATTTTCAACAACAAAGGTGCTAAATGAACACACGCGGAACAATAGAAGAACTTGAAGTACGAAGAATTCAAGACGTATGTTGAAGAACCAAGGAAATCAAGCATAGTCGATTGAGTTGAAAAGTTTACTTATTTTGAATTCAAATGTATTGAATAATTTTGTCACTAAAATTGATAAAGGGGGAGATTGTTAGAGCAATGCTCGGTTGAACCCACAAGTTTTGCTATCTCAAGCTTGTTGTCAATGTTAGATGATCAAAACTATATCTTGATTTTGAGTCTACTAAGTCAAGTCCCGGACTAAGTTAGAATTTGGTAGTTGAGTATCAGACATCACCCTCGAAGACTGAAGATCGACGAAGACATTTGAAGAACTTCTATATCAGGTATGTGAAGACTGGACCATTCTATTTTACTCACTATCTTACCATTCTATCTATTGAGACTATGTAATATGACTTCTAGTAGATCTACAAAGAACAAGTTTCGAGTTAAGTTTGTCTTGTTAAAAATTCCGAAATATGATTTTAGGAAAGATGTTGAACGGTCCTTAACAATAATTGTTCTAAGCAACTTATTGTTTGTGAATTAATTTGTGGATCAATTGAAAATTCCGCATATAAAAATATTATCACTTACGAATGTTTTAAACGTCCAAAGAGAGAAATTCAGAACTTTTATTATTTTTGATCAGGGTAGGTTGGCGAACCAGTTCGCAAACCATAGATATATGAGTTTCAAAAATA
The DNA here is from genome assembly GCA_023531105.1 of Papaver atlanticum. Taxonomy (NCBI): domain Eukaryota; kingdom Viridiplantae; phylum Streptophyta; class Magnoliopsida; order Ranunculales; family Papaveraceae; genus Papaver; species Papaver atlanticum. Next base: position 4,509,244 of record JAJJMB010017986.1, on the reverse strand, counting down.
AAAGAAGGTTGGCGAACCAGTTCGCAAACTGTAAGTTCAGTTGGGAACAATTCACGAACCGTGGTGAACTGAAATTTTAAAGTTGGTATAATAGGTTAGCAGTTGGAGAACCCGGTTCATGAACCATTGTCAACTGAGTTCAGTAATCTAGTAGGGCTGGCGAAATCGGTTCACGAACAGTTGCACCTTGACTCGTGAACAAGCCTTAAGGTTCACGAACCATTCCACCTACTATCCCAGCTGATTTTAGCAGATGCTCAAACACTTTTTTTTTTAATATGTTTAGCATTGCTAGAAATCTCTTAAACACTTCAAAGACTTTATTGATCACTCAAATACTTATGTGTTTGTATCATGATTAAATTCCAATTCTAAGCAACACCTGGTCTTTGAAAACTTCAAATAGAGATGCTCTTTCAACTGGGAAATTCAATCCCTAACACTTTATGTCTTAGTTGATTCTATAGTCGTCCTCTATAGACCTGGGTTTTCCCTGAAAAACATAATTAGGTTAACAACAAAAAGACTTCACTTTGGGGATTCGTGAAGCCAGGTATGACTATCTTTACCTTGATAGTTCGTGTATCTTGATCTTGGTTTTCTGTTATCGAGGTTTTCGTAATCTCTTTCAGGCACGATAGATAGTAATCACAATGTTCTCTTCATCTTTGTCTTTGTGATTCCTCAAGATAGATATTTGAAAATTGATCTTAAGTGATCTTTTGATGTTCTTGAGAGGTGATTAAGAATCTAGGATGCTTTTCGGGAGTCGTAAGTTCCGGATTTTTGAGGTTTGATAGTGCAAATATATTCCCACACATTGATCTTTGATCTAAAAGAAATCAAATAGGCTTATCTGTTAGAGGCAGATTGGTATCAAAAGTACTCATCACTTTGGCAGAAACAATTCTTAGGATGTAAAGGATGCCAACTAAGGGAATCAATTGCATAGAGCCTTGCGAGGTTCAAGAGACATAAGGAGCGCGACTATAAATGAATCACTTGGAGGGTGGATTCGGTCTCAACTACATTCCGGTCCGAAGTATGATAGTGGGATAGTGTTTATAGCGTCTTACTACAGTTTGGTGTTCAAATCTTGACGAGGTCCAAGGTTTTTCTGCAGTTGCGGTTTCCTCGTTAACAAAACGTATGGTGTCATGTTTTTCCTTTTCCGCATTATATTGCTTAACTTTATAATTGAATTTAAGCAAGTTGTGCGTATTCAAGCATACTAGATACATCCATCTAATTGTGATAGATTTCGAGACTCGTTTCTTGTAGAATTCGTATCTTGAAAGATAAATAACAAGTTTAATTACTTGGCAGAATTCTATTTGGATTATTTGGATACGACTAAATTGATCTTGGATATTGATTTTCGAGATCGTCCGAGTAATCTTTTTAACAATTAGGTTTACGGACTCCTTGTTTATACAAATACTGATTGAGAAGAGGTAGAGATATAAACTCTATATACATATTGTCAAGGATCATTCGGTTAGTCTTCTTGCAAGTGTATTAGGTTTTTTCCATACAGGTTGCCGAATGAAAAATTCCGCGTGTACTTAGTACCCATGGTTTTTCAAATTTGTTTGGAGTATTACAGAGCACACAGTATTGCACGCACAACGTGTCCACTTGGAATGATGTAATTCTGGCACTCGTGCTTCCCTTGCCTTAGTTGGCTTGAGTTGCTAGTTCTATTTAGACGGTCGATGTTTGATGGATAATACATGTTGTCTTATGAGTGGTGTTTGGTTCTCGTGTATTTCTTGTCTCTCCGCTCTACGCGACGAACGAAAAGCTTGATTATTGCTTATCGAGATGGTGTTAACCCGCGAAATTGTGAACCCAAGATCCGACATGGGAGTTGGTTTAACGACCTCTCCCTATACCGATAAAAGTAAACCCATGATACGAAAGCGCCAAGGACTAACTCAAAGGTGAAATCCAGAATATTAAACGGTGGGCGATACCCTCTTTGTGAAGCATCATGCTAAAAGAATATCAAGGAGAGCCGTCCCCTCGGCTTAATACCTTGGATTTCGCTGTGAGATGACCTCAATCGCGAACTTGTGAACCTAAGTTCAGTGGTGTGACAATTATGGAAACTTGTCACTGGCCTACTGGGAAAAACAAAAAACTCGGTGCGGTAAGCGCCAAGGATTTCTACTCCACCCATGTGCTCCTATTGCATAGCTTGTACCGTCTGCCAGGATAAAAGGAGCATGTTGTGTTAGGCTGACTAGCTGACGTGAAATTTAGTCATATCATCGTGATATGAATTTACAGATAACCGTTTGGGGTGATACTATTTTGCGATTACATCATGCCGGAAAAACACAAGGCGAGACGACCTCTTGGTTTATCTTGGCTTTCATTTCTGGCCTACCCTAACTAGTTTGGGACAAACGTCTTTCAGATTAATTGGATTTTGTTACAAAGCACTCGGAAGCATAATAAATATAATGAAACCTCGATAAATTAAAAGCATTAAAACATCAAATATAATGAGAACTTAGAAATACAAGAATTTCTCAAGGCATTGTAAAACTTAGAAATAAAGTGCAACCAAATATAATGAGAACTGAAAACAAGAAAAATAAATACAACAATCTTACTTTCCCCGAAGCATCTTATATTCGTGTATTGCTTGGTTGACCCCAACTGGCTCTGGTATGTCAAGTCTAGTAGACAAACTGAGATACCAATTGAGATAAAAACTTGTTAAATACTTTTTCTGCTTGTGTGTCTATGTATTCTTAGAACAAACACTATGGTTGGGTGTTTCGCTTGGCTGCAACTTAAAAAACTCAATTTCCGTCCAAGCGAAATGAGATTTATTTTGCACCTCACTATGGGAGAAGGTCATGGATTATCCAATTGAGATAAAAACTCAATTTCTGTCCAAGCAATGCAATACACAAACTTAATTCATCCAACTTTCTGTTTTAGTCAAATTTTTACTCGATTGATGTTGATCAATATTTGTTATCCTTAGAAAATTTAAGGGGAAAAAAAGTGATATAATAGAGAACAATAAATTTTAGTAAAAGACAAATCGTAAAAATTAAAAGTAAATTAAAAAGTGAAAAATTGGATACGAAAACTCAGTATCCGTCCAAAACGTCACGAAAACTGAGTTTTCCGTGTTAACCAGAAAACGAAAATTGAATTTCCGTGACATCTCTCTTAGCTTAATGGAGATACTATTTTGTTCCACTCACTAACTAAGATAAACGAATTCGTCACATTAAAACCAACAAACACAATCTTGAGAACTCTTTCTCTTTCCTCTTTCTTTGAAAATACCTTCAACGAAAACTCTATATCTCTGATCCTCTTCTGCTCAGATCGGTCCCTTTGGGGCCGATCTGAGAAGATCAACCACCTATGATCTCTCTCTCTCGCTCTGATCTTTCAGATCTACTTGTTTTTTTTCTTCTTGTTTTAGTTATTTTGGATTTTTATTTTTGATCCTGCTAATGTTGCTGGGTATGTGTTTGATTCGTGGATTTATGGCTGAAAGAACATGGATTAGATGTAATATTTTGCAAAGAAGAAATCAGAGGACTTCACTTTCAGTGCAAATCCGTGAGCAAATTAAAATTTCAACAACAATTTTTGCAGCATCATTATCATCTCCATCAAATCTAGGAAGAACCATTGGTTTCTTCATTGATTTCTCCTTTGATTTCTTCTGTGATTCCGGTGATGATCGGTTATTACTTTTTAATGTTTTAAGTTTATGCAGATTTCATGTTTTAGATACCAATCTAGGATTTTCTAGATCTGGTTTTGCTTCTGATCTCAGGATTGTATGCTTTGTTTTTTTACTTTTTTATTTGGGTTATGTGTTCTTCTCTGTTATGGAAACATCAACAAAAAGAACATCAACAAGAACAGCTTTAGCTATTGCTAGGGAAAGAAAGGCAGCTACAACAACATCAAGTTCTCCAACAAGTTCATCAACTACAACAACAATTGTTACAAAGACTCCAATGCTGATTCAGGCAGTTCCGTTACGATCCAGATCTCAAAAGACTCTGTCAGAAGACCTTTGTTACTTATGTTACTGTTACTCAAGACTCTGTAATTTAGATTTAGGTGTAAGATACTATGATTATGAAAAACTTAGTTCATGTAAGCTAGACTTACATGTTCTTGAAATCATGGGGTTCGATTTGATCCAACCATTGCTCTTTGCAGTCAAACAAACTAGTTTTGTTTCAAAACTAGTTAGACCCTGTGATCCTATTTGGTCCTGTAGGAATTCTGGAATGGTTTTAAGGTCTGTAAAATTGGGATGGAAAGTCAAGAATTGGTGGAGATACTTTGGATCGGTAGATAGGGTAATGATGTTAAAAAATCCTGTAATGATGTTGAAAAATTCCTGTAACCGTTTAATGTATTATGTATTATGAGGTTTTATCCTCTTTTATAAAAAAAAAAAAAAAAAGTCACATTAAAACCAGGATACGTGATAGTACTTACGACTACATAGTTAAGCTATAGAAAATAAGCTAGCATAGTACTTTTTGTCTTAGTACTAGTATTATACAGTTGTTTAGCTAAATAGGCTTCCACAAGTTTTGGTGCAACAGTAATGGAAACCATGCTGCACCAGCTAAGTGACATATGTGCGAGAGATCCCCACATTGATGCAAATGTGTGTGCATGTATAACATTTGTCATGGCCGCTCTTAGAGATGCTGACGAACAGTGGGGCACAAATTCAGATATAGTAATACCACTTGATTTCGATTATTTGAATTTATTAACGTTGTACACATGGTACGTGCATTCCCTGATTAGGTCTCACATAGTACTAGTACATTCTACGATAATAATGGCTACCATTTGCGAATTACTTACCAACCTTAAGGTGTCTCTATCTTTCTTAATAAATGTTGTTTTTAGTTCAACTTTGACATTTCAGACCAGAGTACTTCTCGGACGGATTTGTTCGATAGCCCCACGCTACGTTTTGGGGCTGGTCAGATAGTGCAACCCTCGGGCAACCACGGGATTAGTAACAAAGAGATGATGATGATGATCAGATCTCTAAGAAAATGACTGACCAACGTCCGGAGTGCAATAGCTATCAATCTATGAAACGCGTCCCTTTTTCTTCTGTTGCTCAGGCCAAAGGGAAAATGAGAGCGAAGAAAATGAATAGCTATTTATTTACATAGATGAGTTTGATCATCGTAACACTAGTCCACTTTCCACTACCACCAACCAACCAAGTGGGAAAGTGCGTAACCACGTGCTACAAAGAGCAATGATTCTTCCCAAAAACTCACACATGAATATGACCAACTTTTACATGGGCGATTAACAAAATTCGGAATCAAAATCGGATCCTAGCGATTAGATTATTAGATTTTTTAAGTTGGTTTGGTAAAGTTTATTAGATTTTTTTAGATGTTTTAAGTTGGTTTGGTAAAGTTTATTAGATTTTTTAAGTTGGTTTGGTGAAGTTGTACCTAGTTGGCCAGACCTCCAACTAGTCATTCTCTGTAAGCTAGTTTATGGTGGGGTTATACCAAATACTAAAAGCAACCTGACTTTCAATCCTAGAGTCACTTGATTTCAAGTATCGGAAATTTTCAAGCCAACATGTTCGACCAAAATGCCAATACTTGCCTACCTTGGAAGAAAACAAGTCTCACTTAAAGATAACATTTCGGTTCTTCTGATTAATCAAAAAAGATCTTACAGAGACCAATCAACGGATAAGAGTATTCACACATTCTTCTTACAGACACTCTCAGCCACTCACTAAGTAACCAATACAAGATAGACACATGGATTGACAGACTGTACAGGCTGGCTGGCAATACAATTAATAACAGAAACTGATGTAGGCAGACAGGTAAGCAAAGTGCATGCTATTACCCCCCTCAAACTGAAGGTGTTTGAAGGCAGAAAGACTGTAAACCTTAAGTTTGTCTTTGAGGAGCTGAAATCTTGGACCATGTAACCCTTTGGTAAAAATATCTGCAAGCTGTGAGATGATAGAGATATAAGAAAAAGACATTGTTTTAGCTTGAACAAGTTCTCTGACAAAATGAAAATCCAGAGCCATATGCTTCATTTTACTGTGAAAAACAGGATTGGAAGCAGGAGCAAGACTGTTGGTGTTGTCACAATGCAGTGTAGGTGAGGCTGGAAGAAAACTATACAAATCCTTGAGCAGTTGGCATAAACAGACTACCTCAGCTGCAGCATGAGCAAGTGCACAATATTCAGCTTCAATGCTGGAGCGAGCAACAATTGCTTGCTATTTAGCTGTCCAGGAAATAGGGTTATGACCAAAAAAGATGCGGAAACCACTGGTGGATCTTCTATCATCCGGAGAACTAGCCCAATCAGCATCACTGTAACCTTGTAGAGTTGTAAGGCCCTTAGAGAAGTACAAGCCATGATCCAATGTACCTTTTACATACCTCAGAATTCTCTTAGCTGCCATTAGATGAGTGGTAGTAGGCTGATGCATAAATTGGCAAACCTGATTAACTGCAAAGCTGAGTTCTGGCCTAGTCCAGGTTAGGTACTGAAGAGCACCTACAAAAGATCTATACTCTGTAGGATTATACAAAACAACACCATCATGAGCACTGAGTTTAGTGGTAGTTGAAGATGGGGTAGAACAGGTCTTAGCACCAACCATGTGAGTCTTGTCCAAGAGATCCAGTGCATATTTGGTTTGACACATAAAAATACCACTAGCATTTCTCTTTACCTCCAAGCCAAGAAAATAGTGTAGCTGACCAAGGTTCTTGAGAGGAAAATACTTGCATAGGGTAGAAATAAGCTCATTATAGTAAGATAGAGAAGTACCTGTGAGAACAATATCATCAACATAGACTAGAAAGATAGTGAGTCTGGAACCAGATTTCTGCACAAACAGAGATGGATATGCAGCTGAAGCATGAAATCCAAGAGAAACCAAAATACTGTGTAGCTTTTCATACCAAGCTCTTGGAGCTTACTTTAATCCATATAAAGACTTGTGAAGTTTGCACACATAGTCAGGGTGGTCAGGATCAACAAATCCTTGAGGTTGAGTCATATAAACTTCTTCTTGTAGATCACCATGAAAAAAAACATTACTTACATCAAGCTGTTGAATTTCCCAGTTAAACTGAATAGCCAGAGATAAGATGAGTCTAATTGTGGTTGATTTGGCCACATGACTAAAAGTTTCATTGTAATCTAGACCTTCTTGTTGATGAAAACCCTTCGCAACTAGTCTTGCCTTGAACTTGTCAATAGAACCATCAACATGTTGCTTGATTCTGTAGACCCATTTGCAGCCAACAATATTTTTTCCAGGTGAAGGAGGTACTTTAGTCCATGTGCCATTAGTTTGTAAAGCATCATGTTCCTGCACCATGGCAAACTTCTACTTTGGATTTTTTATTGCCTGAGAAAAGCAAGTAGCTGTAATAGGAATGGCAGCACTAAGATAAGCAACAGGGAGAGGATATTTAGTTGCAAAGTACATCTTAGATTTAGTAATGCCAGATTTACCCCTTATCTTCATAGGATGAGCATTCTGAACAGCAGCCAAATGAGCACCTTGAAAATAAAATAAAGAATCAACCTGAACAACAACTGAAGATTCATTTTGAATAGGAGAAGCAATATTACTCTGAACACCATCGAGAGCAACAACATTTGGTAAAGAAGTAGTAGGAGCAGCTGAAATTGTAGTAGCATCAGAGGTAACTGGTAATGGAGAAGTGTCATTACCAAAAGATTCATAACTCAGTGTGGATGGTATATAAGAAGTAGGCATAAGAGTTTAATAAGGAAAAATCTTTTCATTGAAAGTCACATATCGTGAAATCTAAACCCTGCCAGTGATTGGATTTAAGCATCTATAACCTTTTTGCTGAGAACCATAACCAAGAAAAACACAAGGTGAGCTTCTAGGTGCCAGTTTAAAAGAAATATATGGTCTAAGCCAAGGAGAGCATGAACAACCAAAACTGCGAAGAAAGGAATAGTCTGGACTTTTGTGAAACAACTTCTCAAAAGGAGATATAAAATTGAGACTTCTGACAGGTAATCTGTTTATAATAAAATTGGCAGTCATGAAAGATTCAACCCAAAAACTATCAGGTAAGCTAGCTTTAATGAGAAAGGTTCTACCAATATCTAGAATGTCTCTATGCTTAGCTTCTGCAACTCCATTTTGTTCTGAAGTATATGGACATGTAAATTCATGTTGAATGCCATGTGCAGCAGTAAAAATAGCCATCTCTTTATTAATGAATTCTCCACCACCATCTGTTCTTATGGTAATTATTTTGCAGCCCAACTGATTTTTAATTTGAGTTTTAAAGTTGTAGAAGACTATCTTGAAATCAGATTTTGCAGAAAGAAGAAACAACCAACAAAACTTGGAGAAATCATCCACTATATTCACATAATACAAGAGACCACTATTTGACATTACATGAGATGGACCCCAAAGATCCATATGCAGAAGTTCTGGTGGTTTTGAAGTACAATGTAAAGAAACAGAAAAAGGAAATTTATGAGACCTTGCTAACTGACAACACCCACAGAATAGTGGTGTTTTTATTACAGAATTGTCAAAAAGATGACATGCTCTCTGAAATGTTTGAAAATATGGATGAGCTAATCTATGATGCCAGACTGATAATGTAGCTTTACTTAGATGTAGAGCCTTGAGTGGTGTTTGAATTGGTTGGTGGAAGTTGATTGGATAGAGACCATTGAGATGAGGGCCCTGCAACAGAATCTTCCCAGAGTGAAGATCCTGTACAGTATAATCAGTGGGAGAAAAGGTTATAGTGCAATTATTTTGAGTAGTGAATTTATGCACAGATAGGAGATTATTAGAAGCCTTGGGAACATGTAAAACATTCTGTAAAGTGAACTGTTTACTGGCAGTTGGATAAGACACGGAACCAACAGAAGAACTTGACATACCTTCTTCATTGGCAGTTTGGATGTACTCATATCCATCATAAGAAGTATAGTCATAAAGTAATGAAGGATCACTAACAATATGATTTGTAGCTCTACTATCAGCATACAAGGGAGTCTCACCAAAGATGTTAGCAGCATCTAGCATGGCATGTAAATTTTGAGGAGGAGTACGACCTTGAAAAGAAAAATTAAGTCTATTTGGGCATTTAGCAGCTGAGTGACCAATCTTGTGGAAAATCTGACAAGTGATAGGATCTCCATGATTAAAAGAAGAAGGAGGAGGTGCTAACATTACACTGAGAGGTCTTATAGGTTGCTGATGATAACCTCTAGGTAAAGATTGATGATAACCTCTCTTACCTTTGTAGTATTGAGTATAACCTCCTCTCATAGGATAACCACGATTGTTAGAGGGAAAATATGGAGTAAAATGTTGATTAAAACCTCTAGATGCCAGAAAAGCCTTGTTTTCACAATCTGCTATAACAGACTTAGATCTGGACTTAATAACAATCTCTTCACTAAGTAGAAGGTTATGCAGTTCTACACTAGTGACAGGAGGATAACAAATTCGAATAGATGTAGCGAAAGCATCAAAGGATGAGGTCAATCCAGATAGAGTATTTAGTACAATTTCACTATCACTAACAATAGAACCAGCAGCAGCTAGAGCATCAACACCTTTCTTGATCTCATTGAAATAAGTAGTGATATAGTCATTACCTAATTTGATAGATTGCAATTTTGTTCGAAGTTGAATTGTATGAGTAGCTGATACCTGAGTGAAACGATTTTCAATATTACTCTATAGTTCATGTGAAGTAGCCGCACCATTGTTGAATCTTCATCTTTCCACAATGTGTAAGCTGGATTAACAATCTTGTTATTAACATGATTTTGAGATGTAAACTCTTCAGGACATTGTCGTTCACCAGTAACATAATACCCTAAACTTATTAAGAAGAGCAAGATTCACAGATTTCCAAGTGAGAAAATTGTCTTCTTTGAGTTTGAAATTAACAATGGCAGTTAATTAATTAAGAGGTATTTTTGAGATCGAACGATTTTCCATGACAGAAAAGAATAAAGAAAGGTAGATCTAAAAAATCAAGAAAATTGATGAAAGATCCTGAAGTAAAAACAAAAATATTGAGAAATCGAGTGATTTGAGATGCAGAGTGCAAAGGAAAGAAAGATTCACTCGAAAAACAGAGGAAATAGCTCAAGAAGACTCCATTAATGGAAAAAAAAAAGTTGGATCGTGTACCCCTGAAAATGATTATTCTCAGGTCTGATACCAACATAACATTTCAGTTCTTAATCAAAACAGATCTTACAGAGACCAATCAACACACAAGAGTATTAAATACTCTTCTTACAGACACTCTCAACCACTCACTAAGTAACCAATACAAGATAGACACGTGGATTGACAGACTGTACAGACAGGATGGCAATACAGTTAATAACAGAAACTGATGTAGGAAGACAGGTAAGCAAAGTGCACGCTATTAACATAAAAACAAACGAAATAGGTTCGATTCAATACTCAACCCCTTTTGCAATTCTTTACTTCCCAATACCGTTACTATAAGCTTTTTTCTGCAGAGTAACAAAGTTTTTTGCTAGAGTTCTAGGACCGACATCATCTAGAGGATTGAAGTTTTCCACATTACCCAATCTTAACTGATTAATTAACAGACCTAAATTTGGACCTGCCGCAATATTTTCCTGCATATGAATAATATGTAAGGATCCCAGCACAAAAAAACTTCATTTTCTTATGGAATTCCGGCGGGAACCTTCGTTGGACCTCTTTTTTCATAGCCTTCTCTAATGAAAAATTATATACACAAAGTTTCGGGTTGTTTGCATCAACTTATATCCTATCTTTGAAGAACAACAAAGTTATATTTATCCTTCATAATTTTTAGGCTTACAAATTGTTTCCCAAGATTTTGGGTAATTTTTTTTGGGTTCTAGGTTCTTTGTAACAAAAAAAGAAAATCACTTTCGATTTATATTTAGTCCTCAATTATTATTTTGATTATTTTTTTGATTTTGAAGCACCTCGTTTGACAGATCCCCACTGCGGAAGTAGCAATTACTTTAATTAGCATAGTTCTTGCAGCATTTTACCCTTCCAACCATTTAACTTGTTTTTGAGTTTATCAAATATTCTGTATGTCCTCCTAAGCCCAAAGGGCTAGTAATAAGCAAAGGCGTACGCAAATTTTGTAGACTCTTATTATGTGGTGTTGTGAAAAGGAAACATTTAGATTTATAGATAGTATGCAAATTTTGCAAAACTGGGAAACTATCATTCACTTGTGATCTAGTCTGATGTTTTGGTTGGATTTCTGATCTTTTCGTTAGTATAACCTTTTCATTTCGTAAAAAAAGAAGAAGTAAAGTCGTCAAGCCCAAATCCAAGTTTAGGAATCTATGTGTGTAAATTGGCTATTTTACTCTATTGAGGAGCACATGATCATTGAGGAGGTGCTACCTCAAGCCTATAAATATATAACTTTAGCCTCGAATCTACGGACTCAAAACTTAAAGATTTTATCAATGAAGTACAAGTTCTTTCTCTAGCATCTTTTTACTTACGTTTTAGCTTGATACTGAGTTTATTTCTACTTAGGGTGGTTGTTAGATTTTAAACAACTACAATTTGGCGCCGACTAAGGAGAACTTTCGACCCACCCTTATGCAATTGGGAAAAAGTCTTTTTGATAACACCTTTGGCGATTCGCAAATGAAAGAAGCTCCAAAGCTCAAAAATAGTAGGAGCTTAATGAGAAAATCTTGTGTGAGAGCTACACAGTGTACCAATGTTTATCTTGCGAAGTCATGATGCTGGATCAAACAAGGAAGCATAATCAATCAGGAAAAAACACAGTTAGTATAGAATTATTTACATCACCTATCAGGAGGAAAGGAAAAGAAGTAACAACAGAAGGAAAAGCGTAGGAAGTATATGGTTCAGATGAAGATATATACGATGAATAATAGCTAAAGACCCATGTGAAGCGTATCGTAAAAGATGGACCTACCAACAAGAGTAATAAAAAAAACGGCAATAAGAATAAAAGCTGAGCCAGAAAAATGGTAGCACATAAGCTAGAGGCACCGCCTAAAGCACGAGCGACCACTCGCATGAAGAAAAAGAAGAAATAATCAACTGATTCGGAAAATAAACCACCACCAGTGAAAAATAAAGTAGCTAGGTATAATATTACATGGACCTATAATTTTATGTATTTTGGCGCCCGGTAAGCCCCATCTTTGACTTTTTAGCTAAGCCTTTGACTTTTTCAGGTAATACACTACCTGTTTTTGGTAATTTTATTACATGTTTATTAGGTTATTAGTTTATTCATTCCCGGTAAAACTTCAGTTTGGATGTGAATGACAAATATATTTTTTCCTCGTGTCTCTTATTGTTGTAATTTTCTTTAGGTACATATATTACCTCTTCACTAGGAACCTCAGCTTACTCACCTATAGTGGTGTTGTGACAGTTCTTATTTCGAGGTTACTTGGCCAAGGTACATTTCTGTGTTGTATAGGTAATATTCTAGATTTTTTTTTATATGGGTCTTAGTTTCGGCTAATTCTCTTACCAAGATGAGTTTTTTACTCTTTAGTTAACATAGATTTAGTCTTCGGTCAATCCTTTTTGACCCGGATGACTAATTGTTTACCTTATGACCTACTATTTCAAAGGCGAGCTTTCGATCTCTTAAACATAATACCTTAAAAATAATACGATAATAAATAGAGTAATTAAATAATACCCATCTTAAAAGCTTACAATTGATACATAGTTTAGTATGCTCTATATAACTATACTAGACGTTCAGAACCCAATGGTTCTCTCTCACAACTAAAATATAATATATAACATGTGGAGACAACATACTACAAATAATAGATCCACATAACAGATAAGGATGATAAATATTAGATAACAGGTGCTAATAGACTTACAAGTCAGTATTTATTTCAAGTATCAATTCTGGTGCAGATATTAGTTCATAGAGCTCATGGCTTCAATGATAATATTTCTTTAAGTGAGTAACATTATATGGGTAATTCAATTTCTCACCGAACTGCTTTTATAGTCTGTGAGACCATTTTCCCATCTTTTCAAAGATGATGTCGGTACCTTCTCATGATGTTGCTAGTTTTCCCAGCTTGTATTCAGAGTTACTAGTTAGATCCAAGTTTCTTAAATGAAATTATATTGGTTCGACAGTTTGTTGATTTTCTTTTCTCATGTTATGCTGATATGTTTTCTAGTTGTACCAGTGCTCTTTCTTATTTTAAAATGAACTTCTTTCTAAGCTTCCGAAGATAGCTTCATCATTCGTTTCCAAGTTATCTACTGGAATTCTGGTTGTAAGAAATTTGATCTCTGTGTGTAATACAACTTCTATCCAAAATGCCAAAGAAAATGGTGATTCGGTTGTTGGTATCCTCTTTGTAGATGATCTATAAGCCTACAAGACTTCGTGTAATATGTCTTCCCATAAACCTTTAATATGTTTAGCTTTTTCGTTATGTTGGACTGTAGAGTTTTGTTTGAGATATCTGCTTGACCATTTCCTTTTGAGAAGTATGACGCATTGAACTTGATATTTCAATTAAACTTATAATTCTGTTAATTTTAGTATTTCAGATAAAAAAATTTAATGCCTTAAAATTTGTGCAGATACAGATTTCAGATAAGAGCTCAAAATTAAAGTTATGAGAAATACTTCTGTTGCATACCTATTTATCCTGCACAACTCTTATAGTTGATTTGATTTGACTTGAACCGTGGTCCATTGTCAGATACCAATACTATTAGCATACCAAACCTACAAATGTTGTGTTCCCAGATAAATTTTTGACATTATTTTTTGTGGTTGTTACCAAAGCTTTGACTTTTACCCATTTGGAGATATAATCTATAGCTACCAATAGAATTTTTCTGCCACCGGGTGCACGAGCATTTCAGGTGTGTTAATTTCAAGTTGTAGCTTTTTGAATTGGAGATTTGAGATGTAAATGTCTAAGAGATAGAATTGAGTTATGAGCTATCAGTTTGAGATATGTTATCGTTGTGAATGGTCTCATAATGTCTAGTTATCGTTGCACAAATTTTCGTAGATTAAGAACTTTGTGCTTGGATCTCAAAGTGTTAATTATCACTTATTTATATATATATATAAAGAATGTTGTTTGAGATAAATCTATGCTAAGAAGATTCTCTCTCTACGGTCAATTTTGGCCGTCACTACTTTGACTTTGTCAAGTTTCTTTCTTTTCAGTGTTGAAGATTTTTCTCCCCTCTTTGGGTGTGTCTCTGTATCACTTTTATAGTGATTTTTTTCTCAGTTTAAATTTCATGTTATCTCTGTGATTATTGTTTATGTTTGTTGTGGTTGAGTCTCGATTTGTGTGTGATCTGATCTAGTTTTTTAATGGTTTCTACGTCAAAGAATCAGTATGAAGAGGTAGAGGAAGACCAAAGGAATTTCAAGTTAGAAGAACCTCAAACTTATGTTTTCGAAGATGAAGAAGAAGATGATATTCAATTTACATGGCATAATAAGAGTATAGTTTTCAAGTTCATCACAGGCAGAGAGTTTCACTTGTCTATTCTAAACGAAGTAATATTAAAAGCCTGGAGACCTTCTGGATCTCTAAATATCATAGATTTGGGAAGTGGGATATACAGTGTTAACTTTGATCTCCTATGTGATATGGAACCGGCTCTACAGGGTCACTATGGTCTGTAAAAGATGATCTAATGATCACAGAAAGATGCCAAGACGATTTCTTATTAGAGGATTATGATTTCAAACATGTTTATTTCTGGATTCATGTCTATGGACTACCTCTCAGTATGATGAATGCTACGAAGGTTTACCACATTGCTAAGAAAATAGGGTCTCCAGATACTATTGATCCTCAGTTAGCATCCAAATGGGGAAGATATGCAAAGGTGAGAGTTAATCTGGATATCACTAAACTTTTACCAAAGGATATGGAAATCATTCTAAAATAAAAAAAAAAAACAGATAAAGGTCCATTTCAGGTATGAGAAACTACCTAGATTATGTTTCTACTGTGGGTTCTTTAGTCGCTTAATGAAACAGTGCCCTTATCTTTCAAAGAAATTGGAAGAAAATAAAGAACTCAGTATGGAGGTCATAGAAGCAATGATGAATGATAAAAAGATGGAAAGATATATAGAGGAGATCCGTGCATATCTAAGGTATAATGATGTTACTTCCACAAGATCTAGCCAAGGAAATCTATTGGAGAAGATGAATACAAAAACTCAGGGACCGTTGATTACATGAGAAAAAACAACGGAGGAGATTGATGACACGCGGCATCTTCAGATCAACTTAGCAGCACTGTAGATGGGAGAATCGAACGGTAAAGGAAAAGCCAAGGCAGCTAGTTCTGATAAAGCACCAACTGAAAGAGCAGGTACAGTAGTGCATATTAATGGACAAAAGGAGAACGTGAAGATGTCTACTCAGATAGCAGAAGGATACGAGAGGATGACAGCCCAAAAACAACAAATTACCGTTGTAACCAATTCTAACAATGCAGTAGTGGGCAAGCAGTCTATGAGAGCTGCAGATCCAAGAAAAACATCTGATGACAAGACTGAAAAAAGGACACATGCTATAACTGATCAAAGTAAAGCCAAGATCTACGTAACTTCAGTAGTCAGAGATGCCAGCTGTGCAAATGCTGAGTCGAAAAGGACAACACATCCGGTTGATGAGGACCATCTACAAGACTCACAAGCCCATAAGTATGATAATGAAAAGCTTCTCTGTAAGGAAAGGCCCAGCAATGTAAATAAGAACTCAAACCAATAAGAGGAAGTATTTCGACTCTCATATCAATTGATTAAACCTAATTCAGCGATATCAGAAATAGAAGAAGAAACAAACTCATCGTCTACTACTGATACAGAGGGAAGAAAGAAGAAGAAGAAGAATAGATGGAAAAGATCAGCAAGGAAAGATATCAGCAAGCAGGTAGAAAACAAAGAAAAAATTGTCAGTGGATCGAAGAGAATGGCTAGTCCAGTGGATATTGATATCCCTTTCAAGAAACAAAATCAAATTTCAATCACTCAGACGGGTGTGGTGGCTGCCCAAAATCAGCCACAAGATCGATGTTAATGTTCTCATGGAACTGTCGAGGATTGAGAAACATCTCGACAGTCCGCAATTTGAAGGCGTTTCTCAGGGCCTGCAATCCCCAACTTGCTTTTCTAACGGAGACTTTAATCGGCGAGTCTAGATCAAAAATTCTGTATGATTCTTTGGGTTTTGAAAATTATATTTACATTCCTGCAATTGGAAGAAGTGGTGGCTCGGTTGTGCTATGGATCTCGAGGAGGAGAACTACCCAATTTTATTTCAATCTCCTGTGCAAATTGATATGGACAGCAATGCCAGCATCTCTGTTATCCCAATAAATGAATAAATTTGGGCAACAATCAAGAGAATGAAGAGCTTGAAGGCTCTGGGACCTGATGGAATGCCATCCTTATTCTACAAGAAATGCTGGGAGCTTGTTGGAGAGGAAGTATCAAAAACAATACAAGATTGCTTCCAGTCTGCTTCTCTACCTTCAGGTTTGAACCACACAAATCTTGTGTTGATGCCTAGAATTAAAAACCCCACTCTCCCGTCTGATTTTAGACCTCTAGCTCTAACAAATATCTTGTACAAAGTGATCACTAAAATCCTAGCTCATAGACTTAAAATCCATCTAAATAAGATGGTAGATAGAGCCCAATCAGCTTTCATCCCTGGTAGACTCATTATTGATAATATTATCGCTGCCAAAGAAATAATTCACTCCATGTATAATTCTAAGTCAGTTACATGTTTCTTTGCCCTGAAAATTGACATTAGTAACGCATATGATAAAATTAGATGGAGATTCTTAAGACATTGTCTTAGAGCCTTTGGAATTGTGGGTACTACACATGAGTTGATTATGAAATGTGTATCCACAACCACTTTCTATGTGGTAGTTAATGGGCAAGTTGAAGGGTTCTTTACTAGTGAAAGGGGACTGAGACAAGGTTGTCCTTTATCCCCATACTTATTCATTTTATGTTCCCAAGGTCTGTCTTGGCTCATTAGAACTATGGAAACTAAAGATTTGTATAATGGTTACAAAATAGGTAAATATGCCCCTGCGGTTTCCCACCTGATGTTTGCTGATGATTTTCTGTTGTTTGGCACTCTTGAGCATAAAACTGTGAATACTCTTATGGATGTATTTAAAATCTATGCGGCTTGGTCTGGACAAAGTGCAAACATGCAGAAGTCTGTCGTTTTTTTTCAGTAAAGGTGTCTCCCCCAACATAAAGAAGGATATTGTGAATCAGTTGGGTGTCAAGCAAATGGAGAGTTCTGATAAGTACTTAGGTCACCATCTTCTTAAATCTGATTATAGACACACTTCTTTTGATTTCTTGGAAGACAAATTCGATAGCAAGATGGCTGGATGGAAGAAAATTTACCTGACACATGCTGGGAGAACAATTCTCATTAAGACTGAGCTTGGGCTAATACCTCCGTACTACATGGCGACATCCCTAATCCCTAAGAAGACTCTAAAGAAGCTAACAAGAACTATCAGGAACTTCTGGTGGGGACACAGTAAAGAAGATAGAAGAATGCATTTCATAAATTGGGAACAGATGGAAATTGCAAAAGAAAGAGGTGGCCTGGGTATAAGACCTCTACAAAATTTGAATAAAGCAATGATACCAAAGCTGATATGGAAGTTACTAAATGATAAAGATTGTCTATGGACTCAGATGATGGAGGCAAAGTATTTAAAAGGCTGTAGCTTCTGGGAAGTGAAGAAACCAAAAAGGTGTTCATCCACTTGGAGTGCAATGCTGGAGTGTAGAGAAGAAATGAAAAAGGGTTGTTGCTGGTCTGTTTTTAATGGTAAAGACATTCACATAAGAATTGACCCTTGGTTACCTGATCTGATGAACAAAATCCCTGTAGTAATCAATGATGTTCACCCTGAGTTGAAGAAGGTTAAAGATCTAATTAATCAGGAAGACAAAAGCTGGAATGAAAACAAGCTGCAGCAGCTCTTCAACCAGTCAAATGTCCAAAAGATTATGGAGATACATATACATGCTGCAACTGATCTGACTCCAAGGTTAAGATGATCTGGACTCACCATCCTGCTGGTACTTTCACTACCAAGTCCTTCCTGAAGACCTTAGAAAACAGACAGCCGTCTACTTCTCAGAACAATACCACTTTTTGGAAGAAATTTTGGAAAGTCAAGACTATTCCTCCTAAAATTCACTTATTCTTATGGAGAATGTTGAAGAATGGACTTGCATTTGCTGGTAATATTGGAAGACATATACAGGGTGTCAATGTGGAATGCAGATTATGCCATAGGTCTATTGAGACTATTGAGCATTTGTTCATACAATGTCAGGCCACCCAGGCTGTACTGTTTGCTTCTCCCATGCGTTTGAGAATCAATCCAGAACATGATAATACCATTCAAAGCTACATCAATGAATGGCTGATTGAAGGAGGGAACTACAACACTCTAAAGATGGGAGCTTGCTTATTCTGGGCTATATGGAAGACTAGAAATAACATCACATTTGACAAAGGTAATTTCTCCATCTGTGCAATCATTAGAGAAGCTTTATACTGGTACAACTTATAGATTTGTCCAAATGAGAATACTATCTATCCTACTGAGGAAGACATTCTTGGCACACAAGTTGATAAATGGGAAAATCCTATGGAGAATACTATAAAAGTGAATTTCGATGGAGCTGCTGGTGATAGGGGTTATGGTTGCAGTGCTGTTGCTAGAGATTACATAGCTACATTCCAAGGATGTCAGACCAAAGAACTCAACTATATGACTGCAGTAGAGGCTGAAGCACAAGGTGCTTTACTTGCCGTGGAATTGGCTGTCACCAGAGGTTTTAAAGATGTTATATTTGAAGGAGACTCTCTTATCATCATCAACTGTCTCATATTCAAACATTATCAACAGTCTTGGAGTGTCAAGAACATAATCAGCAGAATAAGAAATCTCAGCTCAAGTTTCAACTCAGTCAGTTTTCAGCATATTAGAAAAGAAGCCAATGCAGTGGCTCATACTCTAGCAATGCACGCTGTTTCTAACCATTCTTCTGAAAGATGGTTATCTTCCCCTCCTCATTGCATAGCCCAGCTCATTGAGAGTGAGGCTTTGTTCATTGTTTAGTTTTTTCTTTTCTTTTGTTGTTTGTCCGTGCCTTTGTTTTGGCCTTCAAAAATATATATATATATATATTGACCTGTTAGGTCTAAGCTTGGTTTTCTTTTCTTTCTTTTTTATCTTAGGTGGGATATTGATTTTCAGTTCTTAACAAAACATGGTTTGCAGGTTATAGATATTTTCTCATTATTAAGAAAAAAAATTAAGATGAAGTAGTTTCAGGTATAAGATTACGTTTGATATTTATCACATGTTTTCTTCACTTGCTTAGTTGCATCCTTCATGTTGCGCCATAAATAACCCTAAAATGAAGATGCGTATTTCCATATTTAGGAATCACAACGGAATATGTACCTACATAATATAACGGTCTGATGATTTTGATTGATTCGATTACCTTACTTTATCAATCTCAATCTCTTTATATGTTGATTAATTGATTCGATACCAACTAGGGTCTTTAATTATTTTCTAAGTAAATTTACAAAATTATATCTAAAGAAATCAGGAGAGAGACCACATATAAAGTATAATTCTTATTGATCAAGTTAGTCATAAAATACAATGTCTTAGTTTACATGATAACTCTTGGTCTATATATAGTAAAAGTGTGGAAATCACACTAAACAAATGTCTAATAAGGGACCATTCGTGTCTACATGGAGATGATGCCATGATCCACTCAGACTTTATTTTCCCGTAAAGTAACCTCATCGACTTGAACTCCTTATTAGTTCTTGATCTTCAGGTCTTGACTCATAGCATCCTTTGGTATTGTCTTCGGTTCTTGTTGGAATATTACAAGATATGCGGAAGACTTAGTCTGGTAGTTTTGTATTCTAGCTGGATACGCCTAGTCAAATATCTATAGTTTGTTGCTTATCTTTAGGTTTACAGTTTACTGTTTATCTATCTTCTTATATAAATAAGAACCATTGTAAGTGTTTAATGAATCCCAGAATAATCAAACTCTGGAGATCAATAATCTAATCCGCCCTATGGATTTCTCGATGTAGGCATTAGTGTCGAACCACTTTAATCTTCGTCTTCTTTATTTGTGTTTGATTCTTTGTTTTTCCAATCGATCTATGATCCCTCGATACCCATAATTTATTATGGTATCAGAGCGGGGAGATCCGCTCAGATTGCTTCCGCTTTCTTTTCTTTTTTTATTGTCATTTTCATTTATTTTATTTGGACTAATCTTCAATATTAGTCTATATTTCTATAGATGATTTATATTTATTATTTCCAACAGAGTTATCATCAAATAATTAAATAACTCTTCCTAATCACTGATTCTCTCATCATCATGAGTTTCATTTTTCATTATTACTATGGGTATCGTTCTTTGGACGAAGATTTGTGTTTTTTACATCCAAATTAGTCAATGCCTTTTCTTTTCTCAAGCCATCAACAGTAAAGCCATCGTGGATTCTATTATTATCTTCATCAAGTTCCTTTTGATGTTGTCTAATTCACATTACTGTATTATGCTTTCAAGTCTATGCTGTACAATAAAGATATAGCTTTCCAGTCTTTGCCGTACACATAGATATAACTTTTTGGTTCATCTTTGCCAAGAAGATTTCATTCGATCCCGAAAATATCTCCATTTTCGGAATTATTGCCAAAGTCTGGTAATCGACTTTTTTGAAAATATTTTCCATATTTTCTTATCTTTATCCTAAATAATCATCTTTTCTTTCCGAAAATTTTCAGATTCAGGAATTATTTTATAATGAGAATATATTCTCTCCTTTCATAGAATGAAACTCACCAATAGTTGGCATCTATAGCCATTGCAGTGGTTATTATTTTCCAATGAAAGGATCGTGTTCATCGACACCCATTGCAGAGAATTTATTTGCACGTTAAATCACTTAGCTTTAAAGGCGTATTTTTTTGCAAAAACCGTCTTGATCAAGGTACAATGTTCTTATACTATTTTTTTCAAACGTAATAAGAATTGTTTTTCTCGACCTTGATTTCAAATCAATCTAACACTATTGTAATGGGTACAATACAATCAACTACTTTATTTTCGTCAGCGCACTGCCTTGTTCTGGTGTTGTTATTTTTCCCATCGACCATTATCTACTGGTAATCGATATTTGGAAACGATTTATATCATTCCATTCTCCAAATATAATTTGGACGTTCAGGTCTTCCATTTCCAGGGAGTATCAAAATTTGGTTTACCCATGCAAAACAATTTTGTCATTGTCTCTAATTTGTTCAGCGTCTTTATCTATTTTTATCAAAAATGCTTTTGCACAGGTCTTTCTGTTCTCAAACAATCAACAGTGAAGAAGTGTGTAATATTCCATGGATAATCAAATATCTTCATTTGCTTGCCTCTGCAATCATGTCTTGTTAATCGGTTAAACAAGTTTGACTTGAGATTTCTCCAATTCCAGGGGGCAATCAATCTTCCTTGCAAACCTTGGTGCAAACCTATTATTCATCAGTACTCATTACATGAGTTGTCAAACAGATTTGATTCGATCTGTTATTTCTTTTCATCAAACTCATTATTTTTTTTAGTCTTACATCTCATCATCATTGATGTTTTATAATCTTGATAGTTATCTCACAGTCAACCCGAAAATGTTTCCAGTTTCTAGTGTATACTGCCATTCCTGCTGAAGAAGAATGTAAAAAAAATACATTATTGGTGTTTCTTTTACTTGTTTATGAAAATTAGCCATCAACTGAAGAATTGTGGTCCGTGATCAAAGATCAAATGCAGCAGTGATAATCAAAGTTGAGTCAAGATATTTTTCGAAGTTGTACACTCCATTTTTCTCCGTGTCCAACTTAGGGGGG
>JAJJMB010017986.1:4386539-4487052 GCA_023531105.1 Papaver atlanticum | reverse complement strand
GGGGGGTTGGAATATTACAAGATATGCGGAAGACTTAGTCTCGTAGTTTTGTATTCTAGCTGGATATGCCTAGTCAAATATCTATAGTTTGTCGCTTATCTTTAGGTTTACAGTTTACTGTTTATCTATCTTCCTATATAAATAGGAACCATTGTAAGTGTTAAATGAATCCCGGAATTATCAAACTCTGGAGATCAATAATCTAATCCTCCTTATGGGTTTCTCAGTGGATGTAGGCGTTAGTGCCGAACCACTTTAATCTTCGTCTTCTTTATTTGTGTTTGATTCTTTGTTTTTCCAATCGATCTATGATCCCTCGATACCCATAATTTATTAGTTCTTGCTCTAAAACTCATGTCTTGCATGTGTCACGGTATTAGTCATAGAGTATCGCACATGGTTAAGTTGTAATCTTTAGGTCACGCTCGAGAGGAAGATTTGTTTATCTTTGTCTCGACATGAGCTCTACTTAACACTCAACTATTGGATCTTACAATTGTCAGTTGTTTGATAGATGTTATATTTTGTCATATGCATAAGACCTAGCTTATAGGGACCTGTTTCCAGTGTGACTCCCATAATCACTAGAGTGTATTTGTTTCAAGATCTGCAGTCCTTGCTCTTTGGTTACACATCTCAAGAGTGGACCCAAGAGAGATTTTCAGTACATGTTATCACCTATGAGATGATATCTTGTGGATTGAGTTTTAGCTTGTATAGCTTCTTTTGGATCATCATGTAATTCTCTAAATTTCAGGTAACTGTAGATGTTCCCCATCCAAAAATTTCCAACTTCATCTTGATTTAGATTTGAGTTTTGAATATGTATCTTAGTAATCTCTGTCTTGTGGATGGCTGATTTTCAAGGATTCCAATGTTAATAGTTCTTTGTAAGCTCTAGGTATCACATAACCTAAAAATGCTAGAGTATGTGTGTATCCCATTATACCTCTAAATACTTGTCTGATACTGACTTAATGAAAGTAAGTTGTCCTCTTGTTCACCTAATCTTTGTACCTGACTGTAGATGCATATCTTGTTTTATACTAACCTTCCACTATTTTGTTGTTAACTGAGAATCACTATAGAAGTTGAATTCTTTCAGTTATAAGGTTTTTGTAGCTAAAACTGCTTATAGCAAAGCTTTATACCCAGATTGGTTGTTGGTAGGGCCGAATGCTAAGATACATGAGATTGTTCCGAGGTTTAATAATTACGACATATGTTCCACCTCTCCATTCTCATTTGAGGCCCTATCTACATACATCTTCTAAACTCCAGATGGAGAAAGAGATGAGTCATTACAGGTCGGGAAGAGATCTGGTTCAGGTAATTCATCCGGTGTTCGTCATAGAACATGAGATCAACATCAGGGTCTTCAACTGGGAAATCAACTAAGAAATATGATATTGCCTGACATTTTATTGCCTTTATAGGTGTGTACCCAGGAAAAATTGGTTCAAATGGGCTCCCCATTATGAAATTATTCCTGTTTTTATATATTTTGAAAAATATTGTCCACTAGGTATTTGGTAACCATGTTTATTTCCAGCTTGGGAAGTAAGGTTTCAATATTATTAGAGAAACATATATACCAAAGATAACCTTCTTCAACTGTGAGTACCTGGATTCAGGTACTGTTAATGAAGTACATTGGTTTTTCCTTGTTTTCCTCTACTTGTCACGATACTACAATTGCTGCATTAGGTATTGTATCTTGTTATTTAAATAGAAACTCTTCTCCTTGAACTAGAGATGATAAGATTGGGACAAATGCGAGATATGCTTTGATCTGACCGAGAGATGATTGACAGTCTGAATCCCACATGAAATCCTTCTTTTTCTGAAGTAGATTAATGAATGGTCTGGATTTATCTGAAAATCTTGATATGAATTTGTTAAGTGCAACGAGATTTCCATCCAGCTTTTGAAAATCCTTCTTGTAGGTAGCTATGTGGTTGCATTTCATAGATTGCTCATATCTTTAAAGAATCAACTTTAATGCTATATTTTGTTACCATGAAATGAACTTGTCATTTTGTACTCCAACATATTTAGATAAACTCACTTTTATGTCATACTTTCTCAAAATACCAAATGTTTTGAGTAGATCATGTTCGTGATCAGCTTTTTGTAAGTTTTTTACGACCATATCATCTACATAACACTCGATGTTGATGCTAATGAGGTCCTTGAATATTTTGTTCACTAATCTTTGGTAAGCATACCATGCATTTTTCAGGCCAAATGGCATGGCTTTGATATAGTAAATACATCTGCCAGTTACGAATGCAATATGCTCCTCATCTACTGGACTCTTAGGTATATGGTTTTAACCTGAATATCAATCTTTGAACGATAAGCATTCATAACATGTGAGAGCTTCCATCACCCTATCAATTTCAGGTAGGGGAAACTGTCTTTAGGGTAGCCTATTCAGGTTTGTGAGGTCAATACAAACCCTTACTTCTTTTTTATTATGACTAGATTACCAGAAATCTAGACTGGATAATGACATTCTCCGATTATTTTTGCTTCTACTATACGATATAAATCATCATTAACTGCTTTGCACAACTGATGAGCTTCGTTTTTTTTATGTTTTACAGATTTGTAAGATGGATCTATATTTGGTGAATAACATGCTACAATTGGGTTGATACCTAGCATGTCTAACATTTTCCAAGCAGAAAAGGTTTATGTTTTGCTTCAACACCAGAAATAGATTTGCATCTCTGATAGTTCCACCAATCCCTGCAAGTCCACAGCCATTAAAAGCACTATCAGTATTGAAAAGCATTTTCTCCCTAGCTTTTAGGCATTGTAAGGCTGAGTCTAGTGGAGGAGAAGAGTGGGAAGACAGCGACATGAAACCGTGGTCTTTTCTCAAATGCCGTTTCTCTTTACTCGAAAGCAGGGAACGCTAGAGGGTATTTGAGCAGGGGCGTGGAAACGATCATTGCTTTAAAAAATATAAAAACGAGGATTCAATCCTCTCTTACTTCTTTTTTTATAAAAAAAAAGAATCTAATAAGATATATTAAAATCATACTTTGGGCCCACCTTTAGTGTTTTATATAACTAAAATTCTTTTGGGCAAGGATCCCATCAATTGGGGAGAAAAAAAACCGGGTACTGAGTATCCGTTTGAGACTATTTTCACGGAAACTGACTTTACGTACAATGTATGGAAGGATAAAAGCACACCATAGTGAAGTTGCGTTCTAACCAACATCCCTTCCCCACATTTAAAGGATGGTGAAGGAATAACCCCTCCCATAGTGCTTGGCACTAGGGATTGTACTAAAACTGGAATTTGATCTTGCAGCCGGTCCCGCGACACAATATATGTTCTTTCTAAAGTCCAGTTACCGTTTGTAGGTAACAAATCCTTGGTTGTGAAAAAGTTTTCTCTTAAACGGTAAACGGAAAACCAAAGAAAATTCAACCTCGTCGAAGAATCTCATACTCTCTCGTTCTCACTAACTAAAGTTACTTAACTGGTCAGTAAAGAGAAAAATGACTATGAATTGCTAGACATAATCATATCAAAAGAAGGTCAAAAGAAAAGTAAAAGCCCAAATTGATCAACCGTGACTTGTGCCGAAATTGAAACACATTTCCAATCTAGACCAGTGTTATTACTGCTATTTCTAACTTCTTTAACTACCAACAGACTTTCTTATTACCTTCATTTACTCAATCTGGGTTCCATGGCTGAACTTAAACTACTCCACTCTTACTACTGCTTCCTCTTCTTCATCACTTTAATCTCCTTATTAACCATTTCTTGTCCACAAGCTACATATAGTGATGACCAACAATGGACAGAGGAAAAGCTTGATGGTGATATCAATATTGTTCAAACTAGAGGATTTTCACGAAACAAGAGCTGCGATTTATCGTCTGGAGAATGGGTTTACGATCGATCCTACCCTCTCTATGATTCGGGTTCATGTCCCTATATAAGTACAGCATTTAGTTGTCAACCGAATGGACGACCCGATTTTGATTACGAGAAATGGAGGTGGAAACCATATGGTTGTTCAATCCCAAGGTAATTTATGTACAAAACATTGTCAAACTTAACGTGCTTATAATTTACCCACGTAGATATATATTAAGGGTGTTTTGGTTTATGAATACAGGTTTCATGCACTTGATTTTCTTGGAAGAATGAGAAAGAAAAGGATAATGCTGGTCGGAGATTCTATCACAAGGAACCAATGGGAATCCTTAGTATGTTTGATCCAAGCAGTGATTCCGCAGGATAGAAAGACCGTCACGTATGACGGTCCAACCATGGCATTCCATGCCAAGGTAATTAAGATGCTTTAATGAGTTAATGAATTAGATAGAAGATCTCAATTACAGTACTTAACAGAAATAAATGTGGCGTTAGGATTTTGACACAACAATTGAGTTCTGTTGGGCTCCATTCCTAGTATCACTGAAAGAAGGAGGAAACAGAGAAAGAATTCTACATTTGGATTCAATTGAAGAAAATGCGAGATACTGGAGAGGCGTCGATGTTTTAGTATTCGATTCAGCTCACTGGTGGATGCATCTCGGCAGATGGAGTTCGTAAGTATCAGTTCTTCCTCTTAATTCAATACTACTAGCTTGTACAAACCCATTATGGTGTGCTTTACTGCAGGTGGGAATTTTACATGGAAGGAAGGAGCATCATGACAAACTTAAATCCAATGGTTGCTTATGAAATAGGGCTTACTACATGGGCAAAATGGGTCGATTTAAATCTCAATCCACGGGAAACGCGTATCATTTTTCGAAGTATCTCGCCTCGTCATAACAGGTAAATACCCTGTATAGATCTTGTTTTTTAGTCCTGGTATAAATCCATGAACTAATGCATAGTTTTTTTTTAAAAATCTATAGAGAATTTGGCTGGAAATGCAACAACCAAAGAGAACCTCTCAAGTTCTTTAATCATCAACAATCTCCTCAAATACCTGAGCAACTTCTAGTTCTGAAAAAAATACTGAAGAAGATGAATTTTCCAGTTTACTTGCAAGATATAACAAGAATGTCAGCTCTCCGGTTAGACGGTCATCCTTCAATTTATGCGCGCGAGGTAGAGCATCATCGACGAAATAAGAGGATAAAACAACCCATAAATTACTACTATTCTGACTGTAGTCACTGGTGTCTTCCCGGTGTTCCTGATGCTTGGAATGAAATGTTGAATGCAATACTTTAAAAGTTTGACAAAAACAATAGAAAAGAAAGAAAAAACTACTACTAGATATGTCATATGTGTTTTTCTTGAGTGCATTTGAAGTTTTATTATCACTGTCATAATTTCTTTACTCTCCTTTTCTTTCAAGTAGTGGGAAAAATGATTTTCTGAGTAAACTTTTAACATGTTCTCAAACTACGTGTTTGGGGATGAACCTTCTCCTTAAACTTTCAATCTCTCTACTAGTCAATCCAAAAGACTTCTCCAAGAGTTCTTCATTAATCCCAGATCCGAATATGGCTGTAGAGATTCTCATTAGTCCTGGATTTTGACTATTAAAACTCCCAAAAATCGTCGCAGGTGAATCCCCGACATTCATTTGGAAGTGAACTAGGCCTTTAGGAAAGACCATAACTTCTCCTTTGTTGATCACTCTGGCAAAAATCCGGTTTGAAGTGTCTACAAATCCCGAATAAATTGTTCCCTCCAACACTAGTGCAACCTCAGTTGCTCGCGGGTGGAAATGTGGAGCGTTAATACCTCCCACATCAAGGTCTGCTCGAACAAATGACATTCCCAGCGTGTTTATTCCCGGAAAATTTGTTGGGTTCACCGATGTTGCTGAAATTCCTGTTGCGGAGAAGTTACCAGCATGCTTTACACCTGAAAATATAAAGTCGTTGACTGTTGCTTCTGATGAATTCTTGCATGAGAAACTTGTGAGATGGGATGATCTTATCGGTTTTGTTTCCGGAATGCAGAAGTCTTGAGCAGGATCTGGGTCGGATGCTAATGTTGAATGGATACTCAGGAGGAATACAAATAACAAAGCTGTTGTCTTCATTTTGTAGGCAATTCCTTTCCCTTCTCTAGTCTTTGCTATGTATATATACACTTTTGATTGCATCTTAAAGCACAAGAATTTCCTGTAGATGATAAGAAATAGATAGCTTATGCGATTCAGTGGTTGCTGAATAATTGATTATTGGGTGGCATAGCATGATAGCATCATCCGTTGCTTTGGACACAAGGAAATGTAGAGGATTAGCTCCCACCTACTCCCACTACTAGCACTCTATTGATTCTTTTAAGACACTTGTAACTGTTTGTCGCTAGGAATATGAGACCGAACTTGCACTCGCACAGTCGCACTCCTAGCTGCTGAAGTCCTTCCATACCCTAGCAAGACTCTAATGTCTTTAAAACTGCCACCAGGAACGAAGACATGGAAATAGATATTAACGCCACATGGTACCTTGGAATTCAGGTGACGCGCATACCAACTCTTGGATAGAAAAAGAAAACATATACGGATCATTATGTACTCCAACTTTTCAGAAGACTACTTCTTGGAGCCTAACACAGACTATTCATATTAGAACTCCAAATCATTTACCATTCCTATGTGAAACCATTTACTGTTGGAAATGTATGACCCAAAAAAAACGTCCACTCGACCAGATCAGACATAGCATAGTAAATAAATAAACTTAATTACAAAGCTAGAGCCAGAACCAGCAGGTTACAATCACACAACATTATTGCTTAAATATATGATTAAAACCCTCTTTAACATCTATTTCTCTATGTATAAATGAAGAAACAAAGATGAGACATAACCCTAAGGATAACAAAGGAATCCATTTTGCCTACCCTTCCAAGGAAACGATTACCTGAGAACTTTCTTTTTTTCTCTCGGTGATGTAATAAAATGAGAATCTCCTAGAAATTAATTGAATGTTGAGGATAATCAGCAAACTCATCTTATTTCACGTCAGACTCGATGTAGGTTCTTGTTCCCAAGTGACTTACTCTTCCGCTTCAAGAGCTGTTTGTTCTCCTCAATAACCTCAGCCTTTCGGTGGTCTTTTGTGCCTTAGTAGGGGGGTTCTCTTTCATCAGTTCTTGCAGCTGTACATACACAAAGAATCATATTATTTAGTACGAACATTCGTTGGGTTATAGTGATGCAAAATTAGTAATGGATCCTGGACAAAAACACTAGATCACCAGGAAAAAACAGTTCGTTTACTCAATACAGCTTTTGTTGCCACTGTATCTTTTGCTAGGGGCTTAGTGCTGCATACAACTGACACTTGGCAATAGTGCTACTCAAACTGTAAATTTGC
This sequence comes from Papaver atlanticum, assembly GCA_023531105.1. Classification (NCBI taxonomy): domain Eukaryota; kingdom Viridiplantae; phylum Streptophyta; class Magnoliopsida; order Ranunculales; family Papaveraceae; genus Papaver; species Papaver atlanticum. The sequence continues at coordinate 4,479,723 of JAJJMB010017986.1, read as the reverse complement.
ATTCTAGGTCTCCCATCAAACATAAAGAATGCCATCTTAGTTGCTAACTGAAGCATTACATAATAATCTAAAGGAGATCAGTAGAAGTGAGCGTTCAGAGAAATATAGTAATAAGTACCTGCAGTCGTCTCTTCTTTTCCACCTCCGCCTGTTTTATATCAACGTCTCAAAATCAGTACAACAGTGGTAAACAAAATACCAAGAAAGCAGTCATAAAACAGGTAAAAGCTTATTTATGATATTAACGACTTTACGTACAGCGCTCACCAGAGACTGCTTGAGACGTGCATTCTCTTCCTTCAGTTGATTCAGTTCTGCTTCTAGCTCCACTGTATACGCCTGCATAGACAACAACAAGTAAACTTGGCTTATTCACTCATGAGCAAGTTTATAACAGATTTTGTATCCTTGTTTTGTTGAATTTCGGAATAACAAACTAGAACAAGTCAATAATATGCAAATCCATTGTAGTCCAGCCCGGTTAGGATATCTGGCTTTCACCCAGGCGACCCGGGTTCAAATCCCGGCAATGGAACTTTTTCTTTTTTGCCGACTTAGTGCAATGGAACTTTAATTTTTTACATAAATCTCAACCAGAAGCTCTAACAAATGCCTAATTAATTTTAAATTTTTGCTGAATATCTATTTAGTACAAGCTGAATGCAATCATTCAACAGAGTACATAAATTTGAACCAGATCCTCTAACAAATGCCTTCAGCCTCTATTTGTTTTCTTGTTTTTGTTGGATATTTGTAAACAACAGCTGCGACAATCATCAGAGATTCCGACCTAGTAATATCACATATACATGAAACAGTGGACCACATATACACATCCATTCAGTTCTATATATACTACCAATGTTTTAAAAAAAGAAATCCCTACAACAGAACTTGTTATTATTTCATCTCATTTTCATATACCATATAGCAGAGAAAAGGATATTTGAAAACATTGAAAAAACTAACACGCAGCGCTTCAATCACCTAAGCAAGCACGTGTCAATTAAAAGGAAATACGACTTGCAAACAATTTAACATGTAAAAATAGATGGAAGAGAAAGATATAAAGGTACCCGTCTTTGCATATAATCTGATACATCTATCCTTTTGCTTTGATCCATTCTCTCTACACCTTTCTAACCTTCTAAGTCACTCTCGAGCAACAACTTGTAATGGAAAACAGGTTCCTAATCTTGTTAGGGCAAATAGAGACTGAAGATGGAGCATAAATTCTCTTAAGTAAGAGTAAGATTATTTCATCATGCCTTATCTGGATTGATAAGGGACACCATCATGCCTTAAGTAAGAGTAAGATTATTCTCTTAAGTAGAACACAAATAAGGGACACCACAATGTTTCATCATGCCTTATCTGGATTCACTCATCTTAATTAATTTTTCCATCAATTAATGCCTTACCAATTTCGTCTATAAATTGGATTGGATTGATACGTGTTGTAGGTGGAGTGTTGATTCTTGGACCTAAGAAAATACATTCACTTTATCTGTTCTAATTCACATCCATATATACCTTTTCAGTTTGAATGATACGTGCCATTTGAGTAATATCCAACTCATTAACAAGTAAGTCACTCAGTCGACACCTAAGGCAGCAAGGACATCTTTTGGGAGAGAATCAGACATGCATTAGTACTATTCTCCTGATCAAATATCCAACCAACTGACGACCCTAAAATCTTATGTGACGATCTATTCACACAATTCATGTGGAAGTCAGATGAGTGACAGCATGACTACGTGCCCATGGTTGTGAGTCTGGGACAACAAAAAGAAGGTGGCCCGAGATTGTTCACTGTCTCAGACTCATCCAGATAAGCACATCACTCTATGTACTGCTTCCAGTGGGATAGACCATTCAGTCCTCCTTTTTCCAATTTTGAAACCTTAACACAATCCAATGACTACTTGACCTAGTTGAAGAAACATCCTGGTCATAATGGACCCACAGATGCAAATTCAGATCTTTTATGGCATTTTTTGTTTGTAGTTGAATTAACATAAAAAAAATAAATAATAATAAATAGGTACCTGTTTTCTAGCTCTAGACCTTGCTGCAGATTCTCTGTTTTTGATCATTCTTCTTTGTCTTCTCTCCACAACTTTCTCAACTGGGCCGTCTATAATCCTCTTCCTTCCTCTCATTCCTCCCATTTGATCCAATCCATACTGATTAGTGCTTTCCATTTGATTCCCACACATACCATCAGAGGACACTGGGCTTACAGGTGACCCCATGGCCAGCGTCTGTGCTGCTGCAGGATAACCACCTCCAGCACCACCATTCCCTACCCTTCCACTAAAACACACACCACTTGATTGAAAACCACCATTTCTCTTCCCACCACCACCATAATTCGACGTTTCTCCAACACCAACTCCGGTGTGTGGAAACCCTTGGTAAGCTGTTGGAATACCGCCTGAAACACCATTTCCGACAGTTCGGGGATCTGGAAATCCAAGACCCATTACAGGTCCGATTCCAAAATTTGGGTCCACACCAGCATTGGCAGTTCCAGGGTAAACCCCATATTGATGTGGCCCACCAGGTGTAGGTGCTGCTGTGGGTGGTGGAGTTTGTGACTGTAGTAACTGATGTTGAGCTGAAGTACCACATGCTTCCCGAACTACCCCTGCTCTAACTAAGAAATCTTCTAATGTCATTTCCCCAAATGTAGGTTGACGATGGGTAGTCCCGGAATTTCCGACATTATTAGGTTGTTGTTGCTGCTGCTGCTGTTCTCTGTGAATCTCAGACCAAACTTCTTCAACAGTTTTTCTACAGAGTGAACCGGGAAGAGAGATGGAACCTTGACGAGGTAAACTCGGATGAGATTTTAAGGTTTTGGGGTCACTCTGATTTGTTGGTAATGTTTCATTACTTGAATGAACAGCTTGATTCTCTTCGGCAGTCCATATATTTGACAAGAACTCATCCATATTCATTGACCCAAAATTCTTCCCATTTTCTGATAGAGTATGTTGAAACTCATCTAAGGTTAATGAATATATTGAAGATTGTCTTCCTAATGAAGATAATGTATTATTATGATGATGGGTTTTTGATGATGTACCATTGTTGTTGTTATGATCATCTTGTTGCATTGGCTGTGATGATGGAGCTGAATCTACTTCACCATGAGTTAGGTTTTGATCTGATTCTGAAACCATGGTTGTAATAATTAAAGATTTAAGACACTATAGGTCTACAGTGTCAAGCAGGTTTTTGAGCTATGTTTTGTGAGTACCGATCAGAGAGAGTTGCTACAGTTCTGTGAATTCAGACTCTGCAAAAATGAAAGAAAAGAGAGTGTCAGGTTTATATACAGAGTATAAATTAATTTCCTTTTTCTTTCCGGAGTGAACAAGAAATGGTAGAAGAAGGAAACAAGATTCTCTGATTTTCATCGGGATTCAATTCTAATTACTCCCTTTCCTTGAGTCTTCATTAAGCTAATTAATACTATGACCTATACAGAACAAAAGTAGTAGTATTAAGTATGTGCAGGAACATTATTTTAGTATTTTTGCTCAAAACAAGGAACCAAGAAAGGACACGAGTCAGACATGCAAAACAATGAAAATAGTTGTTACAGAATCAGACAACTCGTTTTTTGAAAGTAGCAATTTTTTCCATTCCTGTGATGCTACTGTCCATTCAATTTCAAGCATCAATTGACTCTTCTTGATTAATACGACTGCTAAACTGTAATTAATCAAGAATGCACTTTTAGGTGAAGCAAATTACTGGAGTAGGTTCGAACTTTTTTTTGGCCCCACAATTAGGAAGAAGATGGCCCACATTAGAACTGAAAAAGAATAGTGGGCCCGTACCTCCACACTGTTAGTAATTTAGTATCAGAAACTAGGAATTGATGAACAACTGATCTATCTTGTGAAGATCACCACCAGAACCCTATGCTTTGATTTCAAGCATCCAATTCGATTTTGAAAACAGATTAATTCTGTAGATGATTATGTCCGGGAAAATAAGGCATTGCATGTCGGAATATTGGGTATAGAAGAAAGAGGTAAAAACGCAGTACAAAGAGGTACAAGATACATACAATACTTGATATTTTTCATATTTTATGCATAAAAAAAGATTACTGTCACTGGAAATGGAATAGATTGGGAATAGTGAAGGTAAGATGCTTTCCTTTTTTGGTTAGTTTTACTCAAAAATATCTCAGTGGCAATTCCGTAAAAAGATTTAACGTTCCGATCGATCTAAGTTCTTACTCCAACTTACAATCTTAGTAATGCAAGATGATATATCATCAAGGTAAATCACAGTCAATACACTAATATAAATGGGTATCGGATTATACCTGAAACATATAACTTGTTGTTTGATTCTTACTTTCTAGTCGAGCTGGATCGATTAAGATTGTATTAGCTGAATGTCAAGAGTATCTTGCAAATCAAAACTAGCTAGCGAGCTACAATATAACTATACTGTCACCACCGATGAGGATATCCGAATCAAAACACAAAACTGCATTTCTTCTTCGTTTCGTCTCTGGTTGCTTCAGCAGTATTGAAGAAATTTCGAATATATATACTTCCCAGCAACGGTAACTTCAAATCATAAGAATGGATCCTGGGCGAGAAAACGATGTTTAGAGAGAGAGAGAGAGAGATATATGAAAGAGAGCGGCTTCACCAAAGCAATTTCTTCGTCTAATGACGTTTTATATTAAAGTTTTGAGAGAAAGTGTGAGAGTGAAGTTGGTTTTCCTAGCGCTACAAAGTTTTTTAGTTGCATTAGTACCGTGATGACCATAGTTATCCCAGTAATGTGGGGTCCACAAAGGGGAGGGTTAGGAGGTCAATTAAACTGAATTTCATAGAAAGCCTTCAGATCCGAGCTCCCTCCCCTCGAGCACCTGATTGACACGTTTATGACGCGTGTCGATGAGACACCCACCCTTTAAACTTCGGTAGGTTAACGCGTGTCGACCTCTAACAGTTGAACTTTAAAAAGAAAAAAGGGATTCCTCGTTGCACGTGCGCTTTCTTGTACTTCTAAATCTATTGGCCAAATTTACCCTTGTTTATCTAATTTTCTTGCGAATCGTTGAGCTGGTCTACTCCAGGTTAGTAAATGGGTTTTGGATGTACAAGATTAGAGGCAAATATTGGCATGGAAAATTATAAAAACTAATAAAATGTATTAGAGTTAGGCTTTGTTTTCATCGGAGAATGCATTTGTAAAGAGACAAGTTTACAAATCTATGAATATTTGAATGTAAACAAATAGTATCTCTCTAACCCTTTAATTTATATTTTATTTGTGATGTCTACTAATTTTCATGTTAATGCTCAGACTTTTATATTGTGCATAAATGCACAAGATAATAAAACCTTAACTAAATTCGCGAATTATTTAAAGTTTGCTTCTATCATCTGCATCCGTAACCAATCTGACCCCATACCATCAACTTACATATTATTTGCTCATTATACTTTTTATATCATATGTATAGTTCTAGTTTTTAAAATCACAAAATTTAAATACCTAAGACGAGATTATATTAAAATGATTTTTTATAGGTTAATGTATGTCGAAGTTAATGCGTCGAGTTTGTATCTCTAAAGGAATTATACACGTACGCATACATATGTCGTTCCTAATTATCCCTGAATCATATGTATGCCGCTCCGAGTTATCCCTGAATCACGAATTGTTGATCCAAAAGTGGACCTTATTTATATTCTGCAAAAAACGAATAATAGTAGTACGTTTGCCATCAGAACTCTCTCTATATCCCGAATAGCTAACCAGGGGTTTATTCTCTAGACACCCTCGAACATTACAGGCTAATTTTAGCGACAATAATTAATTATTATTTTTCTCCTATAATTAGTTAATAAATTAGAGTCAGTAAGCTAGTGGTAAATTATATTTAAATGTACGTATTAATCGATTTTTCTTAGAGTATACTGTGTAATGTAAAAAAAAATATTATGGCATTTTTCTTGAGAGCATAAACTATATGGCGAAAACCAATATATAAATGTGTCAACATAGTGTCAATTTAAACATGTCAAAAAAAATTATCCTTTTAATAGTAGTTTTTCTATTTACCACCTTCGCTACCTATATACCATCCTCGATGAACAACACTTAGATATTTTTAGTAAATCCGAATTTAACGTGGATTACCAAAACAAATATCTTCTTCTTCTTTCCTGCTTTTTTTCCTTCCTAACACTCGCTAACCTTTATTCATTATTGCTACTACCACTTATTATCACAACTCAACCAATGCTAATAGTTTTGTTAAATTTCTTGTATTTACACGTTTTTCTCTCATTTAAACCTCACCAAGAAAAATTTATTGTTTTAAATCGATTACTATTTTAGCGAGAATTTTTTTTACCTGCGTAAGCCTAGTTGGGATAACATAATTTTTTATTTTATTTTAAAGAGATTACCATTTTAACGAGTATAATTTTAAAAAAGTTGTATTATATATGATTGTCGTTAAAAGATCGATTCCTGGACAGTGTGAAGAAGATGAATCAATTAGGCGCAAGAGCCCGCTAGGAAATTGACTGATAAGGATTGGTTCAAAAATTAAATGTTACCTTTTTTTTTTTATGAAAGACAAAAAGATTAAAGGGGGAGTATGAGAAAGAAAACTCAAAATCAAGAATTTAAATTAAGATAAAGAAAACTCTTGATTTTCTAAGAAGGTTTTGGATACTGACACTACTATTTAAATTTATTTCATTTTTTCACGTTGAATATAATAGGTAAAATCGTGACTTAATTACCACTCAATTTCAGTATCTTATGTTCTTGGGTTGGAAATGCATTTGGTTCATTCGATATGACCATACTACTACAACCGTATTTGATGATGTATATCTGCATCCATAATTATTATTTTTTGAAACATTAACGGCTGTCACCTTTATCTTGTTCATATTTGGTCCGTTTTGACCAGTCTGAGCAAGAACCTTTTTTTTTCTTTAATTTTTATTAAATTGATGAATTTATTAATTAACGATATTTTGTTTTTCTTAAGTTTTTTATAATTAATCTCATTTTTTTCTCTCTACTTCTCGTATAAAAATCAGGTGCATTTCCGGTATTTAGCTCTTTCTTTTCGCGAATTATAATTAGCTGGTATTTTTATTTGTACTAGGGTTTTGATTTGATTATATTTTTAACGTTCTTTTTCTTTTAAACAATCATATGATCACCATTTTTGATTAAATGAATTTTAATCTGGTTGTTCATCAAGAAAGCAAACAAACCAAACCAAAAGGAAAACATATTTTATGTAAAACTTTTGACAGCTCTCGCTTTTATCTCTATCCAAACGCATTATAAGTTAACCTTGTTGACAACTTGTTTGGTGTGGATTATGGATTACTGGATTCCAATAACCGAATTATGGAGAAACATTTCCTAAATTACAGATAAATATAGTTGGTCGGAAAAAACCACTCAAATTATTATGAAATAGATGGATACACATATTAACACGTGATGTTTTTCATACCTTGAAATATTATGTTTATCAAAAAAAAAAAAAAACATCATGAATCAAAACACATCAAATTAGAAGCCACAATTTCATATCGCTGTGATAATTTTGATAACAATAGTAACACAAAAAATAACAATTCATTCGAAGATAAATTAATAACAAAATGTTTGATGGGTTTATGCTTGATTCAATTCAGAGAACACTCTTAGCAAAATGTAGAGTTCTAGACTAGTGGTGGCTCCAAAAGTATTTCGATCAGAATTTTAAATATCAAGCTGATCTTTCCACTCCAGTTTGAAAATGAAAATCAGGTTCCACAACTTGTGTTTCTTTCAATCCATAAATTTCTAACAAACTAAGCTGCGCGGATTTTTTTGGAGTTTTATTGTTCGGAAAATTAAAAATCTCAAAGTAGGAAATCCATGTAAATCTGTTTATAACATTCCCACAAATCTAATGATCCATACAAATGATAATCTAATACACTGTTATAAGAATGTACAACCAAAGACTCAAAGTATGTCAATAACAATTTCTTCCCCGTGTTTTTGATGTTGAAGTTCTATTTTTGGACTATTACAAATCAAAATGAATAGGGTTATATGTGTTTGGATTATTTAAAATCATTAATTATTTTATATTGGTTAAGTATAATGTATCTAAAATTTGTGTACCAAAACATATGGTATGTTATCAAAATAAAGTAACCTGATTTTGTGAAAACTCTATGACGAGTATTCAACTAATATTTTAATATCATTTGCTGATTTATTTTAAGTAGTTTTGTAAGAAAGAGATGAGATTCTTATCACGCTTAACTGTTAAAATATAATCTAATGAAAATGTCAAATAACATTCTTTAGAGAAGTAAATATAGAAATGAATTTCTAAAAACATAAGTATATTTTACAATAAAGAAAAGGATACTCCAACTGGAGTATTTGATACGTATTTTCAAGTATCCTTGGGTATTCCCATTTGACAGGGATATGATTCATGTATTTGTGTTGCATTATCTTTTATTTAAATAATAAAAGAAATGTAAAAGAACTAGGACACGGAGATTCGGATACTAAGAGACGCGACCACGGCTGCAGCAAAAAATTAAAAAGCTATCTAGGACATATGCAAACACGTAAATAGATGAACATCGATTTCCAATTTAGGGATTTTTCATATGATATTTATACAATAAACAACATATTTAACTGTAATATCATATATATAGCTCTAAATTAGTTGGCTTAGACGCTCTAAACCCGATTTATCAATATAGGCAGGTTTTGATTTGGAATTCTCAGTACAACTTAGAATTTAAGAGTATTAACTTGTAGGTTTTGAAAATTATGAATTTTTCCTAATAAAGGAGCACCATGATGAAGCTGCATATCTTATACCTTAAACTCATAGTAATACAGTTAAAACCTATAAAAATGATCGTGAATTCATAAACTTAAAACCACTGATCCAATCTTAGTAAATGGTTTATTCTCTTATAAGTTTTAAGTTTACATGATGATGGATCTTAAAGTTCATGAAAATCAAAAAATTATATATCCTAAAATAGACTATAAGGAATACCTGGTAGCGTCAATCCTTTATACGCCATCGATCAATTTGTTGTAGTAGCAACACCTTGTGAAGATATTTCTTTCTCTTTTCTCGACCTCAGCCGTAATGCCTTGGATTCAATATTGATGGTTCGTGATCCATTTTATATAGTAGAGAGATGGGACCAAGTTCTTAGAGTTTTAGTATTATTCTTTACATCTCGACCGTCCATCAAAAAAGAGAAAAATATGGAACTAGCCCCTTATAGAAGCCCAACAAGTTTAGCAACATTTGGATTAGCCCAATAACATCACATGGGCCCAAGAGATAACTACACCATGTAGTCTCCCACTGGTCTATTCGATTACTGGATAATCATAAAAAACATAAGGCACACATAATTATTAAACAAAATGTAATGGTTAACATGATATCTTAATCAAGTAAACTACTCATGACGTCATAGCGGTTGCACATTATCATGTTATCAACACGTTATCTCCTTGTACCACAACACGAATAACTAACACAATTAGGCCTTAAATAGGGATATCATAACGGTCCATTAATGTCTTCAGGGAAGATTTTTTTTGTTAACATTCATCCATTCACCTAAGTATAGACTAAACATGTATACAAAAATGAAATCAAAATAACATTAATAATAGCAAAATTAGTGTTCAAAAATAAGCCCATAAACTAGTTGCATTCAATAATTAGTTACTTATAAACCTAAAATTTCAATATGTTCTTAAGAGGTCTTAAAAGGTAAAAATTATATAAGTGCATCTTTGGATACAATTGTGTTTAACGGTAAATGAACTACATTTTTTCTTAATTGTTTAATACACATACGCAAGGTTCATGTGTTTTCTTCTATTTGTTTTGTATCATGCTTTAATACTACGAAACAAAGATGAAATATATCAGCAGTATAAAGACAAACTTATATCTATGAATCTCACAGTCATATTTATTCAAACTCAATTCTTGAAGTAGTATTAATAGATTCTTCATTTAAAGAGTCTGCATATCCATCGGAATTGACGTCAAAAAACCCAATCAAATCTAATTTGGTAAATTATCAATTGTATGCATTCTATTACTATTATCTCAAATATACTTTATACTTTTCCATAATTTGTTCTTCGACTCATGAGATATTTTAACTAGCATATCAAAAGCTTGTTATATGTTTCTTTTCATTATTAAGACATGATATGAATATTAAATTCATACCTTTTTCCCAGTATGAAAAAAATAAAGTTGTTGATGAGTATGTTATTATCTCAAAATTATTCGAACATTCAATATATATTTTATATGAGAGCATTAGTAATCCACATGATATGTGACTATCACGGAGTAATCCTCGTTGGTATCCTTTATTTCGGAAAATGTAACGAGATATGCATAAAGCTAAGATCACTACTCCAAAGTAGTATGTCTTAACATACTGTTGTGTTTCCACAACAAATTAACACACATATTAGGGTAACAGAGAAATTTGATTCAAAGAATCAGCCCAAGAGGAAGAAAGGAAAAACTAATTTACTGTTTCACTCATTCATAGCCGCCACCAAAGAATTCTTACACATTCATTGGCTGAACTTATCGCAAAGGTATAACCGATATAGGACACGTGCACCTATCCTAACGGCTAAACCCAAAGTTATTCTCCACTCAATTTGACTTGTAAACCCACAGATAATATTACTGGCAGACTCTAACGAAAATAAAAGAATAAGCAGACATATGACTCAGACATATGACAATACCCCCCGATAGAACAACCCTTGTCCTCAAGGGTTGAAGTGCGGAAAATGGGCAGCAATATTTATAGCATCCTCCCATGTAGCTTATTCAGCAGTTGCATTAGACCAGTGTATGAGCAGCTATCTAACCGAGTGGTCTCCTCTGGAAATGTCTCTTGAATCCAATACAACAATGGGTGTTACTAGTACTTGGCCTTCATGATCCACCAATGGTAGAGTTGGAGAAGGAATGTGATGAGAACCAATCCTCTTCTTCAACTGAGATACATGAAAGACAGGGTGGATGCGTGCTTCTAGAGGAAGTTGCAATTTATAAGCAACAAAACCTATCTTCTGAAGAATTGGAAAAGGCCCATAATATTTTGCTGAGAGCTTGAAATTCTTGCGAAGAGAAACTAAGGCTTGTCTGTATGGTTGGAGCTTGAGATATACTTGATCCCCCACTTCAAAGACTCTGTCGGACCTATTCTGATCAGCAAAGAACTTCATACGTTCTCGAGCCTTAGCTAGAACATCCTTAAGGAAGAGTAACATCTCAGCTCTTTGTTGCAAATATTTCTCCACTGAAGCTACATAGGTAACAGTTTGAGAAGGAAAAGCCAAGTGAGGATCCTCATACCCATATAATGCCTTGAAGGGGGACATTTTGAGGCTGGTGTGGAAACTGGTGTTGTACCACAACTCAGCTAGGTCCAACCAACTTGCCCAATGTCTTGGTTGATGTCCAGTCATGCATCTCAGATAGTTTTCAAGATAGGCATTAACTCTCTCAGTCTGGCCATCATTTTGAGGGTGGTAAGCAGTGATGAGTTTCAACTGGGCCCCCAAATTTTTAAACAAGTCCTACCAGAAGTTACTGGTGAAAACTTAATCCCTGACAGAGATTATGGAAGTTGGTAAGCCATGGAGTCTGAGATATTGTGCATGAAGGCCTTGGCCATTGAAGAAGCTGTATATGGATATTGGAGAGGAACGAAATGATTGTACTTGGTGAGCCTGTCCACTACTACTAATATGACATCCTTTATGTCACTCTTTAGGAGGCCTTCTATGAAATCCATGCTAATATGTTACCATGCCTGATCAGGTATTGGGAGAGGCTGTAGCAAGCCAGCAGGTAAGGTATGCTATCCTTTGTTTCTTTGACAGACATCACAAGTGGAAGCTAGTGAAAAAACATCTTGTTTCATGTTAGGCCAAAAAATATGAGTTCTAGCCATGATGTAGGTGGCTTGCACCCCAGAATGGCCTCCCACAGCTGAAGCATGAAGAGAGTGAAGGATAGATTATTTGATCTTGTTACTGCTCCCAATATACAATCTAGACTTGTATCTTAATAGCTCATCCTGGTAAGTAAAGTGTTGGGTGGAAGGAGAGAGGAGCAACTGAGCAATAAGTTATTGAGCTTTTGGATCTTGTGCATAGCTGGAGATGACTTCTTGCATCCACATAGGATTTGAAAGAGTGAGAGTGGGTAATTCATCTTCAGGATGAGGTTTTCTTGATAGTGCACCAGCAACTGTGTTCTCCACCCCTTTCTTGTATTGAATATCATAGTCAAACCCCAGTAATTTCATCAGCCATTTCTGTTGAAGTCCAATATTGATTTTCTGTTCCAAAAAGTATTTAATGCTTTCATGATCAGTCTTGATGGTAAAGTGGTGGCCTTGCAAATAATGTTTCCACTTAGTAACAGCTGAACTAACTGCAATTAATTCTTTTTCATATGTGGATAAACCTCTTGCTCTAGGTCCCAAGGGCTTGCTGAAGAAGGAAATTGGTCTGCCCTCCTACATTAAGACAGCTCCAATGCCAGTAGCACAAGCATCTGTCTCCAAGAAAAATGGTTTTGAAAAGTCTGGTAAAGCCAGTACTGAAGTTGTAGTCATTGCTGTCTTGAGTGTATTGAAAGCCTGTGTAGCAGCGTCAGTCCAACAGAAGGAGTCTTTCTTGAGTAAATCGGTAAGGGGCTTACTAATCAACCCATAATGTCTAACAAATTTTCTGTAATATCCTGTGAGGCCCAAAAACCCTCTGAGTTCTTTGATATTTGTTGGAAGAGGCCAACTAGTCATGCCAGAAACCTTAGCTGGGTTAGCCACCACTCCTTGTGCAGTAATGATATGACCCAAATACTCTAGGTCAGACTGAGCAAAGAAGCATTTAGAGAGTTTAGCATACAATTGGTGTTGTCTCAAAAGAGAAAGAGTGATCTGTAAATGTTTGGTATGAGTTTCTAAATCAGGACTATAAACAAGAATATCATCAAATAAGACTAAGATGAATTTTCTCAGATGGGGTTGGAAGATGTCATTCATTAAGGCTTGAAAGGTGGCAGGGGAATTAGTTAGGCCAAAAGGCATAACAGTGAACTCATAATGGCCCTGGTGGGTTCTGAAAGCTGTTTTGTAAATGTCATGCATTGTAACCCTGATTTGGTGATAGCCTGCCCTTAAATCAATTCTAGCAAACATACAAGATCCATGTAATTCATCTAAAAGTTCATTAATTATAGGAATATGAAACTTATCTTTGATAGTGATGTTGTTGAGTTTCCTATAATCCACACAAAATCTCCAGTTGTTGTCCCTTTTCTTAACCAAAAGAATTGGAGAAGCAAAGGGACTATGACTAGGTTGAATGATGCCACCTTGTAACATTTCCTGCACCAACTGTTCAATGACATATTTCTGCACATAAGGACACTTGTATGGCCTTTAGTTGGAATTGGGTTGAAGAGGAATAGAGTGGTCCAGAGATCTGTGAAATGGGAGCTGAGTAGGTTAAAAAAAACATCTTTAAAGTCATGAAGAACTTCATAGATGATATGAGGAAGAGGTGTTAATAGGGGGTGGGAGTGACAGAGAACAGATGAGCAAAAATGCCATGAGAGTTATTCTTGAAAAACTCTTTTACCCCTTTAGGTCAAATCTTCCTTAATGAATGTGGTTTATGAGCTCCAACCAGTGTGATTTCCTGCCCTTTGTAAGTAAATGTTATACTCAGAGTAGAAAGATTAAAAATAGTATCACCCAATCCCCTGAGCCAATCTGCTCCAAGAACTATGTCACAACCACCAAGTGCAAGTAATCTCAAATTGCCAGTACAAGAATGATTCTGCATTTTCCAATGAAGAGAGGTGCAAATTCCGGTACTTACAGTCTTTTCACCATTAGCAACAGTAACTGACATGTTGGCAGTTGGAGTAATAGGACAACCAAGAGAAGAAGCTAAATCACAATCAATAAAACTGTGAGTACTTCCAATATGAATGAGGACAGAGATTGCATGATTATTAATAAAACCTGGAATTCGAATAGTGTCTCCAATGGCATGACCAGTAAGAGCATGAAGAGAGATTTCCATGTCACTCTCCACTGTTGGAGGGTCCTCACTATCAGTGACTGCTTCCTCTTGTTCACAAGTCTCTGCCTCAGCTTCTGTGGCCACCAATAAGTATAGCTGTTAGGATAGGTGCACGTATCTTGTATTGGTTAGACCTTTGGGATAAGGTTCAACCAATAAATGTGTAAGAATTCTGTGGTGGCGGCTATGAATGAATGAAACAGTAAATTAGTTTTTCCTTTCTTCCTCTTGGGCTGATTCTTTGAATCATATTTCTCTGTCACCCTAATCTGTGTGTTAATTTGTTGTGGAAACACAACAATTGGCATCAGAGACGTTCTATCCTCACAGTGGGTGGAGAAAATCATCCCACCATTAAAGAAGTGAATGAATATCTTCACAAATTTTCAAAAAAAATCACTAAACAAATCGATGATCTCTCGTCACAATACAATGAACTCGCTGCGCAAAACAAAGAGATTAAGGAATCTATTCTATCCATGGAAGATTTCGTCAAGTACATGGAGAGTTTTACATGTAAAAGAAATGAAGAACAAAGAAATTCATGGGGAGAATCTCACTCAAACTCTTTTCACCAAGGTGGGTTGATGTTCAATTATCAACAAGGGGGTCGTAAGTCAAACAACGTTCAACGTTTGCCAAAGCTAGATTTTCCAAGGTTTGATGGTGAGAACCCTAAAAGCTAGATTCAAAAGTGTGACCGATATTTCTTGCTCAACAACATTAGAGATGAACACCATAAGGTTACTATGGCGGCTATGCACATGGAGGGAAAGGCAGATAAGTGGTTAACAAATTTGCAGTATACTAGATCTATTACTTCCTGGTTTGAACTAGCTGAACATGCTTGTATTAGGTTCGAAAATCCTGCAAATGACAACAGCCTAGGCATATTCAGTAAGTTATCTCAAACCACTACTGTCGATGATTATTTTGAATAGTTTGAGAACTTAAAGGGCCTTTTATTTCGTCATTACCCTATGCTGAATGAACACTATTTTGTGATGAGTTTCATTGGAGGATTAAAAGAGAGATCAAACACTCTGTAGTATGTTTCATCCTAGCAAGTGAAAATGCTTGCATTAATGTAGTAGGATGAAACATACTAACAGAGTGTTTGGTTTTTTTTTTTCGTACTTTGAAATAGTAGAAAACTTAGTTTAAGTAAATTTTTATAAAAATAATTACTTCCAAAGATATCTTTAAACCACTTAAAATAAACAACTCGCACAAATTGCGGCAACTGTCTAATTCAAGATCAAAAACTTGGTTCTCAAGTTAGATCAGTTTTTGGAAGAAAAAAACTAATGACATTCTCCGCACAGGAAAAAATATTAAGAATAGTAATCGTAAGCATGTGTAATGTTTTCCTGCACTTAACCAAGTACTCATATGCTGTGATGGAGCCTCCAAAGGAAATCCTGGTATTTCTGCGTATGGGTTTGTTGGTAGGAGCAATACTGGTGGTTATCTTGGTGCAGTGGCTCGAGGTTTGGGGTTGGTCACTAATTACATTGCAGAGGTGATGGCTCTAATTTGTGCAGGTGAATGGGCTATTAGAAGACAGTTTTTAAATGTTTGCTTTAGCTTAGATTCAAAGGAAGTACTGAACGCTTTCAGCTCAGGGAAAATTCCTTGGATGGTGATAAATAGATGGAGAAGAATAATGGCAAGGTTACATAATGTTTCCTTTAGACATTCTTTTAGGGAAATAAAATTTTCAGCGGATAACATGGCTAAGAGAGGTGCATTGCTCAGGAGAGGAGAAGTGGAGATATATGAAGAGAAACCAATGCTTTTGGGAGATCTGGAATGTGAAAATCAGTCATATTTTCGGTTTTGCTAATAATTTTTGGGCTTGCTATTTAACTGGGCCTGTATTTACCAATCTTTCATTATATGACTGAGTTTAGTCACTTCTGATCTGGGGTTGTCTGGACAGAAAATTTTTTATACATCAACTTTTAGTTGTTTTTTGGTAATAAAATGCATATGATTAAGCAAAAAAAAAACAAAACTAAATATAGTTTTAATTGGGTCGGCCTATTAGTAGTTTAGGTTCACAAACTCAAAAAATAGGTTCGTGACTCAAATTGGAAAAAAGACATCAGGAAAATCACTTCTCACGTAGGTTAGCAAACTAAAGGTTTAAGTTCGTGAACCGGCATAACTGTAATTCATAAGTTCCTGAACTCAAACTTTGATTTTGTGAACGCGCGAATAAACAATGAGAAAAATGAAAATCCTTTAAGAGAAAAAAAAATCATTGCATGGTCTTGCGAATTCAACATGGAAAAACTTCATGAACTGAGACTTTCTAGATTTTTAGGTTCATGAACTTAACTTGTGAGTTTGTGAAACTTGATCAAAAAGTTTATTAGTAGTAAACTAAAAAACTTATGTTTGTTAACTCAAACTTTCAGTTATTACTTGAATTTTCTCTTATAATCCTTGGTTACAAATTAAATCAAGCAGAGGTTGGATTACGAAACTTCCACTAGACTAAATAAATTATTAGTCCCTATTAAAATTCTTCTTTGTAATTATTCATTACTAAACCTGATGACTTTGCTATAAATGATAGATAGATAGAAAGGTACAATAATGTGAAAGGGGAATAAGTCTTCTTTACTTACTTATTGGTGAAGTTCTTCAAAATGATATTCTCGTCTGATTTTCAGTGTTTAATCTTAAAAGTAATTTGGATAATCTCAGGAGTCTACTACCTAATCTAACCTAGTCCTAAGCTTGACTTTAGCAGATTAAATCAAGAAATGATTGGACATTTAAATTTAGGAACAAACTTGACATACCAACGCCATTGTCATTGGGTTCAACCGATCGTTCACCTAACAAAAATCAAGTTCTCTTCGCTTCAAAACAAGAACTTCCTTTCATTAATTATTATAAAACTATTGAAAATATTGGTACCAAAATACACCACCAAATTTTTCTTAGGAAACTTGTATGGACTAATTATAATACAATTCCGAGAGTTACAACTTAATGAATCTCAATCAGGAATTATATGAAGAGTTTATATATCTTTCTCTCATAATCAATATGTAAACCGAAACAAGTTCGTGAACCTGATTATACCAAGAGTACTTGGACGATTCCAAAGATCAATATCCAAGATCAATCAAGTTGTATCCAACAATTAAGATGGACGTATCTACTTTGATTGATTTTACGTACAACCTGTGATATTTCAATCATATAAATAAATGATATATTGAGGAAAAATAACACAGACACCAGAAATTTTGTTAATGAGGAAACTGCAAATGCATAAAAACCCGGGGACATAGTCCAGATTTGAACACCAAACTGTATTAAGCCGCTACAGACTCTAGCCTTTTATCAATACTTCAGGATGGAATGTAGTTGACACCGAATCCACCATCACAGGAATTCAGTTACAGTCGCGCTCCTTACGCCTCTTGAATCTCGCAAGACTCTGTGCAATTGATTCCCTTAGCTGACGTCCTTTACAGCCTAAGAGTTTCTTCAACTCAATTGAAGACTTTAAACTAATTTTTCTCCCACCGAAAAACCTATATGTGATTTCCGTTCTGATCGTTTAGTTCAAGGTGAGATAGGAAATCGTTTGCAGTAGACTAGGTCTAGTAAACCTCAAAATCCGGTACTTACGACTCCGAAATTATTCAAATCACAAGTAAAACCTACTTCGATTTCAACAAAGAATCGTTATAAAGGGATATACTTGTGGAATCACAAAGTCTGAGACGAAGAACTTTGAGATTTCTATCTATCTTGCCTGATCGGAGTGAGACTCAACAATCATTAGCAAGATCAGGATACACGAACTATCAAGATAGCCGGACCTGGATTCATGAATCCCTAAGCGAAGTCTTTTTAGTCGCTAAACCTAAAAAGGTTTAAAGAAGAGGACGACTCTAGTTTATAACTAGGACACACATGAAAATTGTCAGGGATTCAAAAATCCCACTTGCTTGTGTTTCTCCTTTTATAGACTTTCAAGACCAAAGGTTGCTTTAAAATTAAGCTAAGGTAGCTTTGGAATCAAGCAATCAATATCCACCGTTAGATGAATCTTTGACTTGAGATAAACACAACAAAATATACACCATGGTTAGGATGAACCATAACCGAACCGTGTATAATTACTTGTTCATGAAAGGTTGGCCGAAACTAGCCAGACGAACTATAAGCTAAGTCATTTTCATATAACACTTTTAGACTTTAATCCTAAGTCACAACCATAGGTTATAACGTAAATATGTCTAGATGTGTTTTTAGAGAGTTGTTCAAATGCTGATTATCTCATAGAAATAATTCTGATGCATCTGAAAATATCCGATTGGGTAAATATACTTACTTCCAGTTCGTGAGTTATTTTTGTCGTGGTACGTATACTGGGTATGTGTACCCTTAAGAAAAAAACATTTCTGGAGTCTACAAAACTTTTTGGTATCCATACTAGGAATGTGTACCTTCCCGAGTTCACGAGTCAACAAATCTTTTTGGTATCCATACCGGGTATGTGTACCAAAGTTGTTGCCGAACTATAGCTATGCCGGTACGTGTACTGTGTACATGTACTGCAGCTCCGTACTTATAACAGTTTCGCCAGTACGTGAACTTGTATGTGTACTGTCCTGTATCCAGATTTACAGTAGTTCCCGACAACATCAATTTTAAACATTCCCAAATAACATTAATGACACATATCATTGTTACAGGCTATTTTCAAATGATTAACTTGAATTATGATTTAGGTTATAAACAATAGATTGTTCTTACCAAAATTCGTCAAGTTTTGAACAAATGTTCTTAAGCTTAGTTATTCGTATTTTGAGAATAATTAACAAGATACACTTTGTAAAAGTCTACTTAGTCATGCGACTTAGTCTCATAGACTAATAGGCGCCCTCTGTAATTTCATTTATAAAATCATTTATGGATAATTTAATCTCTCAAAATCAGAGTGCTTTTGTTCCAAAAAGAAGCGCCTCTGATAACATTCTGCTAGCCAATGAGGCAATTTACGCAGTTAACTATCACAAAGGTAAAGATGGTATTGCTGCGATCAAACTGGAATGGCCTTTTCTTGAAAAAGTTTTACAAGAAATGGGTTTGTCTGAGCATTGGATCAACCTGATAAATCAATGTCTTTCTACTGTTTCTTACTCTGTTTTGCTAAATGGTATCCATGCTGGCTTAATTAAACCTCAAAGAGGGTAGAGACAAGGAGATCCCCCGTCTCCATACCTCCATATTATTTGCTCCGAAGCTTTATCTTCTTACATTGATTCTCTCACTAGGAAAGGTCTATTGGAAGGTATTAAAGGTTGTAAAGATGCTTCATGTATGACTCGTCTTCTGTTTGCTGATGATTCTTTGCTGTTTTCTAAAGCTACTGTTAAAGATTTTCAAACTATCAAATATTATCTCCAGAAGTATTGTTTGGCTTCATGAGGAAATAAACTTTGATAAATCTGGTATTTTGTTCAGCAAGAAATTGTCTGAACCTTTTATGAATCATGTTTATAATATCCTTGACATCCATAATAGGGATTTAGGGGGAAAATATCTTGGTACCCCTATAGCCTTTCAAGCCTCTAAAATTCAAACTCACATGGGTATTTTTCAAGTTTTGGATGCCAGAATCTCTACTTGGTTCCATAGACTTTTATCTCAGGCTGCTAGAACTACCTTGATTAAGCATGTTGGCCAGGCTATTCCTTTGTAGAAAATATGAGCTTTTCGTATCCCTAAATACCTATGTAGGAAAATGGATTCCCACCTTTGTAAGTCCTGGTGGGGGGAAACTTTAGACCCAAAAGATAGGAAACTTAATTTGCTTGGATGGGATATCCTCTGCTACCCCAAGTATGAAGGTGGATTAGGTTTTAGGAAAGCTGAATTGAACAACCTAGCTTTGTTGGTCATAAATGCCTGAAAGATCATTGAAAACCCCAATTGTTTATTAAGTATTGTCCTCAAAGCTAGATACTTCCCTAAAACTGACTGCCTTAGCGCTAAATGCCCTAGTACTTGCTCTTGAACTTTGAAATGTTTGCTTGATATAAAAGAAATGATTAAGCCTTTTATCTATCGGATTGTGGGAGATGAGAAATTCATTGATCCTTGGTGTGATAAGTGGATACCAACTTGGGTTCTGCCACTCCTAACCCTTTGGTCCCCCCAGACCCCAGTGTTAAAGTTTCATACTTTATTGATCCCGAGACTCAATCTTGGGATTTTAATAAACTAAATACTCATTTCGATGATGCTTTTGTTCACAAGATCGCCACCATTCCCTTAAGCCAATTGTGCAGTCCTGATAGGAGGGCTTGGAAGCTTTCGAAAAATGGAAAATTTTCTTCTAAATCTTCCTACTTGGAACTTAGAGGACCTAGGTCTTCCCCTTGTAGCAAACTTTGGAAGTGCATTTGAAAACTTCGTGTTCCACACCGTATTAAATCGTCGTTTGGAAAGCTGCTAGAAATGCCATACCTGCTAGAACAGTTTTGCATGCTAGATAGCCTATGAATTCTGTTGATTGTACTAGATGTTCTGATCCCTATGAGTCTGTTATGCATGCTTGGGTTCTTTGTCTTTTTGCTAGTCATGTCTGGTTTCTAGATTCCTTCTGCGTTAACACCAATGCTTTCATAAATAAATGTTTTATTGACTGGTTAATTACCTGGCTGGTTGAGCCTGCTATCTGATGGAAGTCAATGTTTGTGTGTTACTATCCAATGGTCCTTGTGGAGTATTAGAAACAACCTTGTGTTTAACAACCTTAAAGAAACTCATTCCACTGTTGTCAATAGAGCCAAGGCTATGCTTTTGACTAAGAAGCCAAAACTGCAGATCCCTTCTAGCATCACTGTAGGTTATTATGACATATGGATGCCCCCACCTTTAAGATGGATAAAATGCAACATTGATGGTGCCTTTGATGATATTACTCTAGAAAATGGTGCAGGCTATGTGATGAGGGGCTTTTCCAATAAAGCTTCTTTTTATGCTTCAATTGTGTTTGATGTTGAATCTGTTGTGGAGGCTGAAGCTAGAGCTATCTGGGCAATGCTAAAGAATGTTGTGGAGTAAAAGCTTACTCACATTATCATTGAAAGTTATGCCAAGGATCTCATTGTCCAATTTTCTTCGAGGAGGTTTGATGGTGATCCAAGAACTAATGCTATTTGTAAGGATATTCATTTCTTTTCTCCTTAAGTCGGATGTATATTTACTTTTCAACCTAGAATTCGTAATTTTGTTGCTCATGAGCTTGCACTCTGGGCTAAAACAAACAATTCCACTATGTACTGGTCTGTTCCTCAGGTTTGGCTTCTGCCAATTGTTGAAGGGGTCATTAGCCTCGTTGAAGGCCGTTGATTGGGAACTGCTGGCCCCCCTTGAAACAAGTCACGAGAACAAACTCATTTTCCTTCCTAGAACAGGAGAATAAGGAGTTTCGTACCTTCTCGGCGTGTTTTAGATCGTGAAAGGTGCAAATCGATAATCTTCTTTTATTTGCAAAGTTTCCAATGTGTACACACCAATTTGAATTTTCATGAGCAATTTCCACCGGAAGCCTGCTCAGAATGTCATACAAAATTAGATCATTGCCAGCAAAAAATATCACCATGCCTAACTTTCATCTTCTTCCTACGGGTTGTCTAATCATATTACTGTCCCAACCCAAACCCTGAGGCTGAATCTTACCTCTCTTAAACTAAAATCGGGAAAGGGGGGATTTTGACTTCGTTTCAATAGGCCAGTGCTTATCTGGTCTTAAATCAGAATAAGAAACCGTACACAATGGTACTTACCCAAAGAACCCATGGAGACCGACTGCCTTTGCTTAATCAACCAAACATTTGAAAAGGTTTTTCCACCGTCTTACATTTTCTTAATTGTTGCAAAACTAAGAAGGTTGATGTTTTTTCTGAATGAAATTCTTGTACTGGTTATTGTGTTACAATCATAGCATAAATTAATATAAGATGGCTTTAAACATTAAGCCGACAGTAATTTTACATGTACATATCGCCAGTTAATAACTATCTTCATCAGTTTCGGGTCTTCGTAGGTAGTAGCGGAGACAGTTTATAAGAACCTGCAAGAGAGGAGTAAAGTTTAAACTTGAAAATGTAACATACTACAAATAATTTCTTAGTCTATTCGACAGATGAATAGATTAAGCTGCCTAACTTCGTGGTTTAACCGTATTGTTGGTCTCAAAACACTATAACAAATAAGGAAACAAGAGACCATGATTAACTGATTCCCACAAAACTGTACACCTAATCTGCCTCAAGTATAAATGAAATAAGAGCTTTTGCCCACATCTCGCAAAATATCAAGATGGAAACTTGGAGTAACTATTACTTCGTGTAAAATGAGAACACGGATTACTGTGGAACCTCAGATGAATTTACAATTATTAAGAATGCAGGAGAAATTATTCTGTCTTAGTTAATAATTAATGAGGTGCTAGATTACCTGTGACAGAGAGTCATTTAGTGAGGCTCCGCTGTAGCTAACATGAAACTTATCCTTTGCTACCAATCCCTGTTAGATAAACAGAAAGATTTAACAAAAGCATAAAAATAAAATGTACGAACCAAGTGAACTAATGTTTTGTAGGCACATACTTCTGTATCAATTTCTGCTGATTCAACATAGACATTGCAATCACCTATGATCTTGATGATTTCCATTAACAACCCAGGTCGATCTGCTGTCTCTATATAAAGCATGCTGGGACAGAAAGAAAGGTAAAATGGTTTCACTTTATTTCCATAAAATATTTCCTCTGAATTGGTTTTAAAAGATTAAATCAAGAAGTATGTAAGAAAGTATGCTCCAGCAGTCCATCTTAAAGTTAATAATATCAAATCAACATATTATACAACAGAATTATTGCACAAAGAATGACAATATATCACTGAAGCAAAACATTACTAACCTTCTTTTGGGCCCATCATCCGTGATATGGATATGTGTGGCAATATCAACATCAAGCTGTCAAGGTGAAAGACAAGTAAGCACTATGCCACTAAATATCAAAACCAGAACCATAATAAGCAAAATCGGAAGCGTAACAGGATAGATAAGAGAATAACCTTCTTCTCTGGAGCTTTAATTCCAAAAGCCTCACCCATAGCAAGCCGCTCACTGGATTCCTAGAGAGGTAAAGATAGAGACCAAAATTTAAAAACTGAGAAATAAATAAGTCAGACGAAAAAAAGGGTGCCACCAGTAAAATACATATCGAGATTAACAAGAGAGTGTCAATTTAAGTGAACAAACCGGATGATACTTCAGAAGGTTGTTAATGATGGTGAGCCTTATTGTCTCCAACATATCTGGTTCCTCGATTTTCCGCCCCCTAGAAATTTGAGCAAATAAATCTTTCGTGAGAATTCGTTATAGGACAATTTTGGAAAGACACTATGAGCTCAACATGAAGCCACAAGTTGAAACAGTAAGCAGTTAATTACAAACAAAGCAAACACCATTAAGAAAAAAGATAAGGAGTCTAGCAGACAGCCTTAATCATGCAAAATAAAGGGAACGGTACTTACATTCGTGTAATGAAAAATTTGGTCTCTATTACGGATTCCACAGCTGTCACAGTTCCCTTTGTCACATCCAGCCCTAAATCTTTAAGGGCCTTCATCTGCCAGCGACACAAGCAAATGCATCAGAAATTATATTTTATAGACATAGCAAATAAACAAATTGGATGAGGTTACCTAGGCATCAAATGCAGTACTACACTGTCATTCATATGCAGATTTTGCAAGAATTTCATAAACCGTATCTAGGAAAATTCCATGAAGCACCAAAATTCAGGAAAAACTCATCACCAAACGACTGGCAGGAGAAATGGTAAGAAGCAGACAGTTTGCCCATTTGCAGGTTTTACAGAACCACTCAGTCATCATTCATGAACAGAAGAAGCATTGACCCTGAATACTACTTGAATGAGAAACCTTTAACTTGTAGAGTTAAGAGAAAGCTCAATAGAGACTTAAAAAGAAACCGTTCAAGCCCTACCATCCACTTTGACTTTCCACACCCATGTCAAAACTTACAATAACTACTCAGTACGAAACTAACCAAAAATCATCTAAGGCAGCAACATGACCCACCATTATTTTTTAGTAAAATTAAGTATCAAGAAACTGAAACAATTGATTTGTAATTCCATTACTTTTTAGTAAAATTAAGTATCAAGAAACTGAAACAATTGTAATTCCATTACCGTGTCAATAAGAGCTCCAAGACGATCTCCAAAGCTAACTTGTACAAGTGTTGCCTCAGAATCTGAATCTTGATCTATCAAAACTATTGGCACCGGAACAGATTCACCATCCTGCTCCGACTTCTGCAAATTGTAACATAACATAAAAAAATTATACAGACAAAAAACTGATAATCATCATTCACAGGTAACATCCTCAATAAGAGCTAGTTATCAAGTGCTGAATCACTGACCGAAAAATTTGATTCTACTGAATCAATTGAAGCTCGCAAAATGCACCTAAAAACACAGTTCAAGAGTAACTTAGGAAAGACAAATACAAATTCTTCCACTCTAACTAACATACATATACTAAATAATCAACATTTAATGCAAATTTAATCAATTTTACCCACAGATTTCCTCTTGTACCCTAGTTAAACCACTTCAAAACTTATACAGTAAATCAACAATCTCTAAGAACAGTATGAAATTAGTAAACTTAAAATCACATGTAAAGATGAATTCTTACTTGTTTGTAGATGACATGAAACCAAATTGATGACTAAATCCAATCCGATGATGAATTTGACTAGCAGTAGTAGTGAACAGTGATATTTGTGAAATTGAACCAAAATCAGTAACCCTAGATCGAGGGATTATGAAAGAAGAACAAAAAGTATTTGTGATTGCCATGGCGATCTCTCTTGTGTTCTTGCCTTGCCTTTTTTTTCTTCTTCTTGTTCGTCGACTCTTTTACTTCTTGTTCATCTCGGCTATGATATACTCGATGATGTTGTCCAATCACTTTCGTTATACCATGTGATGTAGATGTTTGACACGTCAGATATCATTATATATTTAGCTGATGTAATCAGAACGGGAAATTATATTTCATCTATTTAGGAGTATTATAATTAAGTTACTTCTGCGTGTTTCATGTGCCACGTGTGAAAACACTTTGATCTGTGCCGTTTGAGTTCGGATGATATGGTTCACCGAAGTGCACTAGTTCGAAGTGCTGGGCCAGCTCCTGAAGTAGGTTTGTGTTCAGAAAATGCGTCTCGACTCTTGTGGTATAGACAACTTTTACATGGACACATAAAAATAGACTGAAACAAAGTCATTGACGAAGAAAAAACCAAAAGACCGGTCGAAAGAGGTCCAAATCAATGTTTACAAAACGGGATCCTGGGAAACATGTTTGATGTACTGTACATAGCCAGAGTTTAAGCAAGGTCACGTATCCGGTCCGCTGTAAATATCTGGATTGAGTCCTATATCATTTGGTTTTTGGTGCTTTGATAATTTGATTCTCATTGAGCTATTGTTAGTCCATCAATATGAGGAAACTAGTCTACAAACCATTTCCTGTTCCTGGAGTAAGGATTATGATGTCTCGATGATTCAAATTCCTAAAGGTTGGCTCATTGGAGCTCAAAGAGCTATCATACTATTATTATTTCCTATTATGTTATGTTTTGTTTATACTTGGTGTAAAGATGATGCAGAGAAAACCAAAAACTTTGAATTGCGATTTTCAAAGGCGTGAAGTGAGAACCAAATGGGAAGGGTGTTCATATAAAAAATAAAATAAAATCAGATGAGTTGAGTTGAGATAAGATAAGATGGAAAGTTAAACTAATGTGCTTCGGCTCCCTATTTTCCACCTCCCTACTCTGCTCCCTCCAATCTAAATCCCACATCTGGGGAATGGTGAACCCCACCTGTACCTGAATGTGATTCAAATCCTAGATGTGTGGTGTAGATTAAAGGGAGTAGAGTAGGGAGGTGGAGAATAGGAAGGTGAATAGCATTTCCGTTTTTGTACTGTATCATTGTGGACCAGTATTTTTTTTTTTCGCTAAGTCTTTTTTTTTATAAGAAAACAGAGATGATCAAATCTCCTGATAATACGCTTTTGTTCTGAGCACTATTTTCATCAGTGATTTGCAGTACTAAGTTGGGGATCTCAGCAGTCACCCATTGTCTATTAATATTACATGCCGAATTAAAAGCTGACAATTTTAGGGTCAAATTGTTCTACCTAGAGGGTATAGTGCTCCAGGTTGCAATTTCAAAAAAATCTAATTAGTTCGTCTTTGTATTTGAATTTCATGTCTATCTGCTCAGCATGGATTCTCCTGGTTAGCTTGATTAGGTTGCATGAGTCTGATTCAAACTCCATTCTGCTCTCCAATTCTGCTGCCCATTTGAAAGCTTCCTGAGCTGCTAGCTAGTAGATCTCTAAGATGGGTTTGGTAATGCTTTTATTTTTCAAAAAGCACTTTCAAAATATATATAGTAATTATTTTTCATATTAGTGTTTGATAAAATATTTTCAAAGTGCTTTTAACCATAGCACTTCCAAAATTCTTCAACTTTTTTTTTTTTTTTGACTCAGAAAAATTCCCCAACTTTTAAAAGCTGGGGGAGAGGAGCTTTTAAAAGCTCTAAAAGTATAAGCTTTGGTATCCCTACTATATTTTATAAATGACCAAAATTACCCTTTAAATCTTTGATAATCAAGTTCTTATTCTCTGTATCATATTCTTTACAGATTGTTATTTTAAATCTATGTTTTTTTTTGTTTTTTTTTTTGAAGCATAATCTATGTCACATTCTTTAAAGATTATACTTTCAAATTATATTTTATATATCATTTCAATTAAAAAATAAATAAATATTTGATTTTAGTATAATTTTTATTATCACAAATTATTTCTATAATAAAAAATAGTTACTCAAAATATATATAAATTTCTAAATATGTTTAAGTCCCATAAAATAAAATAAAACTATATTAAAGATTATGTCTGTTTTTGTCATTTGTTACACCTACAATAAGTGAATCTATATTTTACCAAACACAATTTGATCATTTTCTAAATCAGCTTTAGCTTTTAGTATATAGTTTACCAAACACTTAACTATTTTTTTTTACACAGCATAGCGCAGCACAGCAGAAAAACGCTTTTACAAAAGCCGCAACATTACCAAACTAAGCCTAAGTTGCTTCCTTGCAGGTACCCAAAACCTCTGGCTCATGTACAAACTCTTAAGCTGTGTTTGATAAGAGTTAATTCCATGGAAATAGTCATCTTTCCATGGAAATAACGTGTATTTCGTCGTTTGGTCAAAAATCTGTTTCCATGGAATTGTAAAAAAAACGTGGCCTAAAGTATGTTTTAAACTTAATTCCATGGAATTCCATGGAAAGTTTTTCCTCGCTTCCTCCAGGAAACTGATTCCATGGAATCACTTTCCATGGAGTTGTTTCCTTTCTCTGTTATCAAACACAGCTAAAGTTGTAGAGCATCAGTGCTATTCCATAACAATTCAGATTATCATTGGAAACTACTGCCATATTTATTTTCATAGTGAAGAGTGGTGGTGGTAGCCATTGTAGTCTGAATTCTATAATTTTCTTTTCAGCTTCATGTCTAATATATTCTATGTGCATAAAAAAAATTGTACTTTGTTTTCAGCTGCCTATCTAGTATTCATGAAGTGTGTTATATTTTTGGCTATACTAGCTGCAGTTGTTTTAGTTTTATTGAAGTGAATATTGTATCTTTTTTCCATACATGCCAAAGGACAGTGACACATAGAATTGCCCACTTCTTGGTAGAATTGTTCCTTCCTAAGATATAAGATAATCAAACATGAACCTCACACTGATTATAGACAGTTATTGGGTCTATCTTTAGTTCATACCAGACTTGTTGAATTAAGGGGTAAAACATAAATAGATGGGTTAGACACTCCCTTTGACAGCTGCATATTTTGCAGGTATCCTCTATATATCGTATTATCTTTCCTACCTTTTCTCTTGTAGGTAGAATGTTGTATGTTGCTTTCCATGTGAAGATTTTTATGGATGGACTAGTGTCTAGTTTCCATATTACATTCCAGTTTTTGTTTCTCCTGTCCACATGGCCTTTTTTCGTTTCTCCTGTAAAGAGAATTGACAGTGAACTTACCATCCTTGGTGAGGGGCCAAATGACCTTATCCTCCTGGTTAGGGTGGATTATAATTTGTTTTATGATATTGACCATTTCAGTATTGAATATGTTAACTAGAAGCTCCTCATTCCACTGGTTTTGATTAGTGATTAAGTCCTTTACTGTTTGTATGTTGTCTTGGAAATTTGGAGGTTTTGTAAGTGGTTCTTTTTGATTTGGAATCCACCTATTAATCCAAATATTTATTTGGATCCCATTTTCTACCTCCCAGGTGCCAATATTTTGTAAATTCTCTATCCCAGATAGTATTTCTTTCCAGACCCATGAGTATGTTGGTTTTGGTATGGTGGGTACATGCATTATGTCTCCCTCTGGGTAATATTTTTCTTGCATTACCTATGCTCCCAGGGAGTCAGGTTGTTGCAACATTCTCCAACCCATGTTGGGTATGATGGCATTATTAAATTTTTCTAGATTCATGAATCCTAGCCCTCATTCTTCTTCATCCTTGCATATAAAGACCCAGGCTTTTGGATATATCCCCTTGCTTTTTCCTTCTTCTTTTCCCCAGAAGAAATCCTTTTGGATTTTATTCATTTCCCCTATGGTTGTTTTTGGTATTTTGAAAGTACTCATTTGGTAATTGGCTAGAGTAGATGTTACATGTTTGATCATGACCATCTTTCCAACAGGGTTTATTGTTTTGCCTTTCCATCTTGGAAATCTGTCTTTAAGGTTGACAATGATATGATAGAAAGCTTTGGTTTTAGATTTATTAGTAAACAGGGGCGACCCAAGATACTTATCAGTTAAAGGGATTGGAGCAATTCCCATCTTGCATGTTACTTCATGGACCATATTTGGATGAGTCTTTTTACTAAAAAATATTCGAGATTTGTTTAGGTTTATCATTTTCCCATAACAGTTGCCAAAATCCTCAAGGATTGATAGGATGTTCAAGGCTTCCTCCTCACTAGCTTTGCACAATATGATACAATCATCTGCAAATAAAAAGGTGGCTAACAACTGGTGTTTTTTTTACTACTTTGATGCAATGTATTTTTCCAGCCATTTCAGCATGTATTAAAGTTCTAGAAAGTACTTCCATGCATATGATGAATAACTAGGGGGACAAAGGGTCTCCTTGTCTTAATCCTCTAGTAGGTTTGAAGAACTCACAAGGGACCCCATTTAGCAGAATAGCAAGGTTTGTAGTTGATATGCATTGCATTATAAGATCACACCACTTTTAGAAAAACCAATTTTCTTAAGAACAGCTGTTAGAAATTTCCATTCAACTTTGTCAAATGCCTTTGACATGTCTATCTTAAAACCCATCCGGCCTTGAGAACCTCTTCTAGTTCTCATATTGTGTATTATTTCATGTGCCACCATTGTATTATCATTTATTTGTCTGCCTGGAATGAATGCAGACTGGTAAGGAGATATTATTTTGTGTAGCAGTGGTTTCATTCTTTTAGCTATTAACTTAGATATGATTTTGTAAGTTGTGTTGCAGAGAGCAATGGGTTTGAAATCAATAGGTGAGCATGAGAATTGAACTTTGGGTATTAGAGAGTGAAAGTGGAATTCATCTCCTTCATATCTTTCGCTAAGTCATGACAAGTCTTTGAATCTTATATGACTAGTATCAGACCCCTCTAGACTCGTGTCAAACCCCTCTATAATAGTTAGGAAATCCGGTCTACCATAAAAAGAAATTAAATACTTTAATTTAAACGGGTACGATATTTTGATATAGCATTAGCTGATTAATTTCTTAAAAACAAGTTTAAAAGAAATTACATTGTGATTATTCTTCGAACTTCTTCGTCTACCCATTATCCTGAAAGCAGGTTTTCACTTTGAAAAGTTCGGACATTACTTTTCAGATACTATCCACCATCCAAAGCATAACCCACTCAAGAGACCACTCTAAGCATGTTACAATAACCTCAATATCTTCTTTGGAGTTGGTGGCAATACCCAAGTCCACTGCCAAGGTCCCCGAACATGCACATTGTGAGTCATGCAGAACGCAAAGCAGCACCATCCACGCCTGGGTTAAGAATTACGGTGCTATCACAGTATAACATCAACTTATAATCTTCATGTGGTATCCATTCACATTCAACCAGACATCTTGCGACCTTTCTATAACTAATATTGAAAAATTTGACAAGACTTAGGTCTTCCTAACAAGTATTCATGAAACTTTCCACACTGCACGCTATAAATCATTAGCACAGTTTTTGTTTTAAGAATACAAAAATTCACACGTTCAACTTAAAAGTAAGACACATTACTAGTTTTCCATAGTTCAGCCTTGGTGGTCAGAAATGCTAAGAGCCACAAATCCTTCGCCATAAAACTCATATTAGTCGCAGCTTTATAGCAAGCTTAAAAATCTGAAACAAGTCTTGTGTTAAACATCTCAGTCAACCAATTCCAACATTGTCTAGATATGCCACAATCCCATAAAACATGTAACAGACTTTTCTTAGCATTCTTGCCTATACAACAGCAAGAAGCAAGCTTACAACCTATATCAATGAGTTTGTTCTGAGTCACACATCACTGGAGATTGAGAAGCTTCCAATTTAGCATAGTCAAAGTTGGTTGAACTGATCTCCACCAAAGACAACATGCACCACCAAAGCTGGATGTTTGATGTTACCTAACAACTTCAACAGATGACTTAACCGATAAATTTCCTGACTTGTCAGGCCTCCAGACTCGAAATCAACTTGTGTCGCCCAGCATAACTAGGTTAAAATTGATCGATATATAGATCTCTCGTTTAACGTGTCATTAGCAGTCAAAATTTCATAAATCAAAATTATCAGTGACCAAAATACATCATCGCCTTGTGATAGTAATCTGTTAAGTGGTCGAAAATTTGCCATGCACTGCATTGTAACTCAAAATATATATTGGATATGAAAGTTATGGCATAAATCTATATACATATACATATGTGTGTGTGTGTGTGTGTGTGTGTCTTTGTGTGTGTGTGTGTGTGCAATCTCTTCTGACGACAAATAGAAAAGAGAATGATCAAGGTGATGAGAAATTTTCAGTGGTGTCCCAAAAAATCCCTCCTCCAGCGCCGCGCTGCTCAGGCGAGACTTCTCGGTGCGCCACTCATAACGCGGTGACAGGGGCGTGAATCTTTAAGGATTACCAGGAAAATGCATGTCGATTTTCCTTTCAAAGCATGCTTTCCAACTATGATTCGTTCAATGAATTTTCTTGTAGTTGTAGCGCTCTCTTTCGGAACCAATATTTTGAAATATTGAATCCAACGATAAGGCGGTAATAAGACAGAAAAACTTATTATTGACAACTATCGGTAATCGACAATTGAAAAACACGCAAATCAGGAGCTCTAAACCATGACAAACATAATAAAAGAAAAACGCTATATATGATATTGTACTCCCTTAGACCTTGCTAGATGGCTAGCATATATACATAAGAGTGTTGGTGATATTTATACACATAGATGAAAAATTGCTAGCTAACTTATCCATATAAAAGAACAAAACAAAACATAAGAGAAACATGAACATCACCTCGAAAAGAATTTATGTTAAACTGCACTAGACAATATTAACAACACCTAATGACTAACGATGCTTCACAAATGAAGCTAAAGCTACTTCAATCTACCCATATGTATATGTATTAACCTTCTGCTGCCTCATCATTAACCGCCAGAACATGTGCTAAAAAAATATAGTAAGCACAATACAATCAACATTATACACATAAGTAAAGGTATCCCAAAGCGAACACACATTTCAATTGTTAGTCGCACACCATATTTCACACAAATTGTAAACTATAAAATTAAACACTATAATAATTACGTCTATATGAAATGCTCATACAAGTCATATATCTATTGAAGTCCATGGGCCTAACTAACCTCGAAAATGAGCTTGCAAGGTTAGGGTTGCCAAAGCTTATAAACTGCAGGATCATAGATAACCCACACAATGTGGGACTAATAATCTCAACACGCGCCCCTCACGTGTAGCCTCATTGGGCCTAACACGTGAACAATAATTCGGTTGACACGGAGTAGGGGTGCGGTCAAAATGACTCGTCACAAATAGCCTGCTCTGATACCATGTTGAAGTCCATGGGCCTAACTAACCTCGAAAACCGTCTTGCAAGGTTAGGGTTGCCTAAGTCTTATAAACTGCAGGATCATAGATAACTCATACAGTGTGGGACTAATAATCTCAACAATATCAAGAATTATCAATAAGTACAATTCAAGCAACATGAAGATATCGAGTGTAGTATATTAAGAATGATCTCTCAATATATGATATGGTTATATAGTATTGCATATCTCGTGTTATTTATAATACCGCACATTTACACAAGTAATATTGTACATCTCGCGCTATTACTAATATTGTATATCTCGTACTACTCAACATAGCAAGGAGCTGTGGGGAAACCATAGACACCCCTTGTGGAAAGATCGTATAACGCATAATACACAGTACGACGAAGTATACAGTACACACATCATACGTGACTAAGCGGGGGTCTAACAACCACACCCAATATTTCGTTCAACAATATGTATGGACTAACTCCCAATATAATTCCAAGAGAATCAACTAGACAGTCATACTCAATCAAGGAAAGATATCCAAGAGTTATAACCCCTTTTCAAATCAATCAGCAAATCAACAGGATAAAATCCGTGAACTGATTGGTATGAGAATAACTCGAACGGTACACAAGACCAATGTCCAAGTGTAATTCAATTTATATCAACAACCAAAGGTTGGATTTACCAACTGATTGAACTACGCACAACCTGTTATATTTTAATTATATAAACAAATATAACGCGGAAAAGTAATAACACAGATACCATAAGTTTTGTTAACGAGGAAACCACAAATGCATAAAAACCCCGGGACCTAGTCCAGATTTGAACACCAACTGTATTAAGCCGCTACATACTCTAGCCTACTACAAGTTAACTTCAGACTGGAATGTAGTTGAGCCCTAACCAAGTCTCACACCGATTAAGGTACAGTCGCGTTCCTTACGTCTCTGAATCCCAGCAGGACTCTAAGCACTTGATTCCCTTAGCTGATCTCACCCACAACTAAGAGTTGCTATGACCCAAATTCGAAGACTTATAAACAAATATGTCTCCCACAGATAAGTCTATTCTGATAGATAAATCTGTCTCCCACAGATATACCTATGAAGCTTTGTTTCGTCTTTTGATAAATCAAGGTGAACATGAACCAATTGATAATCCAGTCTTATATTCCCGAAGAACAGTCTAGAAATATCAATCACCTTACAATAACTTAACTATATGGTAGTAGAAGAAGTTATTGTGGAATCACAAAGAATTAGACGAAGGGATTTGTGATTACTTTTTATATCTTACCTATTAGAGATAAATCTCGAGCAAATCTTAGAGAAGATAGTACTCAATACGATAGAACAAGTAAGGTCAGAACACGCAACTATAGAGAAAATAGTTGGGTCTGGCTTCAGAATCCCAATGAAGTCTTTAAGTCGTTAACCTATAATGGTTTTAGGAAAAACCTACGTTAAAGGAGAATCGATTCTAGTCACAACTAGTACCACACAGAAGTGTGGGGATTAGGTTTTCCAGTTGCTAGAGTTGTCCCTTATATAGTCTTCAAATCAGGGTTTGATAGCTTAGAAACAAAGCAATTAATATTCACCGTTAGATGAAAACCTGATTTAAGATTCAAGCTAAGTTTGCTTAAAACCAAAGAAATATCTCTCTACCGTTAGATGGTCTTATCTTGTTACACGAAAATGAAATATACCTTCATTTAGATATGGGTAACCGTACCTAAACGTGTATATTGAGTTGGCTCAACAATAGTTAACCGAAGTTAGCCATATGAACACTTTTGTATTAACTACATTCATCTAACACTTCTAGATCAAATATGATGATCAATCAAACATGAATGATAATTAAATGAATCTAATTGTGTTACTCATAGAGTTGTTCAATTGTTTGATTCATGATTGTACAAAGTACTTATACAAGAATCAATTCATGA
Source organism: Papaver atlanticum (assembly GCA_023531105.1). NCBI lineage: Eukaryota > Viridiplantae > Streptophyta > Magnoliopsida > Ranunculales > Papaveraceae > Papaver > Papaver atlanticum. Next base: position 4,445,202 of record JAJJMB010017986.1, on the reverse strand, counting down.
ACATTAAGCCACGGTTTGAAAAATTTGCATTCCTTAATTTATAAATGTATTTGTTCATGAGTATGAAATCATACTAACCCGATTTTAGAACTTTAATCACTTAGTTTGCAAACGGGTACGCAAACTAAAGTTCCGGACTTTTGGTCTTGTCCAGCAGTTCGCAAACCGGTATGCATAGTGCCGTTCCAGACCGTAACTCAGGTAAAACCGTTCGCATACTGATATGCATACTTGGTTCTCGGACTTTAACAGTTAAAACCGTTCGCATACTGGTATGCAAACTAGGTTTCCGGACCTGAATCATACCACAACAGTTTGCATACTGGTATGCATACTATGTTATATCCAGATAAAGGTTAATTGTTCTAAACTCCCATTTCAATCATTGAATCATCCTTAGAAGATGACAATAGCTGTCTCACACAAACTATTAGCTTAAAAGTAATTTTCAAGTGATCAATACGAAACATTCTGAGTCTACATCAAATGACTGTCTCACATAAATTATGTAAGATGTTTCAAGGCGATTTTCACATGATGATCTTTTGACTTATTATTTAGTTTCCAACAAATAAATTGTTTCAACTAAACTCGTCAAGAATAATGATGAACGTAGCTAAAGCAAAAAAACTTCCAACACATATTTCGAGAAATATGTCAGCGAGTTAAACTCAGCTCGAAATATCAAATGTGTATAATGTAAAAGTCTATATAGCTATACGACTTAGTCTCAATATGAGATAGAATAGAATAGACTTCTGAGTGATAGATAAGTTTTAGTCTCCACATCCCTTTTGTTGATGAAGTTCCTCCAAGCTGTCCTCAGTAGATCTTCGTCTTCAATCGATGAACGCCGTGAAGTCTAAAGCTCAACTACACAGTCTATCCTAATCCGAGACATAGCTATAAGTAGACTATAAATCAAGACTTATAGTTTTCATCACCTAAACTTGACAAACAAGCTTGAGATAACAACGCTTGCGAGTTCGACCGAGCAGTGCTCTAGAAATACGACAATCACACATCAAATGTGTAAATAAATTTATCAAGCATAAACGAATATCAACGACCAGTATACTTAATGCCTATAGGAAAGTATGTCTAGTTACCCACCTCGATTCCACTATGCAAACTTGAACTGGTGACCCATTATTAATATGACTTCTATGAAAACATAGAGAAGCTAAGCTAGATAAAATAATATTTAAGTGTCAGTTGACAAGGCTATCTCAAAGAATGCTATATTGACTACCACGCTCTTTTTTCTCTTGGTTGTAAATGGATTTTCCAATACCATATCTCATTTCAGAACCTCCCAATAATGAACTAGAAAAGAAAAATAAAATAAAAAAATCAAGCAATTTTTTACTAAGATACTTAAAAATAGATTCACACATCCCCAATCAGTTTGCATATGACACACATTAACCTTTTAAAAGAAACTTCCTAATAGTAACGGATGATTTGGATGCTTAAGACCTAAACAAAACTAATTTTTTGTTCATAATTAATCCTAAATAGGTTCTATTGCATGAAATACTGAAAGGATTTAATTAAGAAACCACTATGAAGTATACACCTTATTTTGCTGCGGCTACGAGAGAGGTTAAAGAACTGGATCCACCTGATTGCATAGTCTCAAAAGGAAAAGTTCAAAAAGTTTTGGTTATGGTGGATGTCAGTGATCCACTACGCAGAGGCTTTTGGTTAAAGAATGCAGTTGAGAAAGAAGTTTGGATTCGAATTTTCTATGAAAAGCAACCTTTTAACCTTTGTGGTTATTATTTTACTATTAACCATAAAGAGCATGAGTGTGAAACAATTGCAAATTTTCTTCTCCAGCAACAAAAGGGTTATCTCTCCTCAAATTCTATTTTGGATTCACCTTCTTAGAATAACCCTGATATGAGAGGCACAAAATTTTCTTCTGTAAACACCAACAACATGCTCTCTGAACCAGTAAACACATATACAAAGGATTCCGCTAATGATCATGGACATGCAATAATTGCTTCTCAACAGTTAGAAACTAGCATCATTAATGAAGTTCTAATTCAACCGTCTGCACTAATGAAAACTACATCTATAGATCCGACTCATGCAATAATGGAATCGGTTCAGGTAATCAGCTCGGAAATTCATCAAATACCAATCACTACTGTCAATTGCAATCAATAAGGTATGATTCAAGTACACATTAATCGAGGGAGAGAAAGAGATGATAATCCACCTAGGCAGGTAAGAGAATAAGAATGGAAAATGGGTAACCTATTAATGCAAATGATAGAGATCTTCCAGTTCACCAGGGGAACATAAATGATCACAAGAATTTTTTGGAATACACTTTGGGTTATGATTCGGAACAAGGAAATACGAGTTTTAATTCGGTTATGGAAGAGGGGTGTGGTCTCAATTCTAATGTGCTTAAAACATATCTGGCTATGGGAGAGTTTTATATCTCTTTCGATAATTACAATGTTGATAACATAGATCCTGATGATGTTCACCCCACTAGAGCCTTTAAGGAACCAATCCACACTCTTATTCATCATTTTGAGCAGAATCAGTGAACTGAAAATTCTTCTAGCCAACATGCAAACTCTTCTTTTAATACCCAAATTATACTGGATGGAAACCCTAATACACCTAATTCTTATCCTTCGTACCATGGGACAGTGTCGGAGAAAAATCACTCTAGAAGATTCAGTGGCAAGAATCCAGATGCTGGAGACTAGGTAACCACTTTTCCTTTTGTTAATTTCTATATTATTTTTGATTTTTACGAATCCATTCTACAGAATTTCAATGTCTTCAATTTGGTTCAAGCCTGTCTTTTTAAAATTCATAATTTTAGCAAAATGAAAATATTGAGTTGGAATGTTTAAGGATTTGCAGCAAAAGATACTAGGGATTATCTGTTCGATATAATCAACTCTCATAATCCTGATGTAGTACTTCTGTGTGAAACTAAAATTAGTGAAGAAAAATAAAAATGTTTAATTCAGGGATATAGTTACCCAAATTCACTTATCATAAGTTCTATTGGTCTATCTGGTGGTCTAATTCTTCTTTGTAAAGATGGATTCCCATGTGATGTAGCTTGTAGTAAAGACAATATGATTATCTCTTAGTTACTTCTAATCCTTCTAAGCAAGAATGGATTTTATCCTGTATGTATGGATCCACACATAATGATATGAAAAAATTACAATGGGAATTCCTTAAAGATCTCAGTGACAATGTGTTTCAATCATGGGTTGTTTGGGTGATCTCAATGTGCACTTACATGATAAAGGTCAATCTTCCAATTCCTTTTCTATAAACAATTGGGTTTGTAATATTATAGATTCTGTTGGTCTTATGGATATGGGTTACACGGGTAGCTACTTTACCTGGAGAAACAAAACTAATGGGAAAGGCTACAATGGATCTAGAATAGATATGGCTCTACACAATGTGCATTGGCAGAGGGACTTTCCAGATTCAAAAGTTCTTCACGTACCATTTTTAGGCTCAATCCATTATCCTATAATCCTGGTGACTGATGCAGATCAAATTAAACTTAGGAATTCATGGAAATTATACATATATTGGCAAGCATATCCTAATTGCTCTCACCTAATCCCTATGGCTTGGGATAATACTTCACAAACTAGCTTAAATCATAAACTCAATCAAACTAGGAGAAGTCTGGGTAGATGGAATAGAGAACATTTTGGTAAAACTAATCAACATATCTCTAAGTTAAAAGAATATCTATCTAATCTTCAATCTCCTCACAATGATCAACTTAGTTCTCAAATTCAGAATACTATAGATGAATTGCAATATTGGAAAAGAATAGAGGCAGATTTTTGTCATTGGATTCGAGATGATGATAACAACACTTCATGCTTCCATTCTATAGCCAATAGGAGTACATCCAAGAATAATATTACAACACTTAGAGATCACAATGGTAAGTGGATTTACAACAGAGATAAATTGGATACTCTTCTCACATCTCACTTTTTCTCAATAGCAACAACTGTCAATCTTATTTCAATCTTATTTAGCCAATAATATCTCAAGTTGAAAATAAATCTCTAATAGAAATCCCTTCGACTGATAAGATTTACAGTACGCTTCAAAGCTTGGCAAGTTGGAATGCCCCTGACCCTGATGGGTATCCAGCGGGATTCTTCCGATCTCAATGGCCAACAGTAAAAGATGTTATAGTCAAGATGGTGCAATCCTTCTTTTCTACAAAAAAAAAACAACAACAGATCATTTGAATAAAACAACTATTTTTCTAGTCCCTAAAACCAAACATCCAGCAACACCTAATGATTATATGCCAATTGGTTTATGTAATATCACTTACAAGATCATATCCAAGATCTTAGTTAATCGTATGAAGCCTCTCATTGGAAAAATCATTTCCCTAACTCAAGCAGCCTATGTGCCACAAATATTCATTAATCACAACATCATCATTGCCCATGAACTAGTTCACTCAATGAAGAAATCTAGGAAAAAGGTAGGGCAAGTGGCTCTTAAGTTGGACATGTAAAAAGCTTTTGACAGATTAGAGTGGTCCTTTCTTAATGCAATGCTGTAATTTTTGGGTTTCTGTGAAGACTGGTGAACTCTCATTCAACAATGTATTTCTACTACTTCCATCTCTATTAAGCTAAATGGTAGCATTTGTGAGCCTTACACTTCCACTATGGGTCTTCGTCAGAGAGACCCCTTATACCCATATCTTTTCATAATAGAAATGGATTTTCTCACTAGGAGTTTGAACTTTGCTGATGAAAATAAGCTCATACTAATGCTCCATCAGTCAATCACTTACTATTTACGGATGACTTCCTTCTTTTCTTTCAGGAAGACCCTACCAGTATTCATCATATTCTTAAAATTCTTAAAGAATTTGGTGACATGTCTGGTCAGATGATAAATTTCACAAAGTCAGCAGCATTCATAGCTGGGGATATATCTCATGAACAAAAAATACAAATAGTTAATACTTTTGGAGTCAAGCAACTTTGTTCATCAGGTAAATATTTAGGGATACCAATACTCCTAGGAAAATCAAAAACTTCTAACTTTAGTTCCATACAAGATGCTTTTCAAAATAAACTTCAAGGATAGAGTTCTAAAACTCTTAATCAAGCAGCTAGAATAACTCTAATAAAAGCTGTATTAAACTCAATTCCAGCTCATTACATGAGTAATTTCATTATTGAAGGAACTTGATTCAATTCAAATGATATTTTGGTGGGGACATAAAAATAACAAAGGAATCAACTTCATATCATAGGATTCAATGTGTCATTCTAAAAGTGAGGGAGGTCTGGCATTTAGGAATCTTGAACACTACAATAATGCATTAATAACTAAATTAGCATGGAGATTTTGTACAGAGGAGGATCAATTATGGGTAAAAATTCTCAAGCCTAAATATTCACCATACTGTGATTTCTTACATCTTCAGAGTCCTCACAATAATTCCTCCTGGATTCGGAAAGGAATAGAAAAAGGTTTGGAAAATGTCAGGAAATTTCACAGATGGGACATTAGGTGTGGAACTCTTGTTTGGTTTGATAAATAGTTAGAGGTTTAGGTGAACCCCCTGTTCATAATAATGATTTCCCAGAGCCAGGAAGAATTGTTCATGTTTCAAATCTAATGCTCCAAAATCCTAGAAAATGAAACATTCCCCTCATACAATCTCTATTCAATGAAAATACAACAGAGCTCATTCTTAAAATTCATCTAGTTCAGTTTGGTGAAGATACTATGTATTAGGAACCAAATAAAACAGAAAAATTCACAGTCAAATCAGCTTATGAAGCCTTAACTGCTGATCAGTATCAAAATAATCAACAACATCAGCTCACACCTATGCAGGTTTGGGAAAAAACTTTGGAAAACTAAAGCTCCACATAAAGTGAAACTGTTCATATGGAAGTGTCTGAAAGACATTGTCCCAACTAGAGAAAAACTCAGTCAATATAAATAAGGCATTGAGAAAAAAATTCCTCTATGCAACAAGGATGTTGAGTCTCTGCGATACTTAATTATAAACTGTGAAGAATGAAGACCCGTTTGGCTACCCATGAATATTAATATTCATAATATTCAAACTAATCATATATTTGTAAAGAACTAGATAATCATCTGGTTCATCAGCTCTCACAACTCAGATGTGGAATCATGGGAATTCGGATTTCTTACTATGATGATCACAATTTGGTGCTTGTGGAAAACCAGATGCACCAAAATATTTCAAAATCAGAAGACTCAAAGCTCTTTTATAGTTACAACTATTAGGAATCTTATTAGTCTCTGTTATGGGAGTCACAATAACAATGGAAAAAATACCTCTGCCTGCAACTATCAAACTTGGTCTCTACCAACAACTAATCAACTGAAAATCAATATGGATGCTTCTTTTGATGATTTTTCAAAAATATTTGGAATTGGTCTAATTATGCGTGCTGTATAGGATTCTGTTTGAGCATCAAGGGCAGACAATTCAATGAAGGAGTAGATCCTGAACAGACATAACGCATGGACATGAAAGAAGCAATCATATGGGCCAAAGAACTGAACTTGGAAAATGTTGTTTTCGAATCAGACTGTTTAAATGTAGTTAACTCTATAAGCAGTGAACCCCTTCGGTACATTGGATGAACCAGGGGATGATAAAAATAAAACACTTGCTCAGAACTTATTTTGGTAATAGGAGTATTGTTAGTTATGTTAATAGAAATGGAAACAATGCATCTCATGTAATAGCGAACAAAGCTAGAACTGAAAAATCCTTTTTTGATTTTTTTTGACATCATCCCATAAGATATAGCTAAAACTGTAAGCGAACATGTAGTCAGTTTGGTGTTATGTTCCCCAACTAATTAATGACTTTTCTTTTGCATCAAAATTTTTTTAACTAAAAATAAATTGTTAAACCAAGTTTCAGCACATAACTTCAATACCAAGTGAAGAATTCTGATGCTCTCAACAACTTCTAATTTCCCTAATTCAAATTCTTTTTTCTTTGAAATCAGTCCCTGATTACCTTTGTTATTTATTCTTTTTTCTATTCTCTTTCCAATTTTCTCAGCTTTAGTTAAAATAAATACCTCTGTCTGTTTAATTAACAGCTCTAGTTATCCTAATATGACAAGAAGATGATAACCTTCGAGCACATCTCTAACAAGTTTACAACGCAAAAATTAATTTTAAGATCAAAAAATATTTAAATAGTCTGATGTGATTTACAAACCAAGTAGGTACCATATAAATCCGACTCTCGATTTAAAAAATGGTCTACAAAAGCCCACATGGTTAACTAACTATAATCAACTACCATTTAACTTTGCCTATAATCGAGTCTCAATTCATTAATATCTAACTTCATGTATAGAACTGATACCAATTAATGTTTGTGTTAATTTTTTTTTGCAGTTTATCAATCAATGTCAAACAATTTTCCAATAGCTATCCAATCGTATGACTAAATCTATCACATTATAATCCTAAAATTTAAGACCTTAAGTTGGTTTAGTGGGTTAATAAGCAAATTAAAGACCTAACGACGTAATTTTGGCTAGACAATAATCAAATGGATCGTTTTTTCTCACTACAATTTACCCCTCTGACAGAATTTTCATCCTCGGAAGTTGTTATTTACCTCAAGTGAACAGTTTAGGATACCGAGATTGCATCTTTTATTCCTTCTTCGAGGTAGCTTCTTAGGTGATGTGATGAAGCCACCACGCCTTTAATGGTGGTATCACTTTATTTCGCAAAGTTTTCTATTTTTGATCTAGAATATCCACTAGACCCTTATGACATGAGATATATTTCTTGAGTTGTAAGAGTTTCCAATCTATCATATGAGTGGAATCTGAATCGAATCCGTGTAACATAGACACATGAAATACATCATGGATCTAATCCATGCTCGCAGGAAAAACAAGTTTATATGCTACCTTTCCGATCTTCTCAGTAATATGAAATGGTCCTATAAACTTCTGTGATATATGCAGTAACAAATTATGCCAACATCAAAACGTAACGAACGCCGTCTGTGGTCCACATAACTTCTCTATCTACTTTAAGAGGTTCGAAGACGATGCCTGATGATTCTAATACTTTTTATAGTCTCTGCAAAAATCGTTAGACCAATTAACAAATTCTCCCTAACCTTTGCCCAACATATTGGATATCTACATGGTCGTTCGTACAAGGCCTCGAATAGTGACATACCTATACGTGATAACTGTTATAGTAAGCAAATTCAAGTAATAGTAAATGCATTTTCCAGTTTCCTCGGAAGTCCATACAAGCCTTGAGCATATCTTCTAATGTTTGAATTAACCGTTCTGATTACCCGTCTGACTGAGGATGAAAAGCAGAGCTATAATTTATATTAGATTAGAATCAAAAGCATTTTGAAAACTCTTTCACAATTATACTGTAAACAGAGTACCTCTATCTAATACAACAGACGATGAAACACCATGCAATCAAATAATATCTGATACATACAATTGTGCAAGCTTATAAACTAATTAGTCTTCACGGGTATAAAATGAGTTGTCTTAGTTAACTTATCTACTATCTTATCACTATTTCTTGGTAACCAAGTAACAAAATCTATTATTATATGATACTACTTCTAATATGGAATAGGCAATGGTTGAAAAAAGTCATGTTGGTCGTTGATGATCAATTTAACTTGTTGACATGTCGAACACATTTTTACAAATTCATCGATATGTTGCTTCATTCTGGGGCACAAAAAACTTCTTTGAAGATCCTTGTACATCTTCGTACCGCCAAGATGGACTGTATAATGTGATCGATGACCTTCATTCAAAATTTCCTTTCTTAGCCCTTCATCCGGATCACCTGGTATCCATAATCGATTTTTAAGTCGTAAACTTCCGTCTACATGTAATTTCCAATCTTTGTTTTCCTTATATTTAACCATATTTAAGTACTTCATAAACTCTTGGCTATCGACTTGAGCTTCGGTTATTCAATCAAGCTAAGTGAAACTTTCATAACAGCTATATATCCCTTACTATCTTCATCAATATATGCATTCAGAAAAGAAAAAGTAGCAACCTTATCTAATAATAACAATTCTTTAACCATCATATGTGCTAGAACCCCTACTTTTGATTAAGCGCATCGACAACCATATTAGCTTTACCCGGATGATATTGTAAGGTGAAATCATAGGTACTCCGACCAGCATCTTTGTCCCATATTTAAATCTTTTCGTGAAAACAAATACTTCAGACTCTTTTGATTAGAATATACCTCGTACTTCTCACCATATAAGTAATGGTTCCAAGTTTTCAAAGAAGATTCAACCGCTGCCAGCTCTGGATCATGAGTAGCCCGACAATTGACGAATCTTTATAAATAGTATAGGCTTCTCTTATAATGAGTATTTTTAACACCGGTGACGTTGTCAAATGATGTTTTCGTTCTTGAAAAACATATTCATATTTTTTCATCCACTCAAATCTAACCCTATTTTGTGTTACTCGAGTCATTGGTGAAGCAATGTTAAAAAAATCCTGGCACAAACTGATGATAATAAACTGCAAGTCTTAAAAAACTTCGGATTTCTGTGACATTTGTTGGTAGTTTCCAACTTGAAACACTGTCAACCTTAGTCCTTAGATGGATCTACTGAGATTCCATCGCTTGAAATAACATGCCCAAGAAACTTAACTTGACTTAACCAAAACTCACATCTACTAAACTTTGCAAAAAGTTGATGTTGACGCAAGGTTTCAAGAACGTTTCCTAGATGTGCTTCATGATCTTCTCGAGTCTTGGTGTAAATTAAATCACATACTCATCCAAATACTCCGAAAATATCATGTACATCGAGTCCATAAAAGCAGTTGGAGAATTAGTAAAACCAAACAGTATAACCATTTTAGTTACCTAAAATCGGTGAGAGGCTGAAGTGGGATTCTAGGGTTTCTGAAAGTGAGTTACGGGAGGTTGAGCACGAACAATCTTCGTCTAAACCACGCACAATAGCCGTTCAAAGGCTGCTTCAGTCACATGAGAGGTCAGGGTTGGTCTTAGGGAGGGAAGCAGATGAAGAGAGAGATCAGAGAATCCTAGGGTTTGAAAGAAGAATTGCTCTGAGAGGTTATGAGAAAGTTATCCTAGCTTGGAGAAATAGATGACCTATTTATAGTTGAATTCTCTTATCTCAAGTCGGTGAAGATAAGGATTGCTCTCCGTGCCGTGCGGAGCAATTCTCCCGTCTCTTAAGGAATAGAGATAAATTAGGTTGAGTTTATCTCATTAATTATTCCACCGCCTTTACTCTCTTCTGCGGTGAGAAATAAGCCGGGTATTTCTCACACGTGCCGTAGACCACCAGACCAAAACCCTAATTGTTATCCCCCCATTTGAAGCTAAGTCATCTTTTGTGATGACGTGTTGAGAGAGAGAGAAATATTCTCTTTAGCCGAGTTGACCGAGATAGAGAGATATTCTCCGATTTGTAAGAATGACTAGGATGAGTCACGTGAAAAGTCATGGGATGCCTCAGAATTCGTGTGGAGAGGAGACTCGATTCCTACATGGGGCTCGTGCCTACCATGGGGAATATTCAGCCTTATTTGAGATTTCCCGAGAGATTTCAATCTCTCCGAGATTTTGCAAAGAGATATGAATCTCTCCGAGATTTTGCAGAGAGATTTGAATCTCTCCGAGATTTTCTTAACGGATCTGAATCTCTCTGTGGTCAGTTGGGACTCGTCCTGGAGTGAGAGAGAAAAGGCTTTGTCCTCCCGATTAATGCCTCTATGAGACTTTGGCTCACTTGTCTTTGACCAGCGTATCTTGCAGAGATGTGCTAGGAATCAACTGTGTGTCCATATGATGAGCCAGCAAGACTAGTGTATCTCAAAAGGATGTTCTAGGAGTCTGTCGAAAGGTCCCAGAGGTAGAATAACCAACATATCTCGCAGGGATGTCCTAGGAGTTATTCGAAAACCTCAGTAAGTCGAGTCAGAGCCTAGAGCAGACATGACCATGTATCTCGCGATGATGTACTAGGAATCAGTCCTTGATCTCAAATAGGGTGAGTCGTGCTTACAGGAGATATGTATATCTCCGCTCTGGGTCATAAGTCCGTCGGGGACGTATTTGCGCATCTACAGAGCCTACATGACCAGCAGCATCTCGTCGAGGATGAAAAAGCGGGGGTCTAACAAACACACCCAATATTTCGCTTAGCAATCTGTATGGACAAACTCCAATATACTTTTGAGAGAATCAACTAGATAGTCAGACTCAATCTCAAGAAAAGTATATCCAAGAGTTGTATCTCTGTTTCACAATGTAATCAGCAAATCAAACAGATAGAAAACCGTGAGCCTGATTATTATGTGAAACAACTTGAACGGTACCAAAGACCAATGTTCAAGTGTCAATCAATATAATCAACAACCAAAGGTTGGATTCACTAATTGATTGAACTACGCACAACCTGTGATATTTCTATTATATAACAAAATATAATGCGGAAAAGAAATAACACAGACACCAGAAATTTTGTTAACGAGGAAACCACAAATGCAAAAAAAAACCCTGGGACATAGTCCAGATTTGAACACCACACTGTATTAAGCCGCTACAGACACTAGCCTACTACCAAGCTAACTTCGGACTGAAATGTAGTTGAACCCTAATCAATCTCACACTGATCAAGGTACAGTTGCGTTCCTTACGCCTCTTGAACCACGCCGGATTCTGTGCACTTGATTCCCTTAGCTGATCTTACCCACAACTAAGAGTTGCTACGACCAAAAGTCGAATACTTGATAAAAAAAAATATGTCTCACACAGAAAAGTTTATTGTATAGATAAATATGTCTCCCACGGATATACCTATGAGTTTTGTTCCGCCTTTTGATAAATCAAGGTGAACATGAACCAATTGATAAACCGGACTTATATTCCCGAAGAACAGCCTAGTATTATCAATCACCTCATAATAATCTTAATCGATTAACGAAACAAGATATTGTGGAATCACAAACGATGAGACGAAGATGTTTGTGACTACTTTTCAATCTTGCCTATAGGAGAATAAATCTCGAGCAAATATTAGAGAAGATAGTACTCAATCATGATAGAAAACAGCAAGATAAGAACACGCAACTACAGAGAAATAGTTGGGTCTGGCTTCACAATACCAATGAAATCTTTAAGTCGTTAACCTACAAGGTTTCGTGAAAAACCTAAGGTTAAAGGAGAATCGACTCTAGTCGCAACTAGTATATCACATGAGGTGTGGGGATTAGGTTTCCAAGTTGCTAGAGTTCTCCTTTATATAGTCTTCAAATCAGGGTTTTCAATCAATGTTACCTTGGTAACAAAGTATTCAATATTCACCGTTAGATGAAAACCTGATTAGATTCAAGCTAATATCTTTCAATTGTTAGATCAAACTTAGCTTGTTATACACAAATGAAATGTACCATCATTTAGATAAAGGTGACCGTACCTAAACGTGTACACTTAGTTGGTTCAATAATAGTTAACCAATGGTTAGCCATATGAGAACTTTCATATCAACCTTATTCATCTTTATCATAACTAGTTCAAATGACTCAAATGAAACTAGTTAGAGAGTTGTTCAATTGTTTATATTCTCATGGAAGTATACAAGACACAATTGAAGCAAAATCGATTTTGATTCACTCGAATCATTTCATGAACATTATAGCCACGGACTGCAAAAGATTGCATTCCTTATTATATAAATGTATTAGTTCATGAACAAACCGATTTTAGAACATAACCTACTTAAGTATGCAAACGGGTACGCATACCTAAGTAGCCGGACTGAGTTTGGTTACGCCAGTATGCGTACGGGTACGCATACCATTTTACACTTCCAAACTCCAACAGAAATTCACCGGACTTGGACTTCCGCCAGTACATGTACGGGTACACATACTTAGTTCCCGAACTTCCAACAACCAACCAGTATGCGTACGGGTATGCATACCATGGTTCCCGGTTTTGGACTTTACACAAATGTGAATACACACTATGTTTATATCCAATCATGGTTACATGTTCTAAACCCTCATTTAGATCATTGAAACATTCTTGGAAGACGACAATAGCTGTCTCACACAAACTATTAGTTTCAAAGCAATTTTCAAGTGATCGAATGATCAATACGAAACATTCCGAGTCTACATCAAATGACTGTCTCACACAAATCATGTAAGACGTTATAAGGCTATTTTCACATGATCATCTTTTAACTTTCGTCAAAAATAAAAGATGAACTTGGTTAAAGCGAAAGCTTACCAACACATATTTCGAGAAATAGATAAGCGAGATAAACTCGACTCGAAATACCAAATGTGTATAATTGAAGTCTATATAGCAATACGACATTTTGTCTCAAATAGGAGATAGATTATATAGACTTTTGAGTGATAGATGAGTTCAAGTCTCCACATACCTTTTTTTGATGAAGTTCCACGAGTTCCCTTGAGTAGTTCTTCGTCTTCATTCGATGAACTCTGTGAAGTCTAAAGCTCAACAACACTTACTATCCTAATCCGAGACTTAGCTATAAGTAGACTAGAAATCAAGACTTATAGTTTTGGCAACTAAACTTTACAAATAAGCTTGAGATAGCAACGCTTGCAAGTTCGACCGAGCACTGCTCTAACAGAGGATGTATACTAGGAATCATGGCATGACAATCAGCTCCGTCTCGCGAAGACATGCTTGAATTGTGGCTGTTCTCGTTCATAAGTCTACTGGGGACGTTTTACGCTCTACAGAACCTACGTGACCAGTAGTATCTCGTCGAGGATGTGCGCTAGGAGTCACAGCATCACGACCAGCAGTGTATCGCGGGAACGTATACGAGAAATCGTGGATAAGAATGCCTTGAGGGCCAAGGGCTTAATCTTTCGTGAGAGTGGAATTTTGTCCATGGTCTTGAAATGACACTTTTCCCCTTATCCAAATTTCACCATCTACATTAAGTCCCCTACCAAGAGTAGAACCTTGATTGTTCTATGATGAGTATATAGATGGTTACGAATCGTTCAGGCGCGAAATTGCAACTTTTTTTGCGGAGTCCCCGATGCTTAGTCTTCGTTTGTTCTGATTCCGAACTTGAAATCGATTCTGGACTTGGAATTTCTCGTGAATATTAATGGTGGGCAGTTCTTATCCGAGTGTTGTAGTGCTTACATTGCGAAATCCATGCTTTAGGCGTATATATTTGCGATTTAGGATTTATCTAATTAAAACCCTAATTTTCAGCATTGCTCTTGATCGTGTAGACGAATGTTGTGATGCTTCAATATGAGCCGCGAAGCTGGGATAGGATTGTAGAAAGGAGACAATATCTTGAGCTGATGAAAACTGTAAGTCATGGCATATCTCGTTGTCTAATTGGAAGATCCACCTTGCGTTAAAATGCTTGATATAGTTGAAACTTGGTCACAAGTTAATGATGACTTGTAGTTATGTTTTGAAATACGCCAAAAATTTGAATTAGGATTTGATGAACCAGTTTTTCCTGATTGCGTCTGAGCATAACTTGCATAATTGTTCAAAACCCTAATTCCTTTTCTTTTCTTTTTTTGACTCCTTCAGACACTCTGGAGAGGCTTGACGAGGCCTGGAATGTGTGTATATATGTTTTGGAGTCGTCACCTTGTGTGATGAGAGCTTGTTTAATCCCTTGTACCAATCAGACACCTCTTATTAGAGAAAATACATATTTTTTTCGTCAAAAACCACTATGAGCTTGATTTTTCTTTGGCATGAGAGAAACATGGAGCCTCCCTAGGCATAGTCACGTATTGAAAGAGGGATTGGCGCGTCTCTGGTCTTGGTTTTGGAAATCATGAATCCGAATTCCCTGTTTCGAGCCAGATTCCCTTTATTTTCTCTGAAATTTTGCCTTCCTGGATTCCGTTTCAATTCCGTTCTTCTTTGAATACTTAGAGAACTCAATATTCACTTGTATGAGGCCTTCAGAATGATTATATGAGAGCTTGGTCGGTCCCTTGCTGTATTAAGGCTTTCTTCTTTGAAAACACCCAAAATTGCAATATAAGGGTATTTTGGTCAAAATCCCTTATGAGCTCGTTTTTGTTAAAGAGTAATGATCTAGAAGAGATTGAAAGAAGCTTAGATAACCGTCCAAGAGAATGGGAGAGGCTCGGTCCCCTCTCTTTTAGAATAAATCCATTTTTTCACCAAATTCTTGAAATTAGGGTTATTTTCGTCAAAACCCTAATTCTCTTCGACTTTGATCCCTCTGAAAAAAAATTCCGAGAGAATAAATCACGTCCCACTGGACTAGGATAGAATCCCCATGCATAAAAAGGGCTTGCCTACGGTTTGGAGGAATTTTTAGAAGAAAGAAAACCCTCAGTTTCCTTATTTGATCCAAATTCCTCTAATTTCCTCTTTTAACTCCAAATCTTTTTCCTTTTGCTTCAGGGCTTTGATGTAGTTTTAAAGTGGTAAGTAAGGTTGTCGTTCACTCGGACTTGTGAAGATTCGAGTTTTTAAATTTAATAAAAATATATAAACAAAAATTATAAACAATGGGCGAGAGGTATTGAGACTAAGGATTTGGCCAATTCTCATGCTTGTGGTTCAATTTATTTATTCTCAACAATTAGAACCCAAATAAAATATGATATGGTGACTCTTATTTTTGCCTAAGTAGATTCTCAAAAGATTAGTTGTAAATCCTAAGCATGATGTATCAAAACATTTAAGCTAAGCATACATCATCAAATTAAATGACAACTAATTAATTCAAATCATATTTTAATTTTAAATTAATGCAAAAGTCATAAAAAGAATAAATTAAATTTACCATATGATGAAAATCGACTCCCTCCGTCGTCCTAATGTTGGGTTTTAGTTCTTCATGGTGAAAACACGCTCAAAATAATAACGCATGGCTGAATAGGTGTTTTTATTGAAGAGAATGAACTGTAGTTACAGAGAGCCTTTTGCAAGGAAGATAGAAGTCGTTGAATATCTTAAGCAAGTACAGACGTAAACGATAAGAGGGTTTCGTAGTTGAATATAAGACTGCTTCTGCGATGGTTCAATGTGGGTCGAAGTTCGTGTTCTTCGCGACTGCTCCGTGTGCGTCTTATGTTCTTCGTGTTCTTCAGCTCCGCACCAGCAGAAAACAGCAGCAGGTAGCTTTCTGTTTGTCTTGATTTCTCACTCCTCAGCCCTTTTCAGCCCCCCAAACTCTCGACACCCCTTCTATATGAACCAAACAATCTATTTATATCAAAAAGACCGATTAAATCTCTCCAAAATCTTTCGAAATCTCTTTCTTTTTCTTCACTGCAAAGTTGCGGCAATTTATTTTTTTTTGAATTTCCATGCGTATCTGAGCTTTCCTTTTGATTCTAAACTCTTCCTTAGATAGATATCAAGCTTTGGGAAGAAAATATTGACTTTAGTCTCTCTAAAATTTCCTAAAATCCGTCACACACGTGACTTTCCATATTTTGCTGTTGAGATAAAAATCCGTCGATTGAGCCCAGTTTAATTGATTTCAACACCCATGTTAGATTCCTAGACCCATAATGAGTCTACCCTATGAAAATCAGAGGTTTAATCGACCTCAAACTCCTCCAAATCACTACCACCAAAACTGCCAGAAACATGTATATATTTTGGTTTTGGTTTCCCGCCAAAATTTAGAATTTGAACGTGAAGGAGGTGTCCCCCTATCCAATCCTGGTCTGTGCTTAGCAGCTGCTTGGAAATGGGTTACCCCTTATCCAAAATGAGAGTCTGAATAGCAAATGTCCTCCCAGGTGCCTTTAACAACTTTTCGAGCCAATTTCGCCGCAAAAGCCTATTTCTCCAAAAACACCTACAAAGGGATAAAATACCAAAATTAGTACAATAATGGGTACTAATAATATGCACAATAGAGATGAAAATAGACACATAAATGCGTCTATCAAATACCCCCAAACTTATTATTTGCTAGTCCCGAGCAAATCAAAACTACAAAAAATAAAATCCTAACTCACTGTCGCAGGCATCGTCGATTGCACTTAGCATGTGCAACAAGCCTTTAAACCCCTAGGTGGCCCTAGTGGCCGAGTTATAGTCTCGGTAGGGTTTACCAGAGGTGTACCCACAAAACCTTTACTCCAAACCCTAGCTATCTACGCAGACCCTTGGAATGCACTAAAGAACCTTGGTTGTCATACTTATTGATTACGGGAGGAAGTACCCTGATGTGAAATTCCAATTGCTGTATATGAGTTTGCACTCAAGTATACTAAAATTCATATATAAGTGACAGAGCTCTACTCAGATAGTTGCACTATGGACATCAATATCCGGAATCAAACAAATCACATGAATAGATTAAGAAGATGGATATAGAAATAGATGGTTGCGAATGGACTTCAATGCCAAGATGAACCTATGACCTAGTGGATTGAGATACTGGTCTGGACTAATATCAACACAACTGGCATATACAAGGGAACCAGTGGTCGATAATCCTAAATCTACATCAACACAGCTGGCATATACAAGGGAACCAGTGGTCGACTTTATAATAAACCTTTATTTATTTTTATTTTTATTTTTTAACGACATGATTAGATCTTTTGGATCCAAGCGCATGCTTCTTGTCAGCAGATTACATGGTAATTCCCGTGGATCTTGCATTCCACGCTTGTTTAGGCGACGGAGACAGGGAGAACACACACATATTGCTATACAAGTGTTAATACTTATTCCGATTGGATACGAACTTGATCACTTCTCTTGTCCAAATCCCTTTTTCTTCCAAATAGCCAAAATATCGAACTAGGGGCACTTCTGCCCTTTTTCTTGATAAGTATGCATTCAAGGAGGTGGAGAAACTTTCGCATGAATTGTGATTTACTTGGGTAAGGATAGAAACAAGTAGAACACGTCCTGGACTCTTTTTGGAAGTTGGTTTCCTTGTTCAAGTGAGATTCATCCTTTTATTTGAAGTAGGATTTATATTGCACTCTGAAGGAAATTCGAGTGCTAACTTTTAATGCTTGGTGTACTTGAATTGAGTTCTTAATAATGGCGTGCTGAGTGATAGCATCTTTATTTTGCATAGATGGTAACCTTGTTCTTCTTTCAAAACGATACTAATTTCAAACTGATGACATAGAAGTTAACAGAAGTACTTATCATCTTGAGTTTGCTGATGTAGATACCCATCCTTCGTTATCCATAGAGTCATCTTCTGTAAGTCTTGATATTTATCCCTCCTTGATTATATATTCATATTTCTTCGACCATTGAATGAATAGAAGTAGTCGTATTTGTCAAGGATTGACTTTGTTTAGGTGTTCGTCAAAAAACTTCAGATTTGAGACACTTAGGGAGAATGGCTGTAAACTCTTCATATGGACTCTGATTTGAGTCCCCGGCCCCAAATTTGAAAGAAAAGAGAATAGAATTTCTAATGCTAAAGGAATGACTTGATTCCGAGTTCGTTTGGCCAATCAAATCCGTGTATACTTTTGACTTCAAAAATCCCGTATAAAATTTCAGGAGTTTTTTTTCCAGATTGCACTTACTTCGGTGTTGGGACCACATCTCCTAGATAGTTTGTCCGTTTGAGGCTCCCTTTTGATATGTTGTTTAGAAAACATATGGGAACATATTTTCATTAGGAAGCACCCTGAAATTCCTTATGCATTGTCATCAGTTTTCGAGTCTTTACGTTGGAATGTGCAGATATCTCCTTTCCAAAGGAGTCTTACTTGTGTTTGAGCCCTTGATGCATTGAGACTCTTAGGAAACTACCCCTTGGAGTGTTATGACCTAATTAAACTTCCTTAGATTGTCACAGGTCGTGAAATTAATCCCCTTGAGACAAAAAGTGTCAGTGGCGTGCTTATACGTTTTACCCTTTTTTATACAAAACGTATTTTCTGTGGCTCTTTGAGGAATATGGGTTTGAATAAAACCTATGAGTATCCTTGGGGACATGGATTAACTTTCTTAGGATTGAAATAAGGGTAGGATCTCTAATTATGGGGATATATTTCATTTTTTACTTGTGAGGCTTGATATATATATTCGTTAAAAAGAAACCATAATTTGCTTCGTATATATGTCTTCAAACCTTCATATTTCGTGAAATTCATTTGACTTCCACTTTTGTATACTTAAGATATGGAAATACCTCAAGATATGCCCGTTGAGAATGGAAAACAAAGATCTTCCTTCAATGATGACTCAGGCGACTATCAGTCCCCAGTTATTAGTACTTCTCACATTGAAGAAACTCGAAGAGATGAAGCACTGCCGCCGAATGTTATGGATTATCCTATTGGTGGTCTTGTTTTTCGTTGGTCCTAAAGCAATCCTAGACTCAAATGATGTACTCATATATGAACTCGGTGTTGATGCTGGATCTGCAGAGTTGTATAAGGCTATACGGCAAAGGTATGACCATGTTGCTACGATGAAGGAGATAAATTATGTCATTCGACCCTCCAGTTATTGACTTGTAATCGGTTCTCAGTGAAGCAAGGAATATAACTTTTAACATCACCCCTCCTGGTCTTCTTTCTGGGAGACTTGCTGAAAATCTTCGCTTCAATGTGACGCGGCTGCTAGAATGACTCAACTCTGTCAGAGTCTATTGGAGTGAGTTGAGTTCAGGTCCTCGTTTTTAGAGAGGTTCTTAATCTGGAAGAGCGTATGGTAAATGAAGAGCATGCATGCGTATCGAGATGCAGAGGCCAAAGTGAAGCAGCTGAACGTGGAGCAAGAGATTTTATTTAGGGGCTCTGTCAAAAGATTTCTTCAGGGTTGATATTTTCTCTCTCTGAACATTTTCCATATGCATCTGGTAAAGGAATGGACCCTCATGAGTTCGAACTTGATGCAAACCCTAGATTTCTCTATAGGGTATGTGAGTAGGTTAAAAACCCTAAGTTAAATTCGTAAGAAGTTCCTTCCTTACGCGATCATGACTCTAGAGGCCGTAAAATCTTCGTTTGACGTCCGACTTCAGTGGTCGACCCCAACTACCGAAAGGAAAAGACCCAACCTTCATCTATTGGATAAAAATTAGGATTTGGAGCTTGCTTTTCCGGTGATATATCCATATGAAGTTGAACTCGGAATCCAGATCTATTTAGCAACAATTCCTTCAAGTGTTTTGATGATATCTCTTAGATCGTGTATTGAATCATCATGCCCTTTTAACACATGGTATAAGAGACATGTATGGATGGATACCTTTATCAATGGAGTGTTTTCGAATTCTCTACCCATTTGTATTAGTTAGTCGAGTTATGTGACTAAAGTATGAGTCGTGTCTGAGTAGAGTGGAAACTATAAACTTCCCTTCAAACCGATTGTGAACCCTAATTGGCTCCTGCATGCGTTTATTATTGAGGGATAATTTGAATGATTCTTCTACTTGATATAGTTATGGTGCATGCGTATAAAACCCTAAAACATCTTATCTTCAGTCAGGATCCGGGACATGGTTCAAATTGCTGAGTACATATGTGATAGACACATTTATGTGTCTATTTTCATCTCTATTGTATATATTGTTAGTACCCATTTTTGTACTTATTATGGTATTTTGTGTGTGTGTAGGTATTTTTGGGGAATAAACATTTTTGGAAAAATCGGCTCGAAAAGTTGTCTAAATGCACCCCAAGGGACAAGTGTTATACGGACTCCAGCAGCGGATAAGGGGCACCCAGGGCTATGTGTAGCCCAAATTCATCTTTAGCACCCATCTTCATCATTTGAAAATGGATTTTGGCGGGAAATTTCTTTTCTTCACTGGCAGTTGGGTCGATCGATTTTTGATGATGTTATGAAGAGACTAAAGGGCTGATTTCTTATGGGTAGTTGTTATATGACCTAATAAACATGTTTTGGGCTTTAGGTTCGACCGAATTTGGCTGAGTAATCCGCAAGAAGAAAACAGGGAGAAACGAGAATATCACGTGTCGATGAGATTATGTGGAAGATTGCGTGAAGATTAGAGCGAGTTTAACATCTTTTCAGAGTGCAGGAAGTGTGTGGAGATAAAACAGATGCGTGGAGGAGATAAACAAGGGAAGAATCACGTAAATATCATCCCCGAGTAAAAGAAAATATTTTGGATTTATTAGCGAGATTTCTTGGTGTTGGTTGATATAAATAGGTTGATTGGGGTCTCACTGTGGTAGAGAGAGAGTTTAGGGGGAGAATAGGGAGACGTTTAGAGCATAAAAAATCGAGAGAAAAAAGTTACAGGAAAAACAATTTTTATGCTGGTGAAGAAGGTACGAAGAACATAAGACCCTTAAAGACCGTCGTTCTTAAACAGTTCCAGCGACGGTATTCCTTTATCGTTTTCTGTAACAATTGATTTTGTAACAAATATAAGTGTTACAAAACCCGATTTTATTCATTTTTCTCCCATTTCATCATTTGTGAACCATTTTTGAGCATTAATAAAGATGAATTTTGAGCATGTTTCCATGATAATGATGAGCTAATTCTCGCGTAATCAAGGCACGGAGGAAGCTATTTATGCATGAATAATTGGTAACTATTCTATTTTTCTCTAATTTGTATTTTATAATTCACTCAATCACTACTTTGTAGAATTTTAATTGTTTGCATAATTTTTCCTAATTAGTTGTGATTCAATTAGATAGGTTATGCTTTGGTTAGATAATCTATGCTTAAGGGATACAATTAATGTTTGAGAATATGCTTGATAATTTGTGAATTAAGAAAAAGAGATTTTAAAAATAATTAGAGATTTGGAATTTTTATCATCATTTATTCATGTGTAATAGTGGAATCTAGTGTTTTGGTTATTTTCACTCTAAAAAAAACAAATTTGGATTTAAATTTTCTCTACTTTCAGTTTAAATAAATCTAAATTCAATTGCTTTCACAAGTCTTACGAACTCATTCTTATCACTATCAAAATTACATCAATATGCTGACGGATAAGAATTCGACGAGACCAGAGAGAGATGCAAGATTTATCGAGATAAGTCCCCTTCACAATTTTAAAGGCCGATCTCTAGTCACCTAATCCCAAGTAATAACATGTTGTGTTGTGGGTTTTGGGAGTTGAATGGTCTTGATGTGTCCCGATCTTTTGAGACTCCTGCGCTGATCGTTTCTAAATATGTTATATGAAAACTGGATGTCTGGGCCACCTCCTCTTTTCCATGCAGGTATGTGACGCACGATTCTCCGTTAGTACCCAGTTTGATATAAGACTAGGGATTCCCATTTACTTAGAACGTTTGGAAAATGAAGTAAGACCCTTGTAGCGTACGAGATTGAGTCTTCAAGGATGTCAAACGATAATCTGTGGGATGGGGATGTCTGTGGAGAGTCATGTCGAGATACTACCGCATGTGTCTTTGTGGACAAGATGAAGTTGTTGTTCCGCCTCTACAAGGTGTCTTGACAGGGATTCATGTGAACTTCTGTAATAAAATTATCCGTTAAGATTTATTCTTATTTTGGGAGGATGCTCAACCGAACTTGAGAGTAGTATATTCCTTCTGGTACAATTAGGGTAATAGATACATTCAGGTCCAATTGCGCAGTCGATTTTTGTTTGTTTTATTGATGGAAGAGTTCTCTGGGAATCTGCTAGGTACTTCTTCACGTGGAGGAGTTAGTTTTTTGACATGGGGAAATTTTATGTGATCGTCATATCTTGTCCTTCGCTCATCGCGTCTGAGCCTGACTCATGGAATAACCTGTCAATTGGATTTTATCGATGGAAGAGACTTTGACCGAGGGAACTGCTAGTATGCGCCTGAATGAATAAAGTGTATCCTGAAGCTATGGTCTCAGATCCTTATCTTGTTTTACTTCAGTGACAGTAGCTGGTTGTAGCTGTATGTCGAGTAACGGAGTTTTATCTGAATTTTTGGCACTTCAGATTTCTTTTCCCTTGGTAGGTTCAGGCGCGAAGATATTCTCCTTCTCCTTCTTGGGTGAACTGAAGTCCCATCTGAAAATGATACTGGATAATTGTTGGTGTAGCCTGGATGGAGGCTCATTGGGACTTGGTCATACAATTGCTATGACTCCTTTTCTTTCTGACAGGACGGGTGTTGAGATAATATATCGATCGACGGCTTTGAATCTTCAGATAATTATGAGATTTGTCCGAGCAATGTCTTAGAAGCTAGTCTCATCTTATACTTTGTCTCATTCTGGTCATGATCCTATGAAACATGAAAATGACAAGATGCATCCCGGCTAGCGATTTATGACCTTATGCGGCTCAGTAAAGCTTTTGTCTAGGTCACGAATTTTTTGGAACCTTTCCAAGTTTTTGCTAAGTTTATCCTGTAAACGACGGAAAGAAAAATCCGACAGAAAAAGAACTAGGTCAATCTGATACATAATGAAAGAGTTATAAGTAAAATAGTAAAGTGAAGTAAACTTCCCGAGTCCCCTGTGATCAGGTTGAGGGCCCTTGACCTAAACGAATTTTAGAGAAATATTCGTCAAAATCTCCAAGTTTAGAACAGCATCTGGTCCTGGAGAGAGATGGGGTCAGCTGGATGGTTGCTCCTTTACTCTGTCGCGTTCTTAATGAGCTACATCTTCTCCGGTGAGGCCGATTGCGGACAAACTGGATCCCATCTATGCTATTCACAACAGTTTTAGTATTCCTTATCTAGGGAACATGTACTCGATGTAGATTCATTGGATTAATACTTACTGGTAACTTTAAAGACGTTTTCAGATAAGTCGGTATATCGATCTAAGATTTTTCAAGATTTTGTTGGGTCTCCAGTAGTTCTCAGGTCTTTAGCCAACATTTTTTAGGGTTAGTAGTAGGTTTTTGTGGAAGTAGGTTAATGGGACGTTTATGTAGGAAGAGATCAAGGTGATCTGGGATGCACTAACCTATTCACTAAGGTCAAACTCGAAAGAGAGATAAAGTGATGGTAGGGATAACTCTCTCGACAAAGTATGTAATGGATTTACAGAGACTGAATCAATGAAACGTTTTTGTGCCTGGATTGGTGGAATCGGCTTCCTTCCTAATAGTTACCATGATTGAGATCTGTAACTGAGTGAAAAACCTCCCACTGTGGTCGCCAAAATGTAGTTACCTAAAACCGGTGAGAGGCTGAAGTGGGATTCTAGGGTTTATGAAAATGAGTTACGGGAGGTTGAGCACGAATAGTCTTCGCCTAAACCACGTACAGTGGCCGTTCAAAGGCTGCTTCAGTCACAGGAGAGGTTAGGGCTGGTCTTAGAGAGGGAAGAAGATGAAGAGAGAGATCAGAGAATTCTAGAGTTTGAAGAAGAATTGCTCTGAGAGGTTATGAGAAAGTTATCGTATCTTGGAGAAATAGATGACTTATTTATAGCTGAATTCTCTAATCTCAGGTCGGTGAAGATAATGATTACTTTCTGTGCCGTGCAGATCAATTCTCCCGTCTCTTTAGGAATAGAGATAAACTATGTTGAGTTTATCTCATTATTCCACCTCCTTTACTCTCTTCTGTAGTGAGAAATAAGCCAAGTATTTCTCACACGTGTCGTAGACCGCCAGACCAAAACCCTAATTATTATCCCCCCATTTGTGTGAAGATGAGTCAGCCTTTGTGATGACGTGTTGAGAGAGAGAAATATTCTCTTTAGCCGAGTTGGCCGAGATAGAGATATATTCTCCGATTTGTAAGAATGACTAGGATGAGTCACATGAAACGACATGGGATGCCTCAGAATTCGTGTGGAGAGGAGACTCGATTCCTATATGAGTCTCGTGCCTACCATGGGGAATATTCAGCCTTATCTCAGATTTACAGAGAGATATGAATCTCTCCGAGATTTTGCAAAGAGATATGAATCTCTCCGAGATTTTGCAGAGAGATTTGATACTCTCCGAGATTTTGCAGAGAGATATGAATCTCTCAGAGATTTTCTTAATAGATCTGAATCTCTCTGTGGTCAGCTAGGACTCGTCCTGGAGTGAGAGAGAAAAGGCTTTGTATGCCCGATTAATGCCTCTGCGATACTTTTGCTCACTTGTATTTGACCAGCGTACCTTGCAGAGATGTACTAGGAATCAACTGTGTGTCCATATGATGAGCCAACAAGACCAGTGTATCTCAAAAGGATGTTTTAGGAGTCTGTCGAAAAGGCCCAGAGGTAGAATAACCAATGTATCTCACGGGGATGTCCTAGGAGTTATTCGGAAACCTCGGTAAGTTGTCAGAGCCTAGAGAAGACATGACCAGTGTATCTCGCGATGATGTACTATGAATCAGTCCTTGATCTCAAATAGGGCGAGTCATGCTTACAGGAGATATGTATATCTCCGCTCTGGGTTATAAGTCCACCGGGGACGCATTTACGCATCTACAGAGCCTACATGACTAGCAGCATCTCGTCGAGGATGTATACTAGGAATCATGGCATCACAATCAGCTCCGTCTCGCGAAGACATGCTGGAATTGTGGTTGTTCTGGTTCATAAGTCTACTGGGGACGTTTTACGCTCTACAGAACCTACGTGACCAGCAATATCTCTTCGAGGATGTGCACTAGGAGTCACGGCATCACGACCAGCAGTGTCTCGTGGGGTCGTATACTAGAAATCGTGGATAAGAATGCCTTCAGTGCCAAGGGCTTAATCTTTCGTGGGAGTGAAATTTTGTTCGTGGTCTTGAAATGACACTTTTTCCCCTTATCCAAATTTCACCATCTACAACCATATATTCATAATGACCTAACCCAGTTTTAAATGTTGTTTTCGGAAAATCTTCCTCCTTGGTTCGCAACTGATGATAATCGGACATAAGATCTATCTCTGAATGCTTAGCCCATTTTAATTGATCAAACAAATTATTTACTCTTGGAAGTGGATATTTGTTCTTAATAGTAACCTTATTCAACTTCCTATGATTAAAATATAACCTGAATGTATTATCTTTCATCTTAACAAATAAAAATGGAGCACCAATGGTGAAAATCTATCACGAATAAATCCCAACCTTGTGAAATCTTTAATATGAGCTTTCAACTCTTTCTTTTCTAATGGTGTCATATGGTGAGGAGAATTTGAAATTGGAGAAGTGTATGGAAAGAGGCCAATATAAAAATTTATCTCCCTCTTTGGTGGTAATCCAGGTGAAAATACGAGGGTACCCAAATACACCACAATCTTTTAAATATCAACCTATAAGTCCGGTATGTTAAGTGATCGTCTATGGACAGATTCGAGACAATACAACTTAAGTCATATAGCTTGTGTGATTTTTTATGGACGAGGTCGAAACAATACGACAACAAGATATTTACTTGATAATAGTTATGGTAATAACCGATTGACTATAAGGATCAATGTAAAGTAATTCGT
The DNA here is from genome assembly GCA_023531105.1 of Papaver atlanticum. Lineage (NCBI taxonomy): Eukaryota > Viridiplantae > Streptophyta > Magnoliopsida > Ranunculales > Papaveraceae > Papaver > Papaver atlanticum. Next base: position 4,418,754 of record JAJJMB010017986.1, on the reverse strand, counting down.
ATTAACGTACGTGTGTAATTTACTTAATTATAATAAAAATTATAATGTGGAAAACAAAGTAAATGACACAACAATATTTTGTTAACGAGGAAACCGCAAATGCAGATAAACCCCGGGACCTAGTCTAGCTTTGAGTACTCTCAAAATTAAGCCGATATACAAAATCTAATACCAACTTCGTATAGTTGATGTTAGAGCACTGCTCGGTCGAACTCGCAAGCGTTGCTATCTCAAGCTTGTTTGTCAAGTTTAGTTGATCAAAACTATATACTTAATTTCTAGTCTACTTATAGCAATGTCTCGGATAAGGATAGAATGTGTAGTTGAGCTTTAAACTTCACGGCGTTCACCAATTGAAGACGAAGATCTACTGAGGAGATTGGAGAAGCTTCATCAACAAAAGGTATGTGGATACTAAAACTTATCTATCACTCAGAAGTCTATTCTATCTTCTAATGAGACTAAGTCGTATAGCTATATAGACTGTCACATTATACAAATTTGATATTTCGAGCTGAGTTTATCTCGCTTATCTATTTCTTAAAATATATGTTGGAAGCTTTTTGCTTTAGCTATGTTCATCATATTATTGATGAGTTTAGTTGGAAACATTTTATTTGTTAGAAACTAAATATTAAGTCAAAAGATGATCATGTGCAAATTACCTTGAACATCTTATATGATTTGCGTGAGACAGTCATTTGATGTTAACTTGGGAAGTTTCGTATTGATCATTCGATTACTTGAAAATTACTTGAAGCTAATGGTATATGTGAGATTACCTTGTCGTCTTCCAAGGATGTTTCAATGATTGAAATGAGAGTTTAGAAAATTTACCCATGTATGGATGCAACACAGTATGCATAACTAGTATGCAAACTGTATTGTGGTGATTCAGGTCCGGAACTCTTGTTTGGGTACCTAGTATGCCAACGAGTTTACCTGAGTTGGGTCCAGAACAGTTGTTCATGAACCGTATTTGCGAACGTCTTGACTAGGCCAAGGTCCGGAGCTGCTGTTCGCGTACCTAGTTTGCGAACTCAGTGGTTAAGTTTTAAAATCGGTTATGTATGATTATCATACTCATGAACTAAAACATTTATGATTTAACGAATGCAAATTAAATTTGCAAACCGTGGCTTAATGTTCATGAATTGATTCTTGTATAAGTACTTTATACGATTACGAATCAATCCGACTTTGTTTCAGTTTGTTCATTATATTTCTATTAGATAGTGAACAATTGAACAACTCTATTCGAAACACAATTAGATTCATTTGATTATCTTTCATGATTGATTGATCATCATATTTGATCTAGAAGTTTTAGATGAATAAGGTTAAGACAAAAGTATTCATATGGCTAACTTCAGTTAACTGTTATTGAGCCAACTCAATATACACGTTTAGGTACGGTTACCCATATCAAAATATAAGTATATTTCATCTGTGTGTAACAAGCTAAGACCATCTAACGGTGGAGATTGATTTCTTAATTTCTAAGCAAACTTAGCTTGAATCTTAAATCAAGAGTTCATCTAACGGTGAATATTGAATGCTTTGTTACTAAGCTATCTTAGCTTTGATTGTAAGCAACCCTGATTTGAAAGGCTATATATAAGCGAGAAGTCTAGCAACTGGAAAACCTAATCCCGACACTTTCCTGTGTCCTAGTTGCAAACTAAAGTCGATTTTCCTTTAACCTAGGTGTTTCCAAAACCATTATTAGGTATCGACTTGAAGACTTCATTTGGGATTCGTGAAGCCAGATTTAATATTTTCTCTATAGTTGCGTATTATGATCTTACTTGTTCTATCGTATTGAGTTTTATCTTCTCTAAGATTTACTCGAGATTTATCTCCGGTAGGTAAGATATAAAAAGTAATCACAACAGTTCTTCATCTCAGACTCTTGTGATTCCGCAATAACTTCTTATGTTAATCATTTAGGTTATTGTGAGGTGACTAATATTCCAGGCTGCTCTTCGGGAGTATAAGACCGGATTATTAGTTGATTCCTGCTCACCTTGATCTTTGTATCCAAAGACTGAACAAAAACTGAATAAAGAATAAACATATATGTGGGAGACAGATTTGTTTATACGTCTTCAACTTTGGGTCGTAGCAACTCTTAGTTGTGGGTGAGATCAGCTAAGGGAATCAAGTGCGTAGAATCCGGCGTGGTTCTAGACGCGTAAGGAACGCGATTGTACCTTAATCGGTGTGAGACTAGGTTAGGGCTCAACTACATTCCAGTCCGAAGTTAACTTGTAGTAGGCTAGTGTCTGTAGCGGCTTAATACAGTGTGGTGTTCAAAGTTGAACTAGGTCCCGGGGTTTTTCTGCATTTGCGGTTTCCTCGTTAACAAAATTTCTGGTGTCTGTGTTATTTACTTTCCGTATTATATTTGTTTATATAATTGAAATATCAAAGGTTGTACGTAGTTAAATTAGTTGATAAATCCGACCTCGATTATTGGATTGAACTTAATTGACACTTGGGCATTGGTCTTTGGTACCGTCCAAGTTATTTCTCATATCAATCAGACTCACGGATTTCTATCTTTTCGATTTGCTGATTGTTTTGAAAGATAAAGCTCTTTGATATATTTCTTGATTGAGTCTAACTTTTAAGTTGGTGCTCGCGGAATTATTTTGGGGTTTAGTCCATACAGATTGCCGAACGAATTATTGGGTGTGGTTGTTGTACCCCCGCTTTTTCAGTTGAGACCAAGTAGACTGCCCCTAGCTACTTAGTTTCCTCAGTATCCCTGCGCCTTCGACTTCTAGAGTCACGCACGTGAATCACCAATCCTGTTGATCGTATTCCAAAAAGTAAAGGATAAAGATGTTTGGTAACCACTCTATTCAATCTTGGTAATAAGATATTATGAGTCGTTGACAAAGGTTATTCTGTTTAAACTAATAAACTCCTTTGTATGGTTAGATCAACCTAAAATTTGATTACCGAAATAACCGAACTCTAGATTTGCAATCAATCAATATAGAACTCAAAGAGTAACTATAAGGTGATGTCAATCTCACGCAACTATCCAATCAAGTCTATAAAATATAAACACGATTCTAGTTGGATCCCGTCCGATCAAGGTTAGTACACACAATTCACAAGATACGAAAACTAATTAAAAAAAACTCCGTCGTCTTCAGATCTTCGTTTTTCTTCAATAATAACCTGCACAACATAACTTGAATCCTCTTGTGATCAATCACACACAGAACGGATTCTATTAATAATGGACTATCACAAGATGTCTTTAGATCTGAAAATGGTTCTAAAGATCCCGTTAATACTTTGATCTAGTTTGAGTGAGCCTTATATCAGAAGAGAATGTTCTCGAGAATAAACAAACTGGGTGCAATCAAAATTTCAACAACCATTAGTCAATCAAATCAATAATTGAAAACTAAAATAACAATGCAATTATCTTGTTTCCCACCAACGGTACTCGTAGAGCTTCTTGATCCCACAAAAGTCTTTAAAAGAGCGGTCGTAAAAGATTTCGCCTAATTAGGGTACTTTCCTCTCCGTGTAGACGGCTCCACCAGAAACAACAAGAATGAAGTTTGCCCGACTCTTAGGATAGTTTGTAAGAAATGAAAACTCAAGTATTTATAGACCAAGGTTGTTTGGACAACAAGGAAATTCCAAAACGAAAATATTCTCAAGATATTAACATTAAAGTACCTAATTTTGGTTTTCCTATTTCCAATTATTTACCAAACCACATTTCCGAAAACTTCCTTAGAAAACTTTTATTATTAGTCTAGCACATTAACTAATAATATTTTCCATATGATATGCTTTAATTGCTGGTAATTAAGACATATATTATGAAAATCATAATTAAATGCTTTTTAATTTTTCGGTATGGGATCACCTTGAGTATCAAGGAATATATTTGAATAATTAATGATAATAGTTATGTACATGTTCAAATAATGTCGACATCTAGAAATTTCTCAGCTAACTCTAATTCTAAGATTCACACAAAACATAAAGAGATATGTGAATATTGGAAACTCGTTTTTGCTCCTTGGGATCGGTTCTACCATGACTCACAATGTAAGTTGTGATTGGTTATACCATGCTTCCGAAACTAGGTTGTGACCGATTACACCTTGCTTCCCAGAGGTATCTTGTGATCGGTTACATCTTACTTTCCGAGTTAGCTTGTGATCGCTTACACCTTGATTCCCAAAGTAACTTGTGACCGATTCTAACTAACTTCCCAAATTAACTTGTGATCGGTTTCACCTTGCTTCCAAAAGGTAGCTTGTGACCGATTACAACTAACTTCCCAATGTAGCTTGTGACCGGTTACACCATGCTTCACACAGTAGCTTGTGACAGATCACAACATGCTACACAGTATAGGCTATGACCGGTTATACCTCAGATCTCAACAAATTAAGATAGGTTCTACCTTGTCATATTATATTGGTCATTCAAAAGATATTCAATAAAGAACCTGACCAATCATGATTTTCTTTCGAGTATGAAACAAGTTCATATATGTACTTCCCTTAAACGAATGTTATAAAACATTATTTCCTAGAGTGAAATCATACATATATCTTACACATAATCAAGTAACTAAATACATAGATTATGTTGATGTTGTATTTATGAATGTTCCAAAAGATAACCGTTTATACTTTGTAATTCAATAAGTTCCTTGACACTTTGATCATAATGATATGACCAAGTCTAACCACTAGAGTAAAATATATACAACTTCGCATGTTATGTTTTCAATATAATCCGACTTGAAAGATACGTTAGGAATGGAAACAAGATCAAGTCAATATTACTAACCTCAAGTGGAAGGATGATGTCCTCGTTGTAGTCATTACTTCTTAACATTCTTCAGGTCTTCGGAGTAATACTTATACGTCTCAACATTCCTAGACTTTCTAGTCTAACCTAAATGAAGTTGACTTTAGTATTTAATCAAGCGACTCTAGATGAGTTTTGATACTAAAATATGACAACCAGACTTGACATACCAACTCTTGGTGAGTTCAACCGAGCTATGCTTTAACAATATCCCCCTTTGTAAATTTTAGTGACAAAACTCTAATACATATGGAGATAAACGAATTAAATAATTCATTCTTCATACGCTTGATTCCAAGTTTCAACAACACAATAACCTGCATATATTCAAAAATAAATGTCGTTGTTGACATTTGAATAACAAATGCCTTTACTTCCCCTAAAGACAAGCTAGGTAAATATTCAATCCGAACATCTTTGTTGTTCCCCTTTTGTAGTATGAAATACTTCACAACATGATGATATGTTTCTGCCCCTTAGTATATGCTTTACTCTTTCGTTAGATAAAACGTTTAGGCACCTATATCTTTTCCTAGTAATTAAAAATCACTTGTTTACTCCATATATTTCTCCCCCTTTTTTTCACAAAAATGACAAAGGTACGAGCAAACAAAAGGACAAACCGAAAGGATCTTGCAAATCCATAAGACTTGTACAACCTATAAGAGTTAAGCACGAAGGTTTCACATACCATTTTAGATAACCAATACTAAAACCGAAACTACAAATGTAATCTAGATTTAGTATGTTATTAAGGGAAAAATTGCCTGAAGCAATTTTCCCTTTAGTCCGACAAACCGACTAAGATAGCTTAATTTGTTATCGCTTATTTCGATAAGACACAAATAAAGATTAGAATTAACTCTATTTCTCTTATCATGCTATAATTATTCCATAAAAATAACTTAGACCTTTCCCTTTAGACAAGACAAACACTAGGTTAGTTAACTAGTTTTTCTTGTCAAGGAATTCGATTAGACTTGAATAACCGAATCCTCCATTTGATAAGTCTAACTAAGATTAGAATTAACTTAGTTTCTCTTATCCGGAATTAAATGTACTAAACAAATGACCCCGTAATTTTGTTAAGCCAAAAACAATTAAAACAAACCAAATAAATTGACTTGCTATAGTTATTCTTAACCGGAAGCAATTGAAATAAGTATAACCAATGTAAGCACCGAATTTCATTAAGCAAAAACACTAGATACCAAAGAATAAAGAAGATACCAAATGATAAGTCAATAAATTGACACAGTTTTTCTTAACCGAAAACAATTGAATCACAATAATCAATCCATACAACATAATGGAACATATCAATTGTACCGAATTTTGTTAAGCAAAAGCAAAATATATGCAATAAACTCAAGCTTTTCTTAAACAGGAAAAACGATTAACTAACAATAAAAATCGTTACCTCAAATTCCGCAACCACTTCTCCCCAGAAAGATATATCGTTTAAGCGCAAGTTAAAGTAAGAACTCTCCCCCAGTTTGTTATCATCCTCTCGCAAGAACAAAAAAACAACAACAAGAGCAACCTTTAGCAGAGAAAGGTTGAATCGGTTTGAACTAATGCTTGCCAATAGAAAAAGTTTAAACCCGAAACTCATATGTTATGCTAAACACAACTTATGTAAACACAAATTGATTATCAACATATTATGACTTTTCACACATGAGTTTCAATCGGAACACCTTATGATCCTTTGATAAATCCTACCAACAAGGGCTAGAACTTAATCCCACTAAATCAAAAAGCCACACAAATCATAAGGGCTACACAATATGAGATCGAATATTTAGGTTAATAAAAACCGAAACCAAACATCTCATAATCGAAAGCAAATAGCATCAAATATAATTATTCAAAGCAGGCTATGCAATCGAAAACTATCAAACAAAGATTATAAAATAAAAAAATTATTCATTCATAAATAAATAGTTTTATTCAAATAGACCTTATACAAAATATCGAAATAAATCAACAAATTAATGTCTATTCCCTGATATATTAAGAAGTAGATAACTCATTGTTGATGGGTGAAAACGATTTAATGGATTTTGAGGAAAAGTGGAGAAACTAACGGTCGGTCCCTCAATCAAGCAAATTGCTTAAACCTTTTGCAAACAGATGCACTGCATGGGAGTGATTTGAGTTTGAGAGATCAACCTGTATGACTTCGGACTAAACCAAGACAAGGGACGTTCCAGAGTCAATTCGTCCACAAATAGGGGTGACGGTCGATATGTAGGAGGGAAGCTGAGAAATGTGTGAGAGATTAATGATGATCGAAGGATTATGGATGTGTTGGAGACTTTTGCAAGTTTTGTATACTATTGATTTCGAATAAGATAAGTTCTGATCGATTGAATTCTGCTCTGTTGAGAGTTCTTGTTCAGATGAGAATTCTCGTTGTTCAGTCGTGGATCGAGGAACTTATTTATATTGCAAGAGTAGTAGACACATTGATCCCAGCAAGTGTGACGATTGCAGAGGAGTGGAAGAGTGGAAAGTGGGAAATCGTGGATAAACCAGTTCCACGTGCGTGGGAGAAATAATTGATTGTCCATCCATTACTTTGCTAACTGTTAGAGCATTGCTCGGTCGAACTCACAAGTGTTGCTATATCAAGATTGTTGTCAAATTTAGTTGTCAAAACTATATCTTGATTTCTAGTCTACAATTAGTTAAGTCTCGTTCTAGAATAGAGGTAGTTGAGAAACGAACCAGCCATCATTTGCGTTCTATCGTTTGAAGGCGAACATCAACCGAAGCTTTTGGAGAACTTCATCAACAAAAGGTAAGTGAAGACTGAACCACCTATTTCTCATGTTATATTCACATTTCTATACTTGAGATGATTGTCGCATAACTAATTAGACTAACTTGCATAGACAAGAATTTCGAGTCGACAACTAATTATTTAGTTTAAGAATTTATCAAAATATAATTGTTAGAGCATAACTCGGTTGAACTCACCAAGCGTTAGTATGTCAAGTTTGGTTGTCATATTTTAGCATCAAAACTCATCTAGAGTCGCTTGATTAAATACTAGAGTCAACTTCGTTTAGGTTAGACTAGAAAATCTAGGAATGTTGAGACATACAAGCATTACTCCGAAGACCTGGAGAATGAGAAGAAGTAACGACTACAACGACGACATCATCCTTCCACTTGAGGTTTGTAATATCATTCCTAACATATCTTTACAGTCGTGCTATATTGAAAACATAACATGTGAAGCTGTATATACTGTACATATTGTATATAATATTCCAGTAGATGACATGATCATAATAGTATGGTCATAGTATTGAGGAATTATATTACGAAGTATAACGCTTCTCTTTTGAACTTCGTAGTTATGACATCGACATAATCTTGTATATAGTTTTATGGTTATGTGTACGGGTTAATGGTGAAGATTTCATCATAGGAAACAATATTTTACATTTGTTTAAAGGTAGTACATTCATGAACTTCTTTCATGAATCGAAAGGGAAATCAATAGGTTTATTGGTCCGGCTATTCATTGCATATTCTTTGGATGACCAATATGTGTGAGTTGGTAGATCCGATCTTAACTCAGGTTAAGTATCTTGGTATAACCGATCACAATACCTAGACTTATGATTTGGTGTGACCGATTCTGCTAATTGGTGTGACCGATCATAAGTGGTTGTGTGACCGATCCTTGTAATTGGTATGACCGATCCTAGTGAATGGTGTGACCGATAACAAGTAGGTACCATGTTTAGGTAGAATCGATCCTAGTGATTGGTATAACTGATCCGAACCCATGTATGTGACTGGTAGGACCGATCACAACTAACCATTGTAGATCCAAATCCATGTAGATACAGAATAAGGATTTGCAGTGTAAAGATGTCAACATACTTTTAACATGAGCAGTAACTCTTATCATTTATTGTTCAAAGATATTCCCTGGTACTCAAGGTGATCATGTGCCAAAATAAATTAAGAATCCTTTAATTGAGGTTTTTGGTTTTATATGCTTTAATTACCAGCAATTAATGCATATCTCTAGAGAATAAAAATTAGTAATGTACATTTACTGATTGGAGATTTTCTATGAGAGATTTCGGAAAATATTGGACCAACATTTATTGGAATTAGGAAAATCGAATTTGGGCATTCATTGCATATCTTGAGGATATTTTCGGTTTTGGAAATTCCTTGGTGTCCAAACATCCTTAGTCTATAAATACCTAAGTTTGCATTTCTAGAAAACTATCCTAAGAGTCAGGCAAACTTCAATTCTTGTCGTTTCTGGTGAAGCCGTCTATTCGGAGAGGAATGTATCCTAATTAGGTGAAATCTCTTACGACCGCTCGTTTAAAGACTTCTGTGGGATCCAGAAGCTCTACGAGTACCATTGGTGGGAAACTAGATAATTGCAGTGTTATTAGTTTTCGATTTGATTTGATTTAATTGACTAACGGTTGTTAAAACTGTGATTGCACCTAGTTTGTTTATTCTTGAGAATCTGCTCTTCTGATATAAGATTCAATCAGACTAGATCCAAGTATCGACGGGATATTTAGAACTGCTGTTAGATCTAAAGACATCTTATGATAATCCATTGTTAACAGACTATGTTCTGTATGTGATTGATCACAAGAAGATTCAAGTGGTGTTGTGCAGATATTTCAAGGCAATAGAAGATTTCAAGACGAAGAAGAATTCTTATTAGTTTTTTTTATCTTGTGGATTTAGTGCACAAACCTTGATCGGATGAGATCCAACTAGAATCAGTTTATATTTGATAGATCTGATTGATTAGTTGCGTGAGATCGGCATCACTTTATAGTTTTATCTTTGGGATCTATATTGATTGATTGTGAATCTATACTTGACTATTTCGGTAGTTATTGAATAGATTGATCTAACCAGACAAAGGAGTTTATTAGATTAAACATAAGAGCCTTTGTCAACAACTCATCTTATCTTGTAGCAAGATTGATTAGAGTGGTTACCAAACAGATTCTTCCTTTGGTGTTTGGAATACGATCCAAAAGACTTGTTATTTACATGCGTGACTCTAGAAGTCGAAGGCGCAAGGATAATGAGGGAACTAAGTTGCTATGGGCAGTCTGCTTGGTCTCAACTATACGAGTTCGTATTAGATTTTGTATAGCGGCTTAATTCTGAGAGTATTCAAAACTGGACTAGGTCCCTGGGTTTCTATGCATTTGCAGTTTCCTCGTTAACAAAATCTTGTTATGCCATTTACTTTACTTTTTCGCATTATAATTGTTTTATTATAATTAAAGTAAATTGCACTTGTACGTTAATTCCAAATCACTTGATATTGATCCTATAGTAAATCGGTTTCGGACCGTAAATATTATCAAGTGAATATCAAGTTGTTATATTGTCTCGACTTTGTTCATAGACGATCACACTTGGCAACGGACTTATAGATTGAAATAAAAATATTTGTGGTGTATTTTGGTACCCTCATCTTTTCAATTGGTATCAGAGCGGGAAAACATGAAAAGATCTAACAATCTGTGTTTGGTGCGATCCAACCTATAAGAATTGAATCTAATATTTGATTCAGTTAACATACCACCAAGATCTGATGGGAAAAATTACCCATTATGGAAATATACTATGAGATCTTTTCTTCAATCAGCGATTTTAATACTTGGTTATTAATCGAAGAAGGATATGAATGACCGAAAGTGGAATATTCGGAGACTGGGTTTAAACGCTTAGCGTTCTAAACTTATGAAGAAAGAGCTCTTGCCAAGAAAAATTCTAATGGTTTGAATGCCATAATACATGCAGTGAGTCAAGATCTTTTACATCATGTCTCATCATGTGAAACTTCCAAAGAAGCTTGGGATACTCTTGAGACTGTATTCGAAGGGAATTATTCAGAAAGAGAAGCTCGTCTTCAATCTATTTCTTATGAATAGGAATTCCTTAGAATGGATGATAATGATAACTTTGAGGAGTTTAATGCTAAACTTTTTGAGATTATTAATGCTTCTTTCTCTCTTAGAAAGACTTGTTGATGGGGATTTTCGACAAAGGATAAAATCATAAAATCATGATACTGCATGTTTCTGACCCGGCTTCAGGAATGTATGTGAAACTCATATTTTATGATCCGTGAACCATTTCACGATATCTGACTGAGCGAACATCCTCTTGGAGCTGTGATGAATATGTTCCTCGAAAAGCCTCTCAGCTGAGCTTTCGAAACTTTGCACATTTTATCATCACCTCTACATAGAATCAAAATGATTGGACGGCTCCTAGACATATTGCATGCTAATATAGAGCGTTAACGTCTTCAGGACGTCACACTGTTTGTTGTTCCCTGACTATGTAGAGAGAATGTGTATAAAATCTCTTAATGATTGGACGGCTCCTAGACATATTGCATGCTAGTATAGAGCGCTAACGTCTTAAGGACGTCACACTATTTGTTGTTCCTTGACTATACATGACCAATGTTCAGAACGAGTATGATGCTTCCATCATCTCATACCTCGATTCTCGAATAAACTCGCTCCTAGATATATCGCATGCTAGTGTAGAGCAATTCATAGATTAATTCTAGCGTGTCATTCATCAACTGAATTCCTAAAAAATAATCTATTTATCTCATTACTCCGTTTCGTGGCTGATCCTCTGCTGGATTCCATGGATTAGTAATAGATACTAAATTTATTTTATTACTCCGTTTCATGGCGGATTCTCAGCTGAATTCAATGAATTAGTAATAAATAATCACTGATCGGGCATCTGGGCCACCACCGAGTAAGCCCCGAGAAAATGGTGCAGGTTCTTAACAATAACGCACGAACAAGCACTCAAAAATATGGACAAACGAGTAAACCTATGCAAAATAAGGAAGAAAGATAATATCAATAAAATAATAAAGAGGCGCCCAGGGGGACCGGGCCCACTGGCCGGCCGGTCACATGCCTCTTCCTTTTATTTTACCTTATTTTATTATTTTTCCTAATCTCATGAAAACTCCCTCGTTTGAGCAAAACTCTCAGTTTCTCCATATCCTTCACACGATGAAAAATAATTAAAAATAGGGAAAAGTGTCACGGGACCGGGCCTACTAGCCGGCCGGCCATATCCTATCCGTGGCCGGTCCCACACCTTATGATTCCTTATTTTATTATTATTATTATTATTATTATTATTATTTCCTTCATCTCATGAAACTCCTCCGTTTGAGCAAAAACCCTGGTTTTTCCATATTTTCTCAAATATTGCTCAAACTGTCAAAGGCAGAAAAGTCAAATGGTCACATGACCGACTAGGCTCCTCACGACAAATATTAAAATATTATTATTTTAATATTTTCAAAATATTGATCGCACGAGCAAAGTTCAACTTGCTCATTCGAGAAAAATCGAGAGTTTCAGTCAAGATCAAACTCTTCTGAAAATCTTAAATATTTCTCGAACGCGCGTCAGAAAATATCAAAATTCTCAAAATTTAGACACGGAAAATATGGTGACACGGGAATGCCACCTTTACCGAAAAAGGTCGGCCCTTAGGCTTGCAAGGAGTCGGTCCCACATACTTTCACAATTTTGACTTAATTAATCTTTTACAGTTCATATTGGGTTCAAACTCTTTCCAACCAACTTGGAACTTGTTCAATTGACCACCAGGTGGTCCCACGACCACCAAGAGATGGTTTTATACCCCTTGGTCGGTCCCTCATCTCTCCATAATTAGGTTTTATTGCTTAATGCTCATACGAGCACTATCCTAATAAATGATTAAACCAGCATTTAATCATTTTTTTACCAACTGGTCTACAAAGGACTTTGGTGCATGCTCACTCGAGCACCTGGGAGCTACATGGTCGACCATCATCCCATGTATCCGGTCCCTCTCTCACTCAGTGATTGATTTTCAGTAAATCATCAATTCATCAACAATCGATCAAAATTAGGGTTTTGAACTGGTCGCTATGCAAATCATAATTCTGAGAAAGTTTAAGCAATAATAATTTTATGTTGATACAGCAATCAACATCTTGATTAATATATAATATTTGGCTCAGCTACCAATATTTTAAATTAATATTTTATTTGGTCATGCTACCAATAATTGTTCAAACGAGCAATATTTGCTCAGACTATCAATATTGATTCAACTATCAATATTCAGTATTCCATCAAATGAGCAATATTTTCTCAGACGGGACTAGTAATATTATTCAACTATCAATGTTTAATAATTCATTAATCGAGCAATATTCGCTCAGGCGAGCAATATTTGCTTAGGCTATCAATATTCAATCAACATGCGTTCAAGAACTATACATATGTCCCAGCAGACATGTTCAATCCATGAATCATAAAGCATTCGTCAATCATGCTGACTCAACAATACTTAGACTCATCGTCTAATCTAGTCAACAACTGACTAATTAAATATACGTCTGCCTTGCAGACTTCACAATCATGAGACATCAATCATGTCACATGGGGGGATATTAATTAGGGTTTTGGTATGGCGGCCTACGGCACATGTGTCCATCCACGATGAGAAATGTGAGTAAGTCGTGCAAGCAGTTGAGGGAGTTAACAAAGTAGCGGGTGGACAATCAACCAAGTCTCTGCATGACCTGGAACTGGTTTAACCACAATTTCCCACTTTCCCACTCTTTTACTCGAGCAACCGTCACACTTATTGGAGATCAATGTGTCTACATTCTTGTAATATAAATAAGTTCCTGATCCACGATTGACACAAGGAATCATTGTCCAACTAAGAATCATCGTGTGAACAATCTCTCTCAACTGAGCATAATTCAAACTTATTCGAACTCAGCAGTTCATCAATTTGCAGAAACCTACAACACATTCATAATCCTTGATCACCATTGATCTCACACACTTCTCAGCTTCCATCCTCCCTCTTTGTGACCAAATTGACTCTGGAACGGCTATTTTCTTGGTTTAGGCCGGAGTCATATAGATTGATCTCCCAAACTCAAAGCAATCATGTGCAGTGCATCTGTTTGAGGTTAAGCAGTTTGCTAGGTCGAGGAGTCCCATCTGCATGGTCGTCTCTTCACTTTCCTAAAAAACCAGCAAATTGTTCTGCCCCATCAACAGATTGGCGACCACAGTGGGAGATTAATCTCTCGGTTGCAATCTCAATTCACAAAGATGGTCGGTCTTAGGTCTGATTCAACTACCCCAAATTCCGGCCAGAGTCTTTCGAACGGTGACACCCCTCATGTTCATTCGAACGACTCTGGTAATATTCATCATTCCTACTTTACTACTTCCTTGCTCTCTATCGATGCATTCGATGGAGAAATTCCATCATTGGCTGAGCAAGCACAGAGGCAAGAAATTTTAGCAAGATATGTAAATCGATTGAAGGGAGTAATCGATAACTTATTCACCTGTATGGTGGATTTGAAGAAAAAAATTGGGAGCCGAAGTGGTAGAACGTCCAGACTCTGCTACTGATGCCCATCCTCAAGCCAACTGTTTCACTACTTATGAGAAGCCGGTGGAGCAAGAAGTCACACACCTGATTGAAAATTTATGTGAACTCCTGCACTTCTCCATAGATCAACGTACGAACACGTTTGTTGCACTCAACCAAATATCATCCGACGTGCAACTAACTTCGTCGTATTTAGCAGTCGAAGAAACATCCATGGTGTCCGAACATTCGATCAACAATATCACTTTCAGTGAAGAAGACCGAATGGCAGAAGAAGGACATAACCGAGCCTTGTACGTAACTGCTTTTATCAAGGACTCTGAATTCAGGAGAGCTCTCGTCGATACAGGTGCTTATACCAACCTTATTTCTCTCAAAACTCTCGAAGCGTCCAAGGTCCTACAGAGCAAGATTGTTCGTTATCCCATCTTAATGATGGGTTTTAAAGGAAGCCAAAGCCATACATACGGGTATGCATATGTAAACTTGAAAGTAGGACCTATTCAATCGACGGTCAAATTCCACGTGATTGAGAAAGAACCTGACTATCATATGATACTCGGACGACCGTGGCTCCATCATAACAAAGTTGTTCCCTCGATGTACCATCAATGTATGAAGGCTCTGCTCAACAACAAGATCGTTCGCATTGCAGCTTCATCATCTCCTTATGCTCCGGTCTATGATGCTGAGTTCCTCGAACCTCAAAAAAGCATCCTTGAACTTCCAAGCAAGATCTACAACACTCCGCTCCCAAGATAGAAGTCCATCGAAAAAGTTACTGACAAGTCATCATCTTCAACGGTCGAACTCTCTAAGTCGCCTACTACACTGCTCAAACGTCACCATGATCAAGTCTTGACTCGCGATCCTACTAAGAAGGGATCTCACTTTATAACCAGCTATGATGAGGAAGGAAGGACGATTTACCTCCGATGCAAAGATTAGCAATTAGCAGGGGAGGTCGATGAAAAGTCTCCCCGCCCCAAAGAATCATGTCAGAACGAACGGTTGCCTGACGAAGAAATTCAAGATGCTCCGCGGCAATTGCAAGATGACACTAACTCCACTATTGATGATCTTGAAACAATCAACATCAGAACGGAGGAAGATCCAAGACCAATCTTGATCAGTTCTGCACTGTCATCAAAAGAACAAACATGATTGATAAGCCTGCTGAAGGAGTATCAAGATATTTTTGCTTGGACTTACGAGGAAATGCCCGGTCTGGATGACAAATTGGTCACGCACCACTTGCACATAACTCCCGGCTCCAAACCTGTCAAACAACCTCCCATGCAGTTCAGGCATAAAGTTAAGGAATAATTTAAAATTGAAGTTCATAAATTGCTAGCAGCTGGATTCATCAAACCCATTCAACACCCGACGTGGCTGGCAAATGTTGTCCCGATCAAGAAGAAAAATGGTCAGATCCGATGATGTGTAGACTTCAGGAACCTGAATAAATGTTGCCCGAAGGATTACTTTCCCTTACCCAACATCGACATGCTCGTAGATGCGACTAGTGGTCATGGCATGTCCTCATTTATGGATGGATATAATGGCTACAACCAGATCAAGATGTATGAACATGATGCTAGCAAAACTGCATTCCGAACACCCATCGGTAATTTTCACTACACTATGATGCCTTTCGGATTGAAGAATGCAGGTGCTACTTATCAATGAGCAATGACTGCTATCTTTCACGACATGATGCATAAATAAGTAGAAGACTATGTCGATGATGTGGTCGTCAAATCAAAGACTCGTCACCTCACCTAGATGTTTTGAGACAAGTTTTTGAAAGATGCAAAGAGTATAAATTGAAGATGAATCCGATGAAATGTGCATTTGGTGTTTCTTCTGGGAAGTTTCTAGGATTCTAAGTCATGGCAGAAGGGATCAAAGTCGACCCAGAAAAGACAAAAGCTATTACCACCATGCCTCCTCCACGTACTGTGAAAGAGCTTCAGAGCTTTATGGGCAAGGTAAATTACATCCGACGTTTTATTCCAGGACTGGCTCAACTTATTGCTTCGTTCACTCCTCTACTGAAGAAGGTAGCAAATTTTGTATGGACGACTGTCCAACAAGATGCTTTTCAAAGGATCCAACAGATACTATTATCACCCGCTGTCATGAAATCTCCGGTGCAAGGACAACCGTTGATACTATACACAGCTTCCAGTGAGACGCAACCGTTGATACTATACACAACCGTTGTTAGGGCTCTCCTTGCTCAGGAAGACGAAGAAGGTGTCGAACGTCCGATCTACTACTTTAGCCGTACGATGAGAGACGCTGAACTCCGATACCCTAAAGCTGAAAGGGCGTGCCTAGCATTGGTTCATGCAATCCAGAAGTTCAGACATTATTTACTGTCCAACAGAGTCGTACTCGTTGCTAAAGCTGATCCTCTAAAATTCTTACTATCAAAGCCAGCCTTGATATGTAGACCTGCAAAATAGTTACTTCAGATGTCAGAGTTCGACATAGCGTGTGTATCACCCAAATAAATCAAGGACCAAGCAGTTGCATACTTACTCGCTTCCTTTCCAGGGGAAGACATCACAGTGCTACATGAAGATGTGCCGGGTGAGTTTCCAGAAATTTCAGTCATTAAAGAGGAAACATGGTTACTATACTTTAATGGATTCGCCACTCCTAGCAATGATACTGGAGGAGCGGGCGTGGTGTTGGTATCCCCGTCCGGTGAAGTCTTCTCACACTCGTTCAAGATGGATTTCCATTGCACCAACAATTCAGCAGAATACGAAGCTTTCTTGTTAGGACTGTCCTTGGCCAAGAAAGAGCAATGCACCTGGAGATAAGAGGAGACTCAAAGCTATTGGTCAATCAGATGAATGGTGTATACTCTCTCAAAGAAGTAACACTTGATCCATTCAGAGCTGAAGCACAACGACTATTAGCCATTTTGCTGATGCAAGAATCATCCATACTGGTCGTACTAATAATAGGCATGCTGAATGTATGGAAACTCTTGCTTCCAAACTACAATTTGAAGGAGCGGAGAAGTCTATTACTGTACAAATAAGTTCTGTTTCATCCACCTGGCTTACTCAAATTGAAGATTCCCAAGCAAGTGACTGGCGGGCACCCATCATTCATGAACGAAACAGTTCTCTTACAGAAGGGAAAATTAGCCTCAAGGAATTAAAGAACTTTTTTCTTATACACGGGGCATTATATTATCACAATCCTGATGGGTCTCTGTCACAGTGCCTCGGAGACGAAGAAGTGAACGAGCAACTCAAGCGCATACATGAGGAAATATGCGGACAAACTTTGGTGGTTACACTTTAAAGAAGGCTCCATATGATCGGGTACTATTGGCCCTCCATGGAGGCTCAGTCGAGAATGTTGTGAGGATCTTGTCCCAATTGCCAGACACCACCTCATCATTTGGAAGCTCTAACAATCCACCACACTGGGAACTGGATGGAACCTTACATTAAATACCTTCGCGACAACGATTTGCCATCAGAGAAGAAAGAAGCGATCAAACTCGTCCAAAGGTCCAAACGGTTTGTCTATCTAGAAGGAATTTTATATCGCTAAATTTTTGGTGGGAACCTGTTAAGGTGCTTGGACGAACATGAAATCCCAACAATCCTGAAAGAGATGCACGAAAGAGAACATCAGGGAAAGAGGAAATTATTTCTCCAGATCCATGAAAAATATTATTGGCTGACCATGGAAGAAGATGCAGCTGCCTATGTTCAGAAATGTCATCAGTACCAGATCCATGGTAACCTCATTCACACTCCTTGTCTGCCATTACATTCTATGAGCAGTCCATGGCCTTTCTACAGCTGGGGACTAGATATCATCGGAAAAATCAATCCAGCGTCTTTGAAGCAGCATGAATACATCATCACAACAACTGAGTATTTCACCAAATGGGTTGAAGATATCCCTCTTTGAAGCACAACTGGAGTCACGATTGCAGCCTTCATCAAGGAATACATCATTTGCAGATTCGGCATTCCTAAACATATCATCAAAGATAATGGAACTCCTTTTGCCAACAGACATGTGGAAGAATTGCTCGAGGGATATGGTATCAAACAAATTTTCTCTACACCGTACTATCCCCCAGGAAACGGACAAGCAGAGAGTACCAACAAAACTTTGATCCGGATTCTCAGTCGAACGATTCATGATAATCCTCAAATGTGGCATGAACAACTTCCTATGGATTTATGGGCTTATCGAACTGCACCTAGAAGCTCAATCGGGACCTCACCATACTCCCTTGTTGTTGATGGTGGTTTTTAGTTCAGGGCTAAAATTGTAAAACCCTGTATTTAATGCGCCATCATTCTACAAATAAGTTGAGCCATTTAAAAGTGATGAGTGCTCATGCCTATTTACTTACATGCGTATTGAGAAATTCAGTATATTTATATGAAATTTATCCAGAATGGTGCATACAGCAACAATCCCAAATATTCTGTAAATTTCTGAGTATTTGTTCCATACCATGTTCCCAGTTGAACTCTTAATACTGACATGACATGACGACTAATGTTCTCTCTCAGCCGAGTAGCATGAATCTCCCGAAGTGTCAGGATTGAGATGCGTGTGGAAGTACTCAATCAGAGGCACATAAAGTTACGCTGCCCTTTAATATTAAATTAGTGATTTTTGTATCAGTAAGCAAAATTCACCAAAATTTGATTGGTTTTGCGGCAACCCGCAAAATTCAGTCCTTTAACCTAATCAATTTGTAAAAATTAGGTTTTTGGCACCCTGTGCAATATCTGCAACCCTATTGGTCGAGACCAAACCTAGGTAAGCTAGGCAATTAATCCGCCATGGACTAGTAGGAGCAAAGTCCTACCAAAAATCAGAAATAAAAGAAATAAAAGAGGAGCTGCGGAAAATAGGAGCAGCAACAAGAGGAGGCGTGTCCATGCCACATGGACGGACAGTTACCCTAGCGGGGACCACCTGAAGTCGGATGGCCACGCTCCATGTTGCCCTTGCCGTCCCCCTTTTTCCATCGACCAATCAGGTCGCTCTAAATGTGTTAGACGCACTTGGAATGTGTCTGGGTCCATGTCACTTTCCGGCCCCCTTTCCCATCAACTAATCAGGTCGCTCTAAATGCGCAACATGCACTTGGAATGTGGCAGGGCCCATGCCACTTGCCGGCCCCCTTTCCAATCGACCAATCAGGTCGCTTTAAACCCGCCACGCGCATTAAATGAAGCCAAACTGCGCCAACACCTAGTTTTCGTCGCGTCAACATGGCCTCCATGCCAATTAGCTAATTAACCTGCCAAATCGCACCGGCATGATAATTGGCATGCCATGCTATTCCGCGGCATCAATATGCCAACGTGCCATAACAGCGCAGCCACGTGCTATCTCACTTATCGTTCGTGGCCAACGCCATAACAAACTCTAACCAGGGTATTCTGATCAGAATAGAACTCTTGTTTTAATGTCATTGGTCGAATCAAGAGGAAACCCTAATTCCTAGTCATGGCCTAAATTATGCCACTTCGGACCCACAACATGCCACAAGCCATGTGGGATTAAGAAGACCCTAAAAGTGGCGCCCGCGTCCATGGTCGTTCCCACATTATGGCCTTGCCATGATTTCTTTATTTAACGTGGCCATGGCAGTGTTTTCCAAAGTGCCACCATATCACGGCCACATAGCCGCACACGCTAATTAGGGTTTTGACATGTCAAACCTTAATTTGGAAGGCCGTTATGCCGACCCATGCCAAATAATGCAACCTAAGGCATTAAGTTTGATACGGCAACTAGAGCCAATATTGTTGAGTCATATTTGGACCTAGCGCCAATATGCCAAGATATAGTGGCCGTGGATACGCCAGGCAGGCGTCAATTGCACCACTATGCCACTGGAAGGCGCCAACGAGATGTGGCCATAATCAACGGCCACCCTCTTCCATAAATTACAATCTCGGTCGTCCAACTTCTCCAACCGAATTGACCGTCCTAGATTAAATCTTAGGTGACCAACCAAAGACTAACTTAATAGCGTCACATGCTATTTCTTGCGGAAAGTCTCATGACATAGCTCGCCACACATGATCACCCGCCGCCTAGTTTGCGCGCGATTGGTCAGAATAACTAGGTCTTGCACACAAGACCCACTCAGCAATCTGCTGCATATTTTTTACGAAAATACTCGAGACATCAAACATGTCACAAACTGGGGGATGCTCACTGGGATATTGGTCTGGAGGTTTACAACATGCGGTGTGCAACACGCCCATTACGAGAAAGTGTCAGGAAAGGGAGGACGGTTAATGAGCAGTAAGTGAGTAGTGGGTGTAAGGCTGACTAATCTTCCCTCGTGATGGAAACATGATGGTCACCACTTTTTACACGACTCCACTTCTCCACTGCTTAAATATCTCCACTTCCTACGAGATCAGGGGCTCAATCATGACCTGTATAAATAGGTTTTCGACCTATTTTGACAAACGACAGAACAAGTGTTATCAACAAAAGTATCCAGAAAAACACCAAGAACTGATAGCTTACATTCCGCAAGCCAGTTCCATATTCTGATACAAGTCATAAAACAACCACACCTTCAAAATTCAATATTTTGATCTCAACACCTTCTTCGCTTCCCTCCCTAAGATCAACCCTTCTCCTTCACTTTGTGACCGAAGTAAGACTGGAATGACCATTTCTTGGTTTATGACAGGATTGTACAGATTGATCTCTCGAATCTAAAGTACTCCCGTGCAGTGCATTTGTTTAGGGTTTAGATTCGTTTCTCGGCGGCACACCCAAATTTTCCATTTCCAGCAGAATTAGTTTTTACCCCAAAACAATTGGCGACCACAGTGGGAGATTAATCTCTCGGTTGCAAGATCAATTTTCAATTTCATTTCAATTTTCTCAATTTCAAGAGGGTAAATCTTAGATCTAATAACCAAAATTCGCTTCAATCACAAGTTCCAACTTTCCGTTTTATGATGTACCCGGGTCAGTCAAACTCTTCCAATATCATCAATGCTCAAAATCCAATCACCATAGAAGATATGACGAAAATGCTGGAAGACATTATTACAAATCAGGCCAATATCGTCAAGCAGCAAAATGAGACGTTTTGTCTCTTAAAGAGTATGGCAAACCGGTTGTGGTAAGAATCATCAAACACTCGCTCGGAGGACGCTATCAATTTCATAAGTGACACAAAAAATGTTGAATCCTTGTCTGAAGTATGTGCCTCCGCCAGCGATAATGCAGACATAGTGCGTAGTCGTATCGGACTTAAGAGCAGAAGAGGAATGGCCAACTAAACCAAGCCAACGACAAAGAGCTGGAACCATTTCACAAGGATAAGAGAGGAGACCTACCAGGTGTGTCACAATATTTGCATGGCAAGGGGAAGGAGCCGGCCTATGAAGCCTTGTTGGAAAACTTGTATCTCCAAACCCTTACAGAAGTTCAAAGAGTTGTCAAACAATCCGCAGCCACGACCGCTCTAACCTTACTAAAAAGAGAAGCACCTGAAGAAGGGGAAATCTACCAAGGCACCTATGAGGATGGGAACTGCGCCAATGAACAGTATTCAGTCCAGCCACTTCACATCGCTATTACTGATGCGGGACCCTCAAGAGAAGTTGCGTTCCAACAGGATTGTCGGACTAAACGATCTGTGCCAGAATCAACACTCGTTCAAGCTTCAACTCCACCCCCGAAACGAGCTTCGCGTCAAAGCCTATGAGAGTTTCCACGAAAACGATCGGTAGCACAAGGGAAGCCGGACTCGAGCTACTCACGTTTCCCACTCCCCATAAGAAAAGTTCTGGAGTTACTGGAAATTTGGGTTCGAGATGGGACGGTTCAACTGCCTCCCGTATGGCGTCTGCCAACTAATCAAGAAATATTAGATTCAAGGTATTGCCACTATCACAGGTTCATCCATCATCCTACCAGTGAATGCAATTGTGGCGGACCAGAGAATTTTTGCTCCCAACGGGCCGGGTTACGACCCGCTTGGCAAGCTCTGACTCTCGGATACGCCACTCAAGCAAAATTTGTCCATTCATAATCCTGCACACGGTAGAAATTTCATTAGTCTCAAACTCAGAATTCTATGAGCATATGTCCCATACCATAATACTCAAAGAATTCCACAAGGGTTCCAATTTCAAAAAATAAGGGACGGCCGATTGCCTAAAATCAGATTTGGGCAGTTGCCAACCCAATAACTTATACGCCCAGTTGCCGATTCTAACCATTTATACGGCCAGTTGCCAAAATTAACACGGGCCAATTGCCCAAAAATAACAGACGGCCAGTTGCCAAAATTAACACGGGACAATTGCCCAAACATAACATACGGCCAGTTGCCAAAATTAACACGGGCCAATTGCCCAAAATAACAGACGGCCAATTGCCAAAATTAACACGGGCCAATTGCCCAAAAATAACGGACGGCCAGTTGCCAAAATTAACACGGGCCAATTTCCCAAACATAACATACGGCCAGTTGCCAAAATTAACACAGGCTAATTTCCCAAAATAACGGACGGCCAGTTGCCAAAATTAACTTGGGCCAGTTGCCCAAACATAACATACGGCCAGTTGCCAAAATTAACACGGGTCGATTGCCCAAACATAACATACGGCCAGTTGCCAAAATTAAGGTAGTTCTGGTTACCAGCCATCATTGGCCAGTTTCCCATGATATATACTTGCCAAGGTTGCAATCATCTCTGAATAGATGGTATGAACTGTAAAGCAGTAACCAATACTTTCAGATGATATGAACAACCTTGTAGAGTTGTGTTGAACCGCATAGCGGCTGCCTACGTACCCTCTCTATGAAGTAAACTGATTCCATTTGCAGTGCATACAATTAATTTTGAGTAGAGAACTACTCTATGAGAGCCAAAGGTATCAAAATAATACTAAACCACGCATAACAAGAATTCCCTATATAACATCATTGAAGACATGGAGCTTTTCAGGTTTTCTACATTTAATACACTAAATTCATGACAAGCAGCTAACTATATAGAGGACTCGACATAATACATCCATCCATCATAAACACGTATACTAGTAACCAGTAAAGCCACCTACCATTATGAGATATAGATGCCTTACCCATAATCGAGTCATAAACAAAAAACAAAGTTAAAGTGGACTATTTACACAAACCATATAAAATATTATATCATGATCGGATTGTAACGAAATTACGCAAATCCACAAATAACATTACAATGAACTTCAAAGTTCAGTCTAACAATTTCTATGCCATGGGGTGATAGAGACCAATCGTACAACACCATGAGGCCAATGTAAAATGGACACGCCACAGCGACAAATCAATTTTTCCTTGATTCCTCTAGCATGTCAAGCACAGGCCAGGTTATGACATAAATCCATTACAATCTCAGTGGTGTAATAGCAAAACTCTAAAATTAGGATCTCATCGTTGATACTGGCTTAGTCATGGTTAGTATGCTACTGGTCCCTGTGAGATACATTTCCATTATAAAAATAAATCAAAAGACATAGTGGTACCTTATGATGTGGGAAGCTTATTAGATAACAACTAGTAAGAAAATATGGGATACCAGCCAATTTCTCTAAATGTGAACTTCTTTATGGCCTCATGTAATTGCACATAAGAAAATGCATTCATTTTGTCCAGGTCCAAAGAAGGTTAAACAGGCAAATATTTGTCATTTCTTTGTTGCCACAAAACAGTCGACACTAATCACTTTACAAGACAATAAGTCAACTGTACTACCTTTCTTTTCTAGAGATCTCATAGTAGATGCTAAACAATAGATGTCTTTACATTTCTATTACAAAATCTCATCTCAACGGATAGTCTAGCAAGCAAAATATTGCAAGAACAAAATATTCACAATATCAGGTGTAATCAATTTCACAGCAAAATGGTCTAACCAATGTTGTTATGCACAACATTTTAAGAGTAGTCACGGTGCAATCATCTACATATGCTCGGACCAAGTCTTTGAACATAATCTAGCATTTTATAGTGTAACTAGCATTGTGTTAACATTATTAGTATCCAGTCCAGTACATTCTATCGTTACAAACACCTCAGGTTAACAATTAGGTAGTGGAAAAATAGAATTCATTTCATACTAAAGCACACTTGCAGAATCTTTAATAATGAAATACCTCCAATAGCCAACTAATTAGTTTATCCACTCTACAAAACTATAGCATTCCATCTGTATCAATGCAATATGGTAACCATTATATACGTGCTATATAGTATAAGTACAGTAAATATATAATTTGAGATACAATTAGCCAAGGGTCCAACCATGCCATAGCCCACTCATTTTACGTTACTAGGATCGGCATATTTAATGTACCAACCCATGTAAACATTTAGACAGTACCTCACTATCATCTAACCATATCAGCACCTGTAGTAATGTAAGGTATAGTAGACTTAATTATAGATTCATTTTTCATGTCAAGCCAACACGAATTAACATCGAATTCACATACTGATGCCATTGTCAGCTCCATGACACTTGACAACTCCCTAATAATCTAGTCACCAAAAGCTAGTTTGCGTATACACAACTTCAACCAAACCATAGTTCGGACAAACATATTTAGAAACACTATATATGCACTACTAGATTAACCCCAATATCTATGAAAATCAATTTAAGAGGTTCCAAGTGAGCCAGTAACACCATGACCCCAAAATCGTAAATAAAGATCTACATCACCTCTTAGCAAGCCATATTTCATTCCTACAAGGATACAATAATTAGTCTGATCACCTAAAAGTTAAGCACTTGGCTATTTTCACATCCATTACAAGAATCATAAGATATGGTTTCATCTTTACGATAGCTTCCTTTAAATTCCACTTAAATTATAAGTACTAAAAATGAAGCTTAAATTAACCAAACGATACAGATTAAAATTAACTATTTTTGTATCCACCCACAAACCATTTTCATGAGTAGTTGCAAACCCATTTCCCATTTAACTAAGTAAAGACATTTCAACACAAAATCCGTGGTAAACGAGTATATATAGCAATACCAATTCGAATCATTTCCTTTTGTACAAACTAAAGTAAAATGAGACCAAAATCGTTTAACACAATTCACTTTATCACCACCAACAACATCATGCATGGATCATAAAGCTAGCAGATACCATCTATCTTCCAAACAGTAATACGATTTAAAAAGGAAATAAAGCATAGATTGATATTCTAGACAAATTCATGATCAACAATTAAAACCACAGTTTCAATCAAATTACTGAAACACATTCAAGCACCAACAATGAACTTAATCTTAATATCGCAAACAGATCTGGGAAGAAGAGACCAAAATTGATATAAACCCTATTTTATCTGTTTTTCAACAAATCAAATTTGAAGAAGAGTTTACATGACAGTACCAAATCAAGCATATATCCAGCATGCAAAAACTAGAAAAGAATTATTTAGATTAATTATTGAGAACCACTTGCTTCAAATCAAATTCTCAGATCGAAGAACAGAAATTCCGCTTCTCCATTTATAATCCAACCAACATGCATAAACGCCATCATCAACTAGCTATGATTTCACCTCCACAAAGCTTGCTAACTTATCATGAATTCACTAGTGTTCTCTAAATTTTCAAGGGTTCAGAGAAATCCCCAGAGAAAGAAGGAAAAATCAATAAAAGGGAAGAAGAAATTTAAAACTCCATTAGGTTAAGTTTTCTTTTCTTGTTTTTATCTTCGAGTACAACTAGACTAAAGTGCCCCTAGCATTTTTCTACTTGACATCTGTTATTCATGCATTTGAACTATTTGGCACCCAAGGGTTTGAACCGAGGCATATTTTTATATCTAGGTACAACATTTTATTTTATGAGGCAACAAATAAGTGTTAAATACACTTGAATGGTAGATATTCAGTCACTCTAAGTGCGTATATTGACTAACGGGTTCAGTTAAACCCGAGAAAAAGGTTTGAAGTATGACAGTAATGGTATGAAGCGCATCGTACAAGAAAAGATCAATTCAGGAGAATTGCGCCCGGGAACTGAAGATCCTCCACTTTACCGCGGATCGACATAAAGACATTTTCACATAGACGCCCCTGATAAACGCTTTTTGCCTACTAAAGGAATGATAACCCTGTATAATTCCAGACGCTGTGAGAACAATAAAACGTTCAAGGACTTCTTATTGTTATGACTGCGTACACAATGGGTTCAGACTTGAAGCAATTATCCGGAAAATTCAGTTTTGCTGGGAAGCCTCGTATACGAGTAAGTTTCATCAAACAATGTTTACACGACTATTTGTTTTGAAACTCGCTGGGGACTCAACACAGAAATCAGTCCCATTTTGAGAATAAAAGCCAAGTAACCCAATTATGCTAAAATATCGTATCCCTCTAGTGTTTCCCTTTTCATGCAATATTTATAATTTCTTCCAAGTGGCTACACCATTTGCATTCATAACTAAGATTCCAACTTATTAGTTGATCCAAATATCAAAAAGCTACTCACAAAATCATTTCAGAAACAAATCAATTCAAGCATCTCCACAGAGCAATTACCTACTAGTTCAAAACCAGAAAATCAAACCATAAAAGAGGCGTTTCTTGCCTTTCAAAAAATAAACCTAAGGGGAGAAGGTTCAGAAAAAATAAAAAGTATTCAAGGGAAGTCGTCCAACAATGGCTCATTGTTTTTGGAGAAAGCGTCCTTCATATTCCGGAGAGCAGCCTGCTTCAACTTCAATTCCTAAGATAACTTTTCGATCTCCGCCTCATGTTGATTAATAAGATCCAGGGAAGGAACCTCATTCATTTCAGTTTGCAGCTTTTGGATTTTAGAAATTCCTTCACAGAACCAGGAGGCGTTAAAATCAAAGTTCACACACATGTCCCGATGGTACTCCCATCTCGAGATTACTTCTCCAGAAACGGTGTGACCAGTCACACTGCACATATCATGGATTGAAGATAAGGCTTCTTCCACGCATTTAACCAGCGAAAAACGACTGTCAATCCCTAGAGTTTGGTTAAGTCCGAACCTATTATCAAGTAAACATACTTTGTTGTTGTATTGTCTCGACTCGTATCCATAGACGATCACACGAAGTGTGAACCGATTAGTTGTATTGTCTCGACTCAGTCCATAGACAATCACTTTCGGAAAAGGACTTATAGCTGGAAAAGTTTTAGATTGAGGTATATTTGGGTACCCTCGTCTTTTCAATTGGTATCAGAGCAGGCAAACACGAAAAGATCTAACAATCTGTGTTTGGTGCGATCCAACCTATAAGAAATTGAATCTATGAATGATTCAGTTAACGTAACGGCAAGATTTGACTACTTCAAGAACTCGTGGTGGAAAACACGTATGAAGTATGTAATACTCTTATTCCAAAACCTGTTAGGAATTATGCATATGTATGTCTTGAGTGACTTACATAATCCTTTGGCTGTCATAGGATTGTATATCATTATGTTGAGTAACAATGATACAATGCCCTATGAGACAGGTTGTATCTTGAAAATGCATAAGATTCCACTTAAAATCTATATGAACTCTGGCTATTGTGTTCTTGAAAAATATGGAATCTTGAATATATATTGGATAGCCTACCAAATTATATTAATGTACATTTTCAGATCTAAGTCTGTCAATGTTTCGCTATCTAGGATGTGATTTTGGAAACCATGTAATTTTACAAGGTCTAATTTTTAAGTTAACTAGATATGTGCCCGTGCTACGCACCGGGCATTTTCTTTTTTTCTCTTCACCTGGTGTGCGCGGGGCTTCGCCCTACCCCGTGGCAATGCATTATTTATTTGGCGTGCGCGGGGCTTCGCCCCGCCCTATGGGATGTATTTTTGATTTGGTGTGGCGCGGCGAGTACATTAAATAGATGGAGAAAAAATAGAAAATATGTGCAAATGTTATTTATTTGTTATTTTATTTTAGCAGAAAATATGTGTAAAATATATAATTTACATGATTTATGGGGATTACTTGATAGCACAGGGACATGTCGACTTATATGCTTATAATATTGAGAGAAAGTTGATATTGTCTCCTCACTAATCTATGTCTAATCCTTCCTCTAAAATCTTTTACATGCTTCAGTTGTTTTATTTAGTCCATAATTATTGTACTAAAATATGATCGAGATCATGGATTGCTTAATATTATTATTATCATAATAATTTGTATATAAACAATGGAGAAAATTATTAGTGCCTCATTTTCTCCGGGGCTGTTTGTCCTTTATGAACATGTGTCTTATGGGTGACACTTCGTTAGTAAAAAACCAAAAACTCGATAAAACACACTTTCATGATCACGAAAATCACCAAATATAGCTTATTCATAGCACAGTGGGCCGTTAGTGTGATGACGTTATACAGCGGCTCAAGGCATCTGGTCCTCTCTATATTTTGTCCATTTCTTAAAAGGAGTTGCATTTGAGAAGTGTGAGAATGTATATGGAAATCTGAGCCTACAGAACCATCTAGCCTTGACTGCTGTCAAATCCAACTGAATATGCAACTCAATAAGAGCTAGTGGCCGAGATAATCACCAAATATAAACGCTGGCAGTACACT
Source organism: Papaver atlanticum (assembly GCA_023531105.1). Classification (NCBI taxonomy): domain Eukaryota; kingdom Viridiplantae; phylum Streptophyta; class Magnoliopsida; order Ranunculales; family Papaveraceae; genus Papaver; species Papaver atlanticum. The sequence goes on along the minus strand of JAJJMB010017986.1, from coordinate 4,389,782 downwards.
TCATAGTCAAAAGTTCTTTTCGCAGGGGGAGCATGGTCTGCAGTATTGTCCAATAGCTCTTATGGAGTTGCATTTGCAGCTGGATTTGATAGTAGGCAAGCCCACAATGCTTATAGTCGCCCCAAATCGACTGTGGTAGTGTGTCGTGCAGTTTTTTTCTTTGCAAGAACTTCTTCATGGCACTATTTTGCATATGTTTAACCTCTTTTAGTCCCTTTAGGAACATAGGTGATTTAGTCCCATGGGACTTGGATAACAGGGATATGCACGCAAAAGATGATTTTTCTATCATGTAGATCGAACCCGCTTGGGTTTTGTTTTTTAGCCTATGATTATTATTTATTTATTTTAACTTTATGTATTAAATTGGAAAAAAGAGCCCTAGATCCTTGATTTCCGAATTGAATTTGGACTTCCATAAAATTCCGAATTGAGTCCAAATACGGTAGAACCTGGATTTCCAAATTGAATTCTGTTTTATACGAAATTCTAAATTTAGTTGCTTGATTCCTAATATATTTTTCATTCCAAATACGTTTAATTGTTTAATTCCTAGTATTTACTGAATTAAATTTAGTAATATTTAACGGAAGTATTGTCCACCTTAGATGGTGTTACTAACGTACAGTTAAGTATTTGGTGTAAACACGGTGTAACAAAATTTAATTAGGTTAAAACTCTGACGGAAGTGTTGTCCACCTACTTCTTTGTCGGCGCCGTTACTAACGAACGGTTAAATACTTAATATAATCAAAGTGTAACCCAATTTTTAATATTTCGACCAATAGAGTTATGCCAAGTGTCCTCACCATAGTTTCTGCATTAGAAAAGGCCTATTTCGGCCAATAGGAAGTTAGGGTTCCATCACCGTTCGACGTAAGAGCTTATTTTGTCAAGACCTTTAAGGGGGAAGATAATTCTATTAACAATGGTTTGCTTCATGCACCTCACAACTGTATTAATGAAGCAAGTGATCTTTTGAAATATTACAGGATTCATGATGTCAATGGTATTTTCAACAAATATCATATTTTGTTCAAATTAATTTCTGCATACTCTAGTAGAAAATTCTTGAGTGAATTTCAAAGAATATTATCAAATTCTGGTAATAAAAGAGTAAACAGATTTTTGGACAAAAACAAAAGATCAATCCGTAATAAAGATCCAGTCCATGAAAAATCGGCTTTCCAAAAGAAGAACCTAGACACAAAGTCGAAACTATATCCCCACAAGGCACGGTTTCCGATTTTGGTTGTATTTCCTAAAACTAGTTATCTCGGTTTTTGATATATATTCTTCCTATAAAAGATAACCTCTTGCTATGTCTACAAACATATTGGGGAAGATTGTTCGAAACCGTAACTAGGGTTTTTCATATTTTCACAAATATGGGAAAAAGGAAAACAAGAGAAAAAATCTCTGAAGCAGACAAACTGGATTTAAATCCATTCATTCCTCCGGAAGATATTGAGAAAATCAAGTATCCTCACTTGATCAAAGACAAACATGATCATACTATCCTCATAGATAATACATGCTTTGAAAGATATCAAGATTTTAAAGGAGCAAATTTCACTACAGAAAAGCGATTCGATCCAGATGTATCAGAAACCGAATATGTGAAGTTTGTTCAAGACCGAAACTGGGGAAATATTTTCGGATTTGAAACGTATTCACCTGAGATAGTAAGAATCTTTTATGCTAATATTCACAATACTGATCATGAAAATCTTAATTTTACCACCCTAGTTGGAAACACGTTCCATCATGTCAACAGAAAATTGATATCAAAGATCATCAATTACAAAGTGAAAGGAAATCATATGATGACCGATACTGAAATTGAGCATGATAACATTTCAAAACTTATCACTGGTAAAACTGTTGATTGGAAAAACAAAAAGATGGTAACCAAAGATGTACCCTTCTACTTAAGGGTTTTTGGCAAACTGGCTGCAGCAACTCTGTTTGATGCACAAGAGACTCTTCACAATGGAATAAGGAATTTGCTGAGTTTGTATACTACCTTCTTGAAGGAAAAAAGTGAATTGATATATGTGGAGTGATAATCAATCAAATGTTTAAAATTGTTGAATCCACCAATCCCACTACTTTTCATAGAAATCTTGGATACCCCTGTATCATCACCAAGCTGTGTGAACTCACTATGGGGAATAATTTCGGAATAGGGAAAGACATTAAAACTGTCTCTCAAGGGATTATCAATCGAATGAGTAAAACTCATAAGGGATCTAGTATCTCAACTAATAAGATCTATAGCAATGGAGATCTCATGTTTCACATTCTACGTCTTGGGAGACAACTAGACTGTATTCAAAGACAGTTAGCCTTTGTCTATAAAAATGATCCAGAAACTCTTGAAGGAATCCTATCGATCAATGATGAGTTTCTAAGAGAAGAAAATGAACAAGACTTTAAAGAAGAATCTGATGAGAAAATAAATGAAGATTAATATTTATCTTTTAAAAAAAATAGACGTTAATTTTGATTTAGTTCAATTTGTGTAAAGTCTATTATGAATAAAACTATCTTATTATGAATAAAATTATTATTTTATAATTTTTCTTGTGATAGTTTTCGGTGACATAGCCTGTGCTTGAATGCTTTATTTTATTGCTATGTATGTTTATGGGATGTTTGATTTCGGTTTTATTACCTTGATATTCGATCTCATAATTGTGCGAACCCTTATGGTTTGGGTAACTTTTTGATTTAGCGAGATTAAGTTCTAGCCCATGTTGGTAGGCTTTATCAAAGGATCATGAGGGGTTCCTGTAGAAACAATATGTGAAAAAGTCACAATATGTTGAATCTTTTGGTTTAGCATAAAAGTATATGTGTTTCGAGGTTTCAACTTTTGCATCGCATTAGTTAAAACCGGTTTCAACCTTTCTCTGGTAAAGGTTGCTCTTTGTTGTTGTTCTTTTGTTTTGGCGGGAGGATGACAACTTCAATGGGGGAGAGTTCTAAGTGAACTTGCGCTTAATGACATATCTTAAGGGGAGAAGAGGATGCGGAATTTGAGGTAACAATCTTGTTAGTTAATTGTTTTCCTGTTTAAGAAAAACATGATTTTATTTCATATTTTTATTACTTTTGCTTAACAAAATTTCGGTACAATTGATGTTTATTCCATTATTTGTGTATGGATATTTGATTGTGATTCAATTGTTTTCGGTTAAGAAAAACTATTGTTATCTTTCGTTATTGTTTGGTATCAAT
>JAJJMB010017986.1:4366857-4386139 GCA_023531105.1 Papaver atlanticum | reverse complement strand
TTAAGATAAATGATTATGCAAGTTGATTTATTTGGTTTGTATGGATTGTTTATGGCTTAACAAAAATGTTTCGGGATCATTTGTTTGGTCCTAGTGATTTCCGGATAAGAGAAACTAAGTTTTTCGAATCTTAGTTAGACTTATCAAATGTGGAGGTTTCGGTTATTCAAGTCTAACCGAATGCCTTAACAAGAATTACTAGTTAACTAACCTAGTGTTTGTCTTGTTTAAAAGTGAAAGGTCTAAGTTATTATTGAGAATAATTAGAGCCTGATGAGAAAAATAAAGTTAATTCTGATCTTTATTTTGGTCTTATCAAACAAGCGATTGTACTTGTGCAATTGGTTTAGCAAAAGAACTAAGGTGATTAGTCGATTTTTGAGTTGCTAAACTATTAGGGAAAATTGCTTCGAGCAATTGTTTCCTAGATAACATGTTAAAGCCAAATTATTTGTAGTTTCGGTTTTGATATTGGTTATCTAAAATGGTGTGTAAAACCCTTGTGCTTAGCTCTTATAGGTTTGCAAATTCTCTTTGTGAGATTTGTAAGATCCTTTTGGTTTGTCCTTTATTTTTTCGTTTCTTTGTCATTTTGTGACAAAAAGGGGGAGAAATATATGGAGTAAACAAGTGATATTGACTTGTTGTTAGTTGGTATCACTAAGGGAAAGGGCATTTGTGATAAAACATTTATTCTAACATTTTAAGAGTGAAAGCATAGACTAAGGGGGAGTCACATATCATATGATACGTAGTTATGAGGAACTACATGAAATTAACAAAGACGTGCGGATTGAAAATCTACCTATCTTACCTTTAGGGGGAGTATTAGCTTTGTTATTATAATGTCAGCAGCGGCATTTAAGGATTGAATTTAATGCAGGTTTTGTGCTGTTGAACTTGGAATCAAGCGTATGTGTATAATGAATTTTTGTAATTTGTTTATCCATATGATGTAAGAGTTTTGTCACTAAAATTGACAAAGGGGGAGATTGTTAGAGCATAGCTCGGTTGAACCCACCAAGCGTTGGTATGTCAAGTTTGGTTGTCATATTTTAGTGAATCAAAACTCATTTAAAGAGTAGCTTGATTATATATTAGAGTCAACTTCGTATAGGTTAGCTTGAAAGTATTAGGATATGAGACTTACAAGTATTACATGAAGACTTGAAGAATGTGAAGAAGTATGGAGCTACAACGACAAACATCATCCTTCCCCTTGAGGTTAGTAATATTTGACTTGAACTGTTTCATTCCCTAACGTATCTTTCAAGTCGTGCATATTGAAAACATAACTGCGAAGCTGTGTATGATACTCTAGTTAGACATAGTATTAAGTAATACAATACAAGGTTTATTGCTTAACCATTAAACTTTTTATATAAGACATCGACATGATCATATGAATACTATTATGATTATGTATGGGTATGAGTGAAGATTTAATCCTAGGAAACAATGTTTTACATTCGTTTAAAGGAAGTAAGTTCATAAACTCGTTTTGTGAATCGAAAGGGAAATTGCTAGGTTTATTGGTATTGTTATTCATTGCAAATCTATTTTGAATTACCAATATGTGTGTTTAGTATAACCACTCATAAACTTGTTTATGTATCTTGGTAAAACTATTCACAAGGCCTGACTCATGTATTGGTATGATTTTTATTAGTGAAACCGATCTTAAGTAATCACTCAAGATTGTATGATCGATGCCTTATAAATAACAACTTTTATCTAGCCATTGGGGAACCGATCCTAGTAAGAGGTGCAAAAAATTTACAAGAGGGGAATCTATCCTTGTAAGAGGTGCAACACGTTTTTATTAGATGGGGGAACCGATCCTATGAACATGTGCAACAAGTTTGTAATTTTGGGGGAACCGATCCTATGGACATGTGCAACCGAATATAGGTAGCTACCATAAGTTGTGGGGAACTGATCCTAGTACCTAGTCAACCGAGTTTTGGTAACTAGTGTGACTATGAATAGTACTCACATGGGGGTAGAACCGAACTTATTTTGGTAGAATCGTGAAACCCATGATTGGTGATTTAATAGGATAATCAATCACATAGTTCTTGGAATTCAGACGAACCAATTCTAAACTTGTTTGGAAGTGTGGCAAATCGTTTCCAAGATTGTAAGTATGAAAAATGACTTGCAAAGTAAGGATGTCGACATACTTTGAACATGTGCAGTAACTCTTATCTTTAATTGTTCAAAGATATTCCTTAATAGCTAAAGGAGAATCCCAGGATCGAAATAAATTGAGAATCTTTTAATTAAGGTTTCTTAGTTTTTATATGCTATTTAATTTCCAGCAATTAAATGCATATCTTTAGAAAATAATAATTAGTAATGTGCATTTACTGATTATAGATTTTTCTATTGGGATTTCGGTAAATATTTGGACAGTGCATTTCCAGGAGTTATGAAAACCTATTTTGTATTTATTGCATATCTTTGAGAATATTCGGTTTTGGAAATTTCTTGGTGTCCAAACTTCCTTGTCTATAAATACTTAAGTTTGCATTCCTAGCAAACTAATCCTTAGAGCCAGCAAAACTACCTCAGTTGTGTTGTTACTGGTGGAGCCGCCTATTCAGAGAGGAAAGTAACCTAATTAGGCAAAATCTCTTATGGCCGCTCAGTTTAAAGACTTCTTTGGGATTGAGAAGCTCTATTAGTACCGTTGGTGGGAAACTAGATAATTGCAGTTTATTTTAGTTTTCGATTGATTTGATTAACTAACGGTTGTTGAACTTTGATTGCACCTAGTTTGTTTATGCTTGAGAATCTTCTCTTCTGATATAAGATTAACTCAAACTAGATCGAAGTTTCGACGGGGATCTTTAGACTGTTTGTAAGTCTAAAGACGTCTTGTGATAATCCAATGTTAACAGACTCCATTCTGTGTGTGATTGATCACAAGAGATTCAAGTTGATTGTGTGCAGGTGCTGATTGAAGATTAAAAAAGATTTGAAGACAAGAAGACTTTTTGGGTTCATAATCTTTGGTGTGCACAATACTTGTTTCGGCTGGAAAGGGATCCAACTATGATCGGTTTATCCTTGTGATAGATTAGATAGATTAGTTGAGTAGATCGGCATCAATACACTTCTTTGTGATTAATAGTATTGATTGCATAGTCTAACAATTACTTCGGTAGTTGTTAAGAGATTGATCTAAGGACCCGACAAAGGAGTTTATTGGTTAAACGGAATAGGCTTTGTCAAACTCATATCACTTTGTTTGAAAAGAGTTGTTACCGAACAAATTTGTTGTTCCTTTACTGTTTGGAATACGAACCAAAGGAATTGTTCCAAGTGCGTGACTTACTGCAAGTTGGAGGCGCAGAGATACTGAGGAAACTAGGTGAACTATAGGTTTAGTTGCTTGGTCTCAACTATACGAAGTTGGTTTGATTTTGTATAGCGGCTTAATTCTTAGAGTATTCAAGTCTGGACTAGGTCCCGGGGTTTTTCTGCATTTGTGGTTTCTTCGTTAACAAAATCTTGCTGTGTCATTTACTTTTATTTTCCGCAATTATAATTGTGTTTATTATAATTTAAAGTAAATTACACAAATGTTAATTCCTATTTTACTTGATAGTCAATCCCTAGAGTTTGGTTAAGTACGAACCTATTATCAAGTAAACATACTTCATTGTTGTATTGTCTCGATCTCGTATCCATAGACGATCACACGAAGTGTGAACCGATTAGTTGTATTGTCTCGACTCAGTCCATAGACAATCACTTTCGGAAAAGGAATTATAGGTGGAAAAGTTTTAGATTGAGGTATATTTGGGTACCCTCGTCTTTTCAGTACTCAATACGATAGAAAACAACAAGATCAGAACACTCAACTACAGAGATATAGTTTGGTCTGGCTTCACAATCCCAATGAAGTTTTCAAGTAGTTAACCTATAGGGTTTCGTGAAAAACCTAAGGTTAAAGGAGAATCGACTATAGTCGCAACTAGTATCACACAGGAGGTGTGGGGTTTATGTTTCCCATTTTCTAAAGTTCTCCCTTATATAGTCTTCAAATCAGGGTTTGCAATCAATTTTACCTTCGTAACAAAGCATTCAATATTCACCATTAGATGAAACCTGATTAGACTCAAGCTAATATCTTTCAACCGTTAGATCGAACTTAGCTTGTTACACACAAATGAAAAGTGACTTCATTTAGATATGAGTAACCGTATCTAAACGTGTACACCTTGTTGGCTCAACAATAGTTAACCGAAGTTAGCCATATGAACACTTTCATATCAACTATATTCATCTTAACCATAACTAGTTCAAATGACTCAAATGAAACTAGTTTTAGAGTTGTTCAATTTTTTATATTCTCATAGAAGTATACAAGACACAATTGAAGCAAAATCGATTTTGATTCACTCGAATCAATTCATGAACATTATAGCCACGGTTTACAGAAGATTGCATTCCTTATTATATAAATGTATTAGTTCATGAACAAACCGATTTTAGAACATAACCTACTCAAGTATGCAAACGGGTACGCATACCTAAGTGGCCGGACTAAGTTTGGATTCGCCAGTATGCGAACGGGTACGCATACCTTCCAAAACTCAGTTAAATTTCCGGAACTTTAAACTTATGCCAGTACGCATACCGGTATGCATACTAAGTTCCCGGACTTTCATTAACCAACCAGTACGCATACGGGTATGCATACTATGGTTCCTGGACTTGGAATATCTTGCACAAACTAGCATATAAGTACGCATATTGTGTTATATCCAATCATGGTTAATTGTTCTAAACTCCCATTTCAATCATTGAAACATTCTTAGAAGAAGACAATAGCTGTCTCACACAAACTATTAGCTTCAAAGCAATTTTCAAGTGATCGAATGATCAATACGAAACATTTCGAGTCTACATCAAATGACTGTCTCACACAAATCATGTAAGATGTTACAAGGCGATTTTCACATGATCATATTTTGACTTTCGTCAAGAATATAAGATGAACTTGGTTAAAGCGAAAGCTTACCAACACATATTTCGAGAAATATGTAAGCGGGTTAAACTCAGCTCGAAATATCTAATGTGTATAATCGAAGTCTATATAGCTATACGACTTTTGTCTCAAATAGGAGATAGAGTAGATAGACTTTTGAGTGATAGATGAGTTCAAGTCTCCACATACCTTTTGTTGATGAAGTTCCACAAGCTCCCCTTAGTAGTTCTTCATCTTCAATTGATAAACGTCGTGAAGTCTAATGCTCAACTACACTTTCTATCATAATCCGAGACTTAGCTACAAGTAGACTACAAATCAAGACTTATAGTTTTGGCAACTAAACTTGACAACAAGCTTGAGATATTCGACTGAGCAGTTCTCTAACAATCTCCCCCTTTGTCAATTTTATTGACAAAACTATCAATACATATGGATTACAAAATAAATAAACTTTGTAGCTTCTCATCCAAATGCTTGATTTCCTTGGTTCTTCAACATTACTCGAAATCTTCGTCACTTCCAAATACTCTAGTGATTCTGAACGTGTTCAACTCAGCATCATTGTTGTTGAAGATCCGTAGCTATAACAATGAGAAAACAGTAGCTCTCAATCATTATTATACAGTGTCATAGTACTATTACACAACATCAAAGTCCAATTGTATCACAACTTTGACAACAATACTATGGTGATAGGTATCACTCCCCCTTAGTCAATACTTCATCTCACATGAAAACCACTCCCCCTTACATAATGATCCGTAAACCATATGTATTTGTAGTGTGAACTACACATTAATTCTCCCTCCTTTTGTCAATATAAATTGGCAAAGGTACGAAAACTAGTGGGATCATAATGAAATTATCATAGAGATTCTTCATGACTAAAAGAAAACATATCAACTTTGTTTAGATGCAATCATATAGTCAAAACTAAATGCATTCATCAAGGAGTTTATAAAGATACAAGAAAACTCCATAAACTCCTACAATATTCCACAACTACACTCCCCACAAAGATTTGGCAATTAAGCACAAGTTCAATTAAGAACTCTCCCGCATAAAATGTCATTCCCGAAATAACAACAAGAGCGACCTTACTTTCACAAGAAAAGAAGGATTTCTATGGATTAACAAATTACATGAAACATGAATTTGTATCCATAAAACTCAATTAAATTAACCACAAGATAACCCATGATTAATTTAATCGGAAATGCTCAACATAAGAGAACTTACGGAGCCGCACAGTACTTTCACAAAGAAGTGGATCAGGGAAAGATCAATACCGCGGAATATACAAAGATTCATTCCATTTTTCATCAATATTTGCATAAAGACATATAATAGACTTAATCTTTGCAATCAAAAGTTCATCCTATCTTCCATCAATATTTGCATAATAACATAATAGGCTTAACTTTTGACATATATAGCTGATTTTCTTATGGATTTAATGCATTTAGAAATTTAATTGAAATATAAAAATCATTCAAGGCTAAAATACCACTAAAGTTATTACAACCATTAAAAATAACAGTTTTAATAAGTTCAACATAAGAAGTTCAACAACAAAATAAGCAGAGACAACACCAAAACAAATAAACAGTAATTAACCAATCATTTAGTCCCTATCAATTTCATCGAACTTCTCAATCTATTCTGGATGATCTTCCTTAGCATATTCCAACTGCTCTTCTAGGCATTCAACTTCTTGCTGAAGACGAATGATCTCTGGGTCTGAGGCAGTTGAAGCTCCTGCTGATGTTCCGGCTGAAGTTCTCTTCATCTTTTCGATGCTTGTGTAAAGACCCGCAAGCTCGTCAACGCTATTAGACTAGTCAAGAGACGTCTTAGCCGCTAATTACTCGATTAGTTTAACACGAACATTAATTAATAGAAATTAATCTAACAACGATCTAGATATAAACTAGTATTATTAGATAGGTGTCGAAAAGTTATGCGAGACGAGCTACTCGAATGCGTCATTCAGATACCAGGCGAAGGAGATATCACTGGATTAGTACGAGGGGCAAAATAATCATTTTGTATCTAAACCGCCTGGCTGCCCCCTATCCATTTTATGGGCGCCTTAATAATTATTCTTGGTCTTATCGACACATGGTCGAGAAGTTATTCATTTTTCTTTTGTCCTTTTCTTTCTTCTTCTTCTTCCTTCTCTTTCTTCTTCTTTTCTGTTCTTCTCTTTTTCTTTCGATCGATTCAACTCAGAAGATTTGAGATGTTATTTCGTGAGTGATTCATGGCTAGTCTTATAACATGATGATTTAAGGGAGTAGGTGATGCTACTGGGATTTATTGGGTTCCGAGAGAAGAAGAAATTGATGTTGCTGTAAAACGAAGTCAGGGTTTTGTCATGAGAGAAAGTAATCAAGATAAGTTGATGAATAAGATGAAGAACGAATGGGTTGGTGCTTAATTAACGTTCTAAAGTTGTTTTAATGTTAGATTGAAGAGTTAGGGTTCATGAGAAGAACTCAGAGAATCTGTAGTAGATGAAATTGATTATTAGGGAAGGGGATTTAAGATGGGTATTGATCAACTGAGTGAATTAGGGTCAAGGATGAAGAGTAATTCGAGATTAAAAGAGATTAGGGTTCTGTAAATCACCGAGGATATGATTGGAGGAAATTAATAAGAAATTAGAGGCTGGGTATGGTTGATATGAGAAGTTAGAATTATGTTCTGAACTCAGGATAATAAAATTGAGGATTCATAATTTGTTATAGAGCTTCTGAGAATCAAGGATGATGATGGAGATTGGGGAGTTGTCAATCTGAGGACGAGTTGATGAATTGAGTCAGGTGAAGAAGAACATGAATTTGATTGCCCGAGTATTACTAAATTGAGGTAATTGTTTTTCTCTGTAATTTAAGTAAAGTTATGAAAGTTCTATAGTTGAATTTATGAATTTATCAATGAGCTGGGATTGAAATGGTAATGTGAATATGTAATGGAATTGCAAATTGTAGATTAAGCTTATGCATTGAATTACAGTTGAGGATTATATGCTTGAGATGTAGAAGTTGGTGTTCTGTGTGGAATTGAATGTAAGTTATGATCATCTTGTGGCGTTAATGGTGTTGGTTAAACTGAATTGGTGGGTTGTTGTAGCCTTAAGAAGAATTGCAGAGTCCAGTTAAGTAAGAAGAGGAGTTGAATTGTATGGATTGAGATGAAGGCAGAGTTGAGATTTTGTTGGGTTGTTGTGTAGTGAATGAGTAAATGTTAAATGGTTGAATGGATGAAGATTACAGGTAGTAGTGGGATGTTGTTGCTGCTGTGGTGTTGTAGAATGCAAGGAATATTTGATATGGGTGTGATTAAATATGAGGTGATGATAATAATAGGATTGAATGTGGTGCTAGTTTTGAAATGGAGATGTGTAGGTGATAGATGAATGGGAATTCCAGTTGAGTTACTAGTTGTTCTGGTGCTGTTGAAGTGGCGGGGGATATTGAGTTTAGGTTACAGGCAATTGTGGTTGTTGGGTTGAAGTGTGGCAGATCATAGAATTGATGGTGGTGTATGAGTTTAACAGAAGAAAATGGAGTATCAGATTGTATGTAGCTGTTGAAGGTGGTAAAGTACCGTTGGTGCTGAGATGGGGTGCAGGTGATGGTTCTGTAGTTGTTTGTGAATTGCAAGGAATTGTTGTTGTAGTAGTTATGGCTTGTTGGTAGTCTCTATGAAGGCTTGCATATGCTACCTGAAGGTAAGCTGAATTTGTATTTGAGAATGTGTTTTGAAGTTGTTTTAAATAAATGATTTGTACATTGACTTGTGAAGTTCAGTCAGTAGGTGTGCTAGTATCAGTCTAGTTATAAAGCAGAGTGAAAGTCTGTTGTGCAACAAGAGTTTTAGGCGTGTTAGTCATCCCAGTCAGTTGTCTGACTGAATTAACTCAGTAACCAGACTTGACCGATTCCTGTTTGACTTTGACCTTGACTGTTGACATGACCGTAGACGTTGACTGTTAGATTGACCGTTAGAGATGTCAGTTGACCAGATGGACCAGGACGGATTAATGGACTTGGGCTTAGGCATAGTTTTCATAATTTGATTGTTTGGACCCTTTATGGTCTGAATTGGCCTTTGGTTCCTTCTACAAAGTTGTAAATAGTCATATGACTTAGTTAATGGATTATAGAACCAATCTAATTAAATTAATTACTCTTAGATATGCTAAAGATAGATAATAAAAGATATAGAACCATAAGTGGGCTTAGAATCATTAGGTAGACTTGTATGATTCTTGTGTGAGCCATTTTGGCTAGATTCTTAGAGTTCTTGTGTGATTAACAGTTAGTCTATTTTAACAATGATCGATTCAAATAATGAACCAGTGGATCGTGGATCTCGAGGTAGGCGTGACTTGTCATTAAAAGAGGTGGGAATTTACATTTAACTCTTTTGAAACCATTGTTGTTTCTTTTACAAAGGTTTTTGTTTAATTAACTCATGCATTGTCGGTTTGTGCATTCCATGCATTGTTCAGTTTGTCTTATGATTGTTCTGTTGATTCTTTTTAATCTTTCCATGATTTAGAAAGGACTTGTAATGTTTCGAATGTCACTATGAATTGTTATGGGAAATAAGAATTTCCAACTTGTGGTATATAGGATACGCTCCTTCGCATTTATACCTACTTACTTTCGAGCTTTTATGTTTATATTGGTCGTCAGTTTGCGAGTTCGGAATTGTCGACATCCATAGCTATATAAGTGTGAATTTGCGAGTTCGGAATTTACAACCATATTAGTAAATTGTTTGAAGAAGGAGTTTGTCCATATACATGTTTGTTTATTTCAGTGACTAGGTCACTTTTTAATGTTTGGGAAAGCATGTTTTTTTTCCAAGTCTTGCCCATGATTTCTTGAAAGTTAAATGTTATTTTTACTGGGCACCCCTTTTAGGGATGATGTGCTCACCCATTCCCACTTTCAGTTTCAGAGACAGATCAGAGTTGCGCAGCGGAAGCTTCGAGGTGTTTAGTCCGTTAGTTGGTTAACTTCGGCTATGCTTATTATGTTGTATATTTTATTTGCAAACCTAATGACTATTATATATGTATCATTTGAGAGGAGTTCTTGTATATATTTATTTCAGAGCGGGGCTAGTTTTTGGGTTAAGTTTTGTAGCAGATTTCTTAATTGAATGCTTAAGTATATGATTTAGATTCTTAGTGCCTCTTTGTTTAGTTAATCTCTTGGATTAGTCAGCTGCTAGCTTCTGGGGCGCTACAGCTTGTCTGGGTTAAGACTTTTGGTATACCGAGATTGGTTCCAAAGGCAACAATGCCAAATTGAATGCAAATCCTTGAGATAAGAGAAGGAAAGCCTGGAGTCTTTTTAGAAGTCTGCTTCACACTTATCATCTAACGAATGATAAGGCTACATAAATCAATGTCTCTCCCTTCAACAATGTAATAGACCAATTCAGCAAGAGACCTGGTCCATAACATTTTGTCAATTGTGCTCGGCATCAAGTTTGCCACAACCAGTTTTCCAGCAACTTTGAGAAACAGTTCAGCACCATGAACATCAATTTTGCCATCCTTCCAGGGGACGTCTTTATTAAGAAGACGATTTGATAGCAAGTTTGGAGACAATCTTTCATGCTCAGGAGGTGGGAATTGGAAGTCTCCAATACGGGTCAAGTTTAAGAGCCCAGTAATAACTTGACGATTTACCACAAAGATTTCGTTCCCAACAATAGTTTTAAAAGTGCAGTTTACCAGATCTGGCTCATGAAGATTTGCATAAAACTGGGCAGACATTTCGACATGAGTAGTTCCCATGGGTTGATGAATAATGCCCCAGTCAATACCTTTGAAGAACATGGAGAGATCTTATACACTAATTTTTGAAGTATCATAGAACCTTTCTCTAATGGGTTGTTTCTCCTTATATACCAAAAAGAGGTCGCGAGCCTCTTTGCTAACAAACCTAGTTCTCAAACTTGCATCATAATAAGTTTCATCACTAGCATTAGCATCCGAACTCTCACCACGATTCAATCTTTTCCTAGGTGCCATTGAAACCAAAGAAATTCCAAAGATTAGTGAATAACTTATCGAGAACGTGAACTGTCGTTAATGGTAAAGCTCCAGAACTAGAGAAAATGAAGAAACAACGACCATCCCAACTAATGATTTCCTGCTGCAAACACAAGGTCACCAAGAACACCCAAAATAAAAGGTTATAGAGATTGAGAGTTCACGAACTCTTTGGGGTTTCTTTTTCACACTCAAACTGTAGGGAAGAAGAGGTAAAAAGAATGAAGTTAGATCTTCCTCTTTTATATGTCATATGGTGGAATATGAACCGTCAAAAACACGTTCTGGAACAAGGTTCAAACACGTAATGGTTACGAGACCAGGGTATGTGAGCCGTACGTGTGCGACAAGGACTCGTGTGTTTTTTTTTTTTTTTTTTTTTTTTTGAAGCACAAATTTTTCTTAAACAAACTATGAAAAGGAAATTAGAGCAAAGCTCAACAACCCTTTAACGATCACTCATTGTGAATCACAATAGAAGAACAGCCATGCACACCATGACACCAAGAGAGTTTCTTTCCAACAACTCTTACAACTTCCAGTATTGAGAGAAACCCAAGGATATGTTTTAACAAGTTTTTCAAAGAACACAAGAGAAATTGTGATTCTGATTTCTTCGTTTACACTTTATAAGAAACAGACCCTGCAGATAATGTTCAGTACTGCACAGGGAAACTCTTTTGATACAATGAGACATCCTGACTTTCTCACTAAAGAGAGGAGTACCATTATCTTGAGAAGATGTATCAGGGTTTGACTGATGAACTGAATCATGCATTGAGATGATATAGTCTAAGAACTGAGATTTAAGTTCTTCATGTAATTCGTTTAGTTTGTTACACCCAATTGAATTACCCAGAGGAGGAGCATTGCTCTCACTGATTAGTGAATCAAGATCAACCTCAATATGAATATTATTTATCATAACTTGATTTAGCCTATCAAGAGATTCTTGCTCTTTCTGGAGGTATAACTCAACATCAAGAGATAAGCTCTCAAGCCTTTTTTCAAGCCCTGAAAACACTTCTAGGGATTTTAAACCTGGAGGAGGTTTAGATAAAATTTCTTTTACAGATTTTATTAAATCAGTCATGGAAGAGAATTATGGAATCCCTGGATCTGGTGGTGCATTTATTGAGATAGCACTTCTGTCCATAGAGTCAGATCGCTACAAACACAGACTTATGAGGTCTTAAACGTGTTTGCCTGCTCGGAAATCAATTGAAAAAGCCGGGGTCTAACAACCACACCCAATATTTCGATTAGCAATTTGTAGGGACTAACTCCAATATACTTTCAAGAGAATCAACAAGACAGTCAGACTCAATCTTAAGAAAAGTATATCCAAGAGTTATATCTCTATTTCTCAATTCAATCTACAATCAAACAAATAGGAATTTGCGAGCCCGGTTGAATATAAGAAATAACTTGGACGGTCAAAAACCAATATCCAAGTGTCAATCAATTTAATCAACAACCAAAGGTTGGATTCACAATTGATTGAACTTACGCACAACCCGTGATATTTCAATTATATATAAAATATAATGCGGAAAAGAAATAACACGGACACCGGAAATTTTGTTAACGAGGAAACCGCAAATGCAGAAAAACCCCGGGACCTAGTCCAGATTTGAACACCACACTGTATTAAGCCGCTACAGACATTAGCCTACTCCAAGTTAACTTCGGACTGGAATGTAGTTGAGCCCAAACCAATCTCACATTGATCAAGGTACAGTCGCATTCCTTACGCCTCTAGAACCACGCCGGATTCTGCGCACTTGATTCCCTTAGTTGATCTCACCCACAACTAAGAGTTGCTATGACCCAAAGTCGAAGACTTGATAAACCAATCTGTCCCACACTGAAAAGTCTATTGAATAGATAAATCTGTCTCCCACAGATATACCTATGAGTTTTGTTCCGTCTTTTGATAAATCAAGGTGAACAGGAACCAATTGATAAACCGGTCTTATATTCCCAAAGAACATCCTGGAAATATCAATCACCTCACAATAATCTTAATCATATGGTAGCGAAACAAGATATTGTGGAATCACAAACGATGAGACGAAGATGTTTGTGACTACTTTTTATCTTGCCTATCGGAGAATAAATCTCGAGCAAATCTTAAAGAATATAGTACTCAATGCGATAGAAAACAACAAGATCAAAACACGCAACTACAGAGAAAATAGTTGGGTCTGGCTTCACAATCCCCATGGAGTCTTCAAGTCATTAACCTACAGGGTTTCGTGAAAAACCTAAGGTTAAAAGAGAATCGACTCTAGTCGCAACTAGTATCACACAGGAGATGTGGGGATTAGGTTTCCCAGTTACTAGAGTTCTCCCTTATATAGTTTTCAAATCAGGGTTTGCAATCAATGTTACCTTGGTAACAAAGCATTCAATATTCACCGTTAGATGAAAACCTGATTAGACTCAAGCTAATATATTTCAACTGTTAAATCGAACTTAGCTTGTTACACACAAATGAAAAGTGACTTCATTTAGATATGAGTAACTGTACCTAAACGTGTACACCTTGTTGGCTCAACAATAGTTAACCTAAGTTAGCCATATGAACACTTTCATATCAACCATATTCATCTTAACCATAACTAGTTCAAATGACTCAAATGAAACTAGTTTTAGAGTTGTTCGATTGTTTATATTCTCATAGAAGTATACAAGACACAATTGAAGCAAAATCAATTTTGATTCACTCGAATCAATTCATGAACTTTATAGCCACAGTTTGAAAAAGATTGCATTCCTTATTATATAAATGTATTAGTTCATGAACAAACCGATTTTAGAACATAACCTACTCAAGTATACAAACGGGTACGCATACCTAAGTGGTCGGATTAAGTTTGGGTTCGCCAGTATGCGAAAGGATACGCATACCTTCCAAAACTCAGTTGAATTTCCGGAACCGTAAACTCATGCCAGTACGCATACCGGTATGCATACTAAGTTCCCGGACTTTCATTAACCAACCAGTACGCATACGGGTATGCATTTGATGGTTCCTGGACTTGGAATATCTTGCAGAAACTAGCATACAAGTACGCATACTGTGCTATATCCAATTATGGTTAATTGTTCTAAACTCCAATTTTAATCATTGAAACATTCTTAGAAGACGACAATAGCTATCTCACACAAACTATTAGCTTCAAATCAATTTTCAAGTGATCGAATGATCAATACGAAACATTCCGAGTCTACATCAAATGACTGTCTCACACAAATCATGTAAGATGTTACAAGGCGATTTTCACATGATCATCTTTTGACTTTCGTCAAGAACATAAGATGAACTTGGTGAAAGAGAAAGCTTACCAACACATATTTCGAGAAATATGTAAGCGATTTAAACTGAGCTCCAAATATCAAATGTGTATAATCGAAGTCTATATAGCTATACGACTTTTGTCTCAAATAGGAGATAAAGTAGATAGACTTTTGAGTAATATATGAGTTCAAGTCTCCACATACCTTTTGTTGATGAAGTTCCACAAGCTCCCCTTAGTAGTTCTTCGTTTTCAATTGATGAACGCCGTGAAGTCTAATGCTCAACTACACTTTCTATCATAATCCGAGACTTAGCTATAAGTAGACTAGAAATTAAGACTTATAGTATTGGCAACTAAACTTGACAACAAGCTTGTGGTAGCAACGCTTGCAAGTTCGACCGAGCAATGCTCTAAAAACGTCAAATGGGAGTCCAGACATCGGGAACTCACGGATAGGAGCTCCTAGATCAGCGTCTGTAGAGACCGAATCATTGCCAGTATGATCATCATCAACTGTAGCTGCAGACTTTCTATCTATTCTCTTCTCAACACCAATAATTGTAACATCAACCTGCAAAGACAACTAGGTTCAATAAAGGCTTAGAGAATTGCTCAAATAAATCTATAATTGAAAATAAACTTACAAATGTTCCGGCGTCCGTACGAACGGATTTGAAACGAGCAAGTTCCTTCATAGTCCGTTTAGGTCTTAAGTTATAAGGAGTAGATGAAAACCGGTCATCTTTATTTATCTGCAACAAATATTCATAATCAGTTATTGAGCACACAATGGAAAGAAAGAGAAAGAGTATTTCATACCAGATTAGGAATTTCACTTCCTCGTTTCGACAGAGATAAACTTTGGGAAGATGAACTGCTGTCAGATATGCTGTTATAAGGTATGATTATGATCGAAATTTCTTCTGTGCGGTTAAACTTAATAATGGAAGAATATGTATTTGTGTAAATGGAAAACCCTAAGTCTTAAAGGTCAATACACAAGACACGGTGGATACTTATCCTATACAAATGGTCAAATCAGTTGCGATTTATACTGAAGTTCTAAATTTCAAATGAGATTATGTCGGTGACGCAGAATAAAAGTGATGATACTGGGGACTTACAGTTCATAACCATTACCAGACGCGGTCAACAATCAGTACCTTGACTTGGAATTGATCATCCGTGCATATCACATGTTTTCCTGGATCGCTCGTGCAATCACACTTCAGAGAATCATGATCAACTTTTGCACGCATGGACATTGGTCCACCTCATTCAATTGAAGGCATAAGAAAATCAAGAAGAAGATATAATAAAGGATTGTCATTTTAAAATAATAATTCATGATGTAATATATATGCCGTCAAGCTGCACAAACGATCAAAATAACATCTACTTCAACGAGAAATAAAATGATCACCTACTCAGGAAGATTGCAGGCGAGACTAATCATCAGATTCATCGGATCCATCATCGTGTGCACGATCATCATCCGTGGAATCTTCTTCAAGCTCTTCCTCATAATCATTGTCAGAATCATTACTGGGAACTTCTTCCATTTGGTCTTCAGGATCATCATACATTGCGTCTAAATATTCATCTTTTTCGCATTCGGCTCGGAGGTCAGCCTTGGCCAACCGCTCAGCTCTCATACCGGGTGCATATGGTTTGATTTTGTGCTCAAGAGGTTCCCAAACAAATTCAACTTCCTCAGCATCTGAATCAGAAGCTACGCCATCAGCATGTGGTCGAACTTCATCCTCAGCCACTAGCCTTACTTACTGAAGTTGGCGCCGTTTTTGCTGATAAGCTGTAAGCTTTTTATCTTCAGCTTTTCTCTTTGAAAACCTATCGCAGACGACTCTTAGATGATCAAGGGACATACCACGTATCAGCTTTCCAGCATTTCTCAAAGACTGATCTACCTCAGCACGCATATCTGCAGAAGATTTCATCTTTGGCTTGGTAGTGTTGGAGTATTCCTCAGAAGAGCCTGAAGAATGATCGCAACTGGAAATCACCATTATCTGGAGAGAGAAACATGGTCATGGATATGCTAATAACAAACACGCAACAAAACTGGTAACAATCCAACTCTTACATGTTTACAATTTCACTAGCTGTAGTGATTATAATGCAAAAAAATTTGAGAATTTGTTCGCTTCTTCAAACCTGCAAAGACGAGCAAAATTCATTATTCAAAATCATAACTTGATTCACGTAACCTTCACTGTGTGAGCAATTCACGTAACCTTCACTGTGTGAGCAATTCACATAATTTTCACCATGTGAGCAATTTACATAACCTCCACCATGTGAACATTCACTGATTTTCTATTGTGTGTGCATACACTATTAAATCACAAAATTTATGAAAACATTATTTATTAAAATTAATTGTTTGCTTTTAACAATTGCTTAAAATCAAAATTTGGTTTTACACAAAAAAAATTACCGTGAATAATTCACGTATTTAAAAAAAAAATTACGTTTGTAAAATAACTCACGAGTTTTGAAAGAAAAAAAATTTGACGCACGTGAATAAAGAAAAATTTTCTTTTTCGCTCGAACGAGCATTCGTCTATGAAACGAGGTTCTTTTCTATTTTTGTGAAAGTACGCATATTCAAAATAAAATTTTGTTTTCATGAAAACTCATAGACAAAATTTTCTTCACTGCAATTAGATCATGTCTATTCAAAAAATATATCTTTCTCTCATGCTAGGGATTATTGTTAGTTTCTTAAACTAACGGACGGACGGGCGTCCGTTTCCTAAAACAAATTTTCGTAAAAAATTGTGCATGCATGTGCACATATGAGATTTTTGTTTTGTGAACAATTTATGAATTTTTTTAATCGTACTTGGTCGGTGCCGGCCAGAAGTTGGTCGGACGTTGATCGGCGGTGGCGATTCCGGCAGAAAAATTCTCTCCTCATTTCTTGCTCGGACGTGAGAAGAGATCAACAGGGGGGGGGGTCGGTCAGTTCAAGGAAAAAATAATTATTTTTTTAGGGTTTCTTCCCTTATATAACAATTCTATTTCCAAAAACCTAATTAAACAAGGATTTCCTTTTTTGGGCCCGGGCTCGTAAACGCTAACAAAAATTGGCCGTCCAATCGCCCGAATCAGCGGTGCTTCATCTCTCCGTGTTCACGGGATGACACTCTATCATACCGCCAGATTCCTTATCCAGACAGCTTGTACATGATATCATTGGAGCGAATCGGGGATTCTGGAAATTCCTTTTTACGACTAAGTTCAACTACTTATCTCATCTACTAGAAAATCACCATCTAGTGCTTACTGCGGAACATGACTGTCCCTCACTAAGCAGGGGAATTAACGTTGATGGTGTATTTTAGACAAAGGAAAAAATTGTATAATCATGTGTTAGAGCATAGCTCGGTTGAACCCACCAAGCGTTGGTATGTCAAGTTTGGTTGTCATATTTTAGTGAATCAAAACTCATTTAAAGAGTCGCTTGATTATATACTAGAGTCAACTTTGTATAGGTTAGCTTGAAAGTATTAGGATATGAGACTTACAAGTATTACATGAAGACTTGAAGAATGTGAAGAAGTATGGAGCTACAACGAAAAACATCATCCTTCCTCTAGAGTCAACTTTGTACCCTTCTACTTAAGGGTTTTTGGCAAACTGGCTGCAGCAACTCTGTTTGATGCACAAAAGACACTTCACAATGGAATAAGGAATTTGCTAAGTTTGTATACTACCTTCTTAAAGGAAAAAAAGCAAATTGATATATGTGGAGTGATAATCAATCAAATGATTAAAATTGTTGAATCCACCAATCCCACTACTTTTCATAGAAATCTTGGATACCCCTGTATCATCACCAAGCTGTGTGAAAACACTATGGGGAATAATTTAGGAAAAGGGAAAGACATTAAAATTGTCTCTCAAGGGATTATCAATCGAATGAGTAAAACTCATAAGGGATCTAGTATCTCAACTAATAAGATCTATAGCAATGGAGATCTCATGTTTCACATTCTACGTCTTGGGAGACAACTAGACTGTATTCAAAGACAGTTAGCCTTTGTCTGTAGAAATGATCCAGAAACTCTTGAAGGAATCCTATCGATCAATGATGAGTTTCTAAGAGAAGAAAATGAACAAGACTCTGAAGAAGAATCTGATGAGAAAACAAATAAAGATTAATATTTATCTTTTAAAAAAAATAGACGTTAATTTTGATTTTGTTCAATTTGTGTAAAGTCTATTATGAATAAAACTATCTTATTATGAATAAAATTATTATTTTATAATTTTTCTTGTGATAGTTTTCGGTTACATAGCCTGTGCTTGAATCCTTTATTTTATTGTTATGTATGTTTATGGGATGTTTGATTTCGGTTTTATTACCTTGATATTCGGTCTCATATTGTGTGAACCCTTATGGTTTGGGTGAATTTTTGATTTAGCGGGATTAAATTCTAGCCCATGTTGGTAGGCTTTATCAAAGGATCATGAGGGGTTCCTGTAGAAACAATATGTGAAAAATTCACAATATGTTGAATCTTTTGGTTTAGCATAAAAGCATATGTGTTTCGAGGTTTCAACTTTTCCATCGCATTAGTTAAAACCGGTTTTCAACCTTTCTCTGGTTAAGGTTGCTCTTTGTTGTTGTTCTTTTGTTTTGGCGGGAGGATGACAACTTCAATGGGGGAGAGTTCTAAGTGAACTTGCGCTTAATGACATATCTTAAGGGGAGAAGAGGATACGGAATTTGAGGTAACATTCTTGTTAGTTAATTGTTTTCCTATTTAAGAAAACCATGATTCTATTTCATATTTTTATTACTTTTGCTTAACAAAATTTTGGTACAATTGATGTTTATTCCATTATTTGTGTATGGATGTTTGATTG
>JAJJMB010017986.1:4353457-4366457 GCA_023531105.1 Papaver atlanticum | reverse complement strand
TATGACTTTTATTAGTGAAACCGATCTTAAGTAATCACTCAAGATGGTATGATCGATGCCTTGTAAATAGTAACTTTTATCTAGCAATTGGGGAACCGATCCTAGTAAGAGGTGCAACAAATTTACAATACGGGAATCGATCCTTGTAAGAGGTGCAACACGTTTTTAGTAGATGGGGGAACCGATCCTATGAACATGTGCAACAAGTTTGTAGTTTTGGGGGAACCGGTCCTATGGACATGTGTAACCGAATACAGGTAGTTACCATAAGTTGTGGGTAGCCGATCCTAGTACCTAGTCAACCGAATTTTGGTAACTAGTGTGACTATGCATAGTACTCACATGGAGGTAGAACCGAACTTGTTTTGGTAGAACCGTCAAACCCATGATTGGTGATTTGATAGGATAATCAATCACATAGTTCTTGGAATTCAGACGAACCAATTCTAAACTTGTTTGGAAGTGTGGAAAATTGTTTCCATGATTGTAAGTATGAAAAAGGACTTGCAAAGTAAGGATGTCGACATACTTTAAACATGTGCAGTAACTCTTATCATTAATTGTTCAAAGATATTCCTTAATAGTTAAAGGAGAATCCCAGGATCGAAATAAATTAAGAATCTTTTAATTAAGGTTTCTTAGTTTTTATATGCTATTTAGTTTCCAGCAATTAAATGCATATCTTTAGAAGATAATAATTAGTAATGTGCATTTACTGATTATAGATTATTCTATTGGGATTTCGGTAAATATTTGGACAGTGCATTTCCAGGAGTTATGAAAACCAATTTTGTGTTTATTGCATGTCTTTGAGAATATTAGGTTTTTGAAATTCCTTGGTGTCCAAACTTCTTTGTCTATAAATACTTAAGTTTGCATTCCTAGCAAACTAATCCTCAGAGCCAGCAAAACTACCTCAGTTGTGTTATTACTGGTGGAGCCGCCTATTCGGAGAGGAAAGTAACCTAATTAGGCGAAATCTCTTACGGCCGCTCAGTTTAAAGACTTCTATTGGATTGAGAAGCTCTATTAGTACCATTGGTGGGAAACTAGATAATTGCAGTTTATTTTAGTTTTCGATTGATTTGATTGACTAACGGTGGTTTAACTTTGATTCACTCAAACTAAATCGAAATTTCGATGGGGATCTTTAGACTGTTTGTAGATCTAAAGATGTCTTGTGATGATCCAACGTTAACAGACTCCATTCTATGTGCGATTGATCACAAGAGATTTAAGTTGATTGTGCACAGATGCTGATTTAAGATTAAAGAAGATTTGAAGACAAGAAGACTTTTTGGGTTCATAATATTTGGTGTGCACAATACTTGTTTCGGCTGGAAAGGGATTCAACTATAATCGGTTTATCCTTGTGATAGATTGGATTGATTTGTTGAGTAGGTCGGCATCAATACACTTCTTTGTGATTAATAGTATTGATTGCGTAGTCTAAGAATTACTTCAGTAGTTGTTGATAGATTGATCTAAGGACCCGACAAAGGAGTTTATTGGTTAAACGGAAGAGACTTTGTCAAACTCATATCACTTTGTTTGAAAAGAGTTGTTACCGAACAAATTTGTTGTTCCTTTACTGTTTGGAATACGAACCAAAGGAATTGTTCCAAGTACGTGATTTACTGCAAGTTGGAGGCGCAGGGATACTGAGGAAACTAGGTGAACTATAGGTTTAGTTGATTGGTCTCAACTATACGAAGTTGGTTTTATTTTGTATAACGGCTTAATTCTGAGAGTATTCAATTCTGGACTAGGTCCCGGGGGTTTTCTGCATTTGCGGTTTCCTCGCTAACAAAATCTTGCTGTGTCATTTACTTTTATTTTCCGCAATTATAATTATGTTTATTATAATTTAAAGTAAATTATACAAACACTAATTTCTATTTTACTTGATAGACAATCCCTAGAGTTTGGTTAAGTCCGAACCTATTATCAAGTAAACATACTTCATTGTTGTATTGTCTCGATCTCATATCCATAGACTATCACACGAAGTGTGAACCGATTATTTGTATTTTCTCGACTCAGTCCATAGACAATCACTTTCGGAAAAGGACTTATAGGTGGAAAAGTTTTAGATTGAGGTATATTTGGGTACCCTCGTCTTTTCATCATGATACTGCATGTTTCTGACCCGACTTTAGGAATGTATGCCCGACTGCATGTTTCGGGCATATGGGCCACCACCGAGTAAGCCCCTAGAAAGTTGTGCGAGTGTACTTAACAATAATGCATGAACGAGCACCCGATCGCACGAACGAGCACTCAAAAATATGGACAAACGATAAAACCTGTGCAAAATAGGGAAGAAAAATAATATTAATAAAATAATAAAGAGGCGCCCAAGGGGATCGCACCGGCCGGCCGGCCGGTCCCATGCGTCTTCCTTTTATTTTACCTTATTTTATTATTTTTCCTAATCTCATGAAAACTCCTTCATTTGAGCAAACTCGTTTGAGCAAAACTCTCGGTTTCTCCATATTTCCTTCACACGATGAAAAATAATTAAAAACAGGGAAAGGTGTCACAGGACCGGGCCTACTAGCCGGACGGCCATGCCCTAGCCGTGGCCAGTCCCACACCTTATGTTTCCTTATTTTATTATTATTATTATTTCCTTCATCTCATGAAACTCCTCCGTTTGAGCAAAAACCCTGGTTTTTCCATATTTTCTCAAATATTGCTCAAACCTTCAAAGGAAAAAAAGTCAAATGGTCACATGACCGACTAGGCTCCTCAAGAAAAATATTAAAATATTGTTATTTTAATATTTTTAAAATATTGATCGTACTAGCAAATTTATACTTGCTCATTCGAGCAAAATCGAGAGTTTCAGTCAAGATCAAACTCTTCTGAAAATCCAAAATATTTCCCGAACGCGTGTCAGAAAATATCAAAATTCTCAAAATTGATACATGGACGATATGGTGATATGGGCATGCCACCTTGACCGACCATGGTCGGCCCTTAGGCTTGCAAGGAGCCGGTCCCACATACTTTCACAATTTTGACCTAATTAATCTTCTACAATTCATATTGGGTTCAAACTCTTTCCAACCAACTTGGAACTTGTTCAATTGACCACCAGCTGGTCCCACGACCACCAAGAGACGGTTTTATACCCCTTGGTCGGTCCCTCATCTCTCCATAATTAGGTTTTATTGCCTAATGCTCAAACGGGCATTATTCTAATAAATGATTAAACCAGCATTTAATCATCTTTTCACCAACTGGTCTACAAAGGACTTTGGTGCATGCTCACTCGAGCACCTGGGCGCTACATGGTCGACCATCATCCCATCTATCCGGTCTCTCTCTCACTCAGTGATTGATTTTCAGTAAATCATCAATTCATCAACAATCGATCAAAATTAGGGTTTTGAACTGGTAGCTATGCAAATCATAATTCTGAGCAAGTTCAAGCACTAATAATTTTATGTTGATCTAGCAATCAACATCTTGATTAATTATATAATATTCGGCCCAGCTGCCAATATTTTAAATTAATATTTTATTTGCTCATGCTACCAATAATTGTTCAAACGAGCAATATTTGCTCAGACTATCAATATTGATTCAACTATCAATATTAAATAATCCATCAAATGAGTTGCTCATAAGGGACTAGTAATATTATTCAACTGTCAATTTTTAATAATTCATTAATCGAGCAATATTCGCTCAGACGAGCAATATTTTCTTAGGCTATCAATATTCAATCAACATGCGTTCAAGAACTATACATATGTCCCAGCAGACATGTTCAATCATGCTCGACTCAACAATACTTAGACTCATTGATGAATCAAGTCAACAACTAATTAAATATACGTATGCCTTGCAGACTTCACAATCATAATACATCAATCATGTCACATGAGGGGATATTAATTAGGGTTTTAGTCTGGTGGCCTACAGCACGTGTGTCCATCCACGATGAGAAATGTGAGTAAGTCGTGCAAGAAGTTGAGGTAGTTAGCAAAGTAGTGGATGGACAATCAACCAAGTCTCCGCACGACCTGGAACTGGTTTAACCACGATTTCCCACTTTCCCACTCTTTCACTCGAGCAACCGTCACACTTACTGGAGATCAATGTGTATACATTCTTGCAATATAAATAAGTTCCTGATCCACAATTGAGACAAGGAATCATTGTCCAACCAAGAATCATCGTGTGAACAATCTCTCTCAACTGAGCAGAATTCAAACTTATTCGAACTCAGCAGTTCATCAATTTGCAGAAACCTACAACACGTTCATAATCCTTGATCACCATTGATCTCACACACTTCTCAGCTTCCCTCCTACAGATCGACCCTCTTCCCTCTTTGTGACCGAATTGACTATGGAACGGTCGTTGTCTTGGTTTAGGTCGGAGTCCTACAGATTGATCTCTCGAACTCAAAGCACTCCCGTGCAGTGCATCTGTTTGAGGTTAAGCAGTTTTCTCGGTCGAGGAGTCCCGTCCGCACGATGTCTCTTCACTCTCCAAAAAAACCAGCAAATCGTTTTGCCCAATCAACAAGACTGTACCTGAAAAGGAAATATTATGCAAGATTCTCTGATCGTTACCATCCAGATACGAGTCTAAGAAACATGCCATAATGGAAGCCAATGATCTTTCTATACTTTCTCGAAACTCTCTTATAGGAAAGTTAAAGATCTTTCATAAAGAAATTTTGCTGAAGAACAGAAATGTTGGATTCTGAAAAGACGAGGGTACCCAAATATACCTCAATATAAAACTTTTCCACCTATAAGTCCTTTCTCCGAAAGTGATTGTCTATGGACTGAGTCGAGACAATACAACTAATCGGTTCACACTTCGTGTGATCGTCTATGGATACAAGATCAAGACAATACAACAACGAAGTATGATTAATTGATAAAAGGTTCGGACTTAACCAAACACAATAGGATTGCTATCAAGTAATTAGGAATTAACGTTTGTGTATTTTACTTCTAATTATAATTGTGGAAATAGAAAAGTAAAAGACACAGCAAGATTTTGTTAACGAGGAAACCGCAAATGCAGAAAACCCCCGGGAACTTGTCCAGAATTGAATACTCTCATAATTAAGATGCTATACAAAATCTAAACCAACTTCGTATAGTTGATACCAAACAACTAAACCTATAGTTCACCTAGTTCCCTTAGTATCCCTGCGCCTCCAACTTGTAATAAGTCACGAACTTGGAAAAATTCCTTTGGTTCGTATTCCAAATAGTAAAGGAACAACAAATTTGTTTGGTAACAACTCTTTTCAAACAAAGTGATATGAGTTTGAAAAAAGGCTCTTCTGTTTATCCCAATAAACTCTTTTGTCGGGTTCTTAGATCAATCTCTTCAACAACTACCAAAGTAATTTTTTAGACTATGCAATCAATACTTTGAATAACAAAGAATTCTATTGATGCCGATCTACACAACTAATCAATCCAATCTATCACAAAGATAAACCGATTTTAGTTGGATCCCCAGCCGATCAAGTTTTGTGATCACCAAAGATTATGAACTCAAATAAGTAATCTTTCTTGTCTTCAAATCTTCTTAGATCTTCAATAAACGCCTACACACAAATAACTTGAATCTCTTGTGATCAATCACACACAGAACTGAGTCTGTTAACAATGGATTATCACAAGACGTCTTTAGATCTACAAACAGTTCTAAAGATCCCCGTCGATACTTGGATCTAGTTTGAGTGAATCTTATATCAGAAGAGAAGATTATCAAGCATAAACAAACTAGGTTCAATCAAAGTTCAACAACCGTTAGTCAATCAAATCAATCGAAAACTAATAATAAACTGCAATTATCTAGTTTCCAACCAACGGTACTCGTAGAGCTTCCCAATCCCAAAGAAGTCTTTAAAACGAGCGGTCGTAAGAGATTTCGCCTAATTAGGGTACTTTCCTCTCCGATTAAACGGCTCCACCAGTAACAACACAGCTAGGTAGTTTTGCTGGCTCTGAGGATTAGTTTGCTCGAAATGCAAACTTCAATATTTATAGACCAAGGAAGTTTTGACACCAAGGAATTTCCAAAACCGAATATTCTCAAAGATATGCAATAAAGTCCGAATCGGTTTTCATAATTCCTGGAAATTCTTTGTCCAAATATTGACCGAAATCTCAGTAGAAAATCTCCAATTAGTAAATGCACATTACCAATTTTTATTTTCTAAAGATATGCATTTAATTGCTGGAAATTAAAAGCATATAAAACTAAAAACCTTAATTAAAAGATTCTCAATTTATTTTGATCCGGGATTCTCCTTTAGTTATTAAGGAATATCTTTGAACAATAAAAGATAAGAATTACTGCACATGTTCAAAGTATGTCGACATCTTTACTTTGTAAATCCTTTTTCATATTTACAATCTTGGAACCGATTTTCCACACTTCCAAACAAGTTTAGAATTGGTTCATCTAACTTCCAAGAACTATGTGATTGATTATCTTATCAAATCACCAATCATGGGTTTTACGGTTCTACCAAAACAAGTTTCGGTTCTACCTCCATGTGGGTACTAGGATCGGTCACACTAGCTTTCCAAAAATTTGTTGACTAGGTACTAGGATCGGTTACCACATATTTATGGTATTTAACTTGTAATCGGTTGCACAAGTCATAGGATCGGTTACCAATTACTAAGACTTGTTGCACCTCTTACAAGGATCGATTCCACATACTTTTGATCGGTTGCACCTCTTACTAGGATCGGTTCCCCAATGTATAAAGTTGGTCATACCAATTACAATATATCGATCATACCATCTCAGGTGATTACTTAAGATAGGTTTCACTAATAAAAGTCATACCAATACAAAAGTCAGGCATTGTGAATAGTTTTAACAAGATACATAAACAAGTTATGATAAGTTATATTAAACACACATATTGGTAATCCAAATATTTTCAATGATTAACAATACCAATAAGCCTAGCGATTTCCCTTTCAATTCATAAAACTAGTTTATGAATTGTACTTCCTTTAAACGAATGTAAAACATTGTTTCCTAGGACGAAATCTTCACCCATACCCATACATAATCATAATAGCATTCATACGATTATGTCGATGCCTTATATACGAAGTTCAAAAGATAGATGTTATACTTCGTATTGTAATTCCTTAATACTATGTCTAACTAGAGTATATCATTCACAGCTTTGCATTTATGTTTTCAATATGCACGACTTGAAAGATACGTTAGGAATGAAACAGTTCAAGTCAAATATTACTAACCTCAAGAGGAGGGATGTCGTCGTCGATGTAGCTCTTTACTTCTTCACATTCTTCAAGTCTTCCCGTAGTACTTGTAAGTCTCATATCCTAGTAACTTTCTAGCTAACATATACGAAGTTGACTTTAGTATATAATCAAGCGACTCTTTAAATGAGTTTTGATTCACTAAAATATGACAACCAAACTTGACATACCAACGCTTGGTGGGTTCAACCGAGCTATGCTCTAACAGATTCAATGCCTTAAACAATACTAATCAATCTTCGAAAGAAGTAAGTATAAATTGGGCTAAGGAATATTGTAAAAAGGATAAAAAAAATTGTTGAAAAAAAGCTTTACTCAATAATTGTACCCCTAAAACAACGAGTTAAGGATGTTTTATTGAAAAATAAACAGACTCTGAAAAGGATGATGGAAAATCCAATGTTTCAAGTGTCGTGGTTTTAGACATATGGCCAGAGATTGTTCCAGCAAAAAGGCTCATAATTGCAACAAGGCTTACTTTACTACCCTGGATGATATTCCTGAGGAGAAACCCTATGAAGGAATATCAAATTGCCGTGAACTTTTTGCCAAAACTAACAGTGATCTGTCTAGTGAGTCTAATCAACTCTTGAAGAACTGTTTAGAAAAACTTGAGATGGAAACTAAGGAAAATCTAAAGTTAAACAGGGAACTTGATAACCTTAGAAATTCCTTGTCAAATAAAAATCAAGTGGCAAAGACTGAGCAAGAAAAACTGGTTGACATAATCGTTCCTAATCAACCAGCATTATCAGAAGCAAACAAAGGAAAAGGTAATTCGTTTCCAATTGGTGATTCGTTTTCAAAATCTTCTGATAATATGTTGAGTTCTTTGTGTGGAAAAGATAGACACTATGCAAACTTCTGTTGGAATCTCCAACAAAATAATAAATTCATCAAGGCACTTCGTAATGGCATAAAATTTTTGAAGGCCGGTGAGTTTATTAGATCTGGAAAAGAAGTTGTAGACTCATGTAATTAAAAGAGAAAGAAAGAACATTAAAGAGCACAATATATTGCATTCATAAATCATCCTAAGGATGTTTTTCTTACCTGTGGTGATATTAATCCTCACCCCAACACACACTGATTGTGTTGAAAAGTTCATCCTCACTTGCTGCCCAAAATCTTATTTGTGAGGAGACATAAACTTGGGAAGAATTTGTAAGTCCGTTCTCTTAGTAGGTAACAATAATCTCATGATCGATATCTTCCACTATTTTTGGGATAAATATATTCGGTTTCCATAAACCAAAATATATCGCTCCTTGATTTTCTCCTATCTTATGTTATATATCCTTCTTGTTCGAAAGAAGACTATCTTGACAACAATAGAGAAATCGGTGAAAGCAGCTTCATCTCTAGATGATTTGGCACTATGTGCATAGGTCATGACTGAAACTCAAGATGCTCTACAACCTGGTAATCTTCAAGATTCTCAGAGAAAACAGATTCTTACTGTTAGAAATTGTATTAGGCATCATGAACTAATGATAAAGGTATCAAAAGAAGTATTTACTAATCTTCAATCACAACTGTTCGAGATTAACAAACTTTCTATTGTAAAGGAAAGTGCTCGGAAGAATTTGAATCCATAATTCGAAAGTGATGTCCACACGACACACGATTGAAGAAAAATAGACATCCATGTATTGATTTATTTCGATATTTTTATATAAGGTCTATTTTGAATGAAACTATCAATATTATTATTATGAATAAAATTATTATTTTATAATGTTTATTTCATGTGATAGTTTCCAACTACATAGCCAGTGTATGAATGTTTATATTTTTGTTATGTGATTTCGAATTTATGAGATGTCTGATTACGGTTTTTATTAATCTTAATATTCGATATCATATGATGTAACCCTTATGATTTGTGTGGCTTTTTGATTTAGCGGGATTAATTAAGTTATAGCCCATTTTGGTAGGCTTTATCAAAGGATCATAAGTTGTTCCGATTGAAACTCATATGTGAAAAGTCACAATATGTTGAATCAATTTATGTTTACATAAGTTGTGTTTAGCATAACATATGTGTTTCAGGTTTTCAACTTTTGCTATTGGCACGCATTAGTTAAAACCGATTCAACCTTTTTCTCTGGTAAAGGTTGTTTTTGTTTTTGTTCTTTTGTTCTTGCGAGAGGATGACAACACACTAGAGGAGAGTTCTTATTTGAACTTGTGCTTAATGATATATCTTTCTGGGGAGATGTGGCTGCGGAAATTGAGGTAACGACTTTATTTGTTAGTTAATCTTTTTTCCAGTTTAAGAAAAGCATGTTTATATTGCATATTTTTTTATTTTGCTTAACAAAATTTCGGTAAAATTGATATGTTCCATTATTTTGTATGGATTTTTTATGTGATTAAATTGTTTCCGGTTAAGAAAAACTATGTCAATTTATTTGGCTTATGGTTTGGTATCTTCTTTATTGTTGGGTATCACTTTTTTTTGCTAAACGAAATTCGGTGCAATTGCGGTGCTGTAATGTATATATTTGTTTCAATTGCTTCCGGTTAAGGAAAATAATTTTGCAAGTCAATTTATTTTGGTTTGTATCTATTGTTTTTGGCTTAACAAAAATACGAGATCATTTGCTTAGTCCAATTGATTTTGGCTAAGAGAAACTAAGTTAATTTTGATCTTAGTTAGACTTACCAATTGGAGGATTCGGTTATTCAAGTCTAATCGAATGCCTTGACAAGAAAAACTAGTTAACTAACCTAGTGTTTGTCTTGTCTAAAGGGAAAGGTCTATGTTATTGTCTGAATAATTAGAGCCTGATGAGAAAAATAAAGTTAATTCTAATCTTTATTTTGGTCTTATCGAAAAAAGCGATTGTACATACGCAATCGGTTTAACAAGGGAATTAAGTATCTTAGTCGATTTGTAGGACTATTATGGAAAATTGCTTCGGGAAATTATTTCCTTGATAACATATTGAAACTAAATTA
Organism: Papaver atlanticum; assembly: GCA_023531105.1. Taxonomy (NCBI): domain Eukaryota; kingdom Viridiplantae; phylum Streptophyta; class Magnoliopsida; order Ranunculales; family Papaveraceae; genus Papaver; species Papaver atlanticum. The sequence continues at coordinate 4,356,198 of JAJJMB010017986.1, read as the reverse complement.
CTCTTGTAGTTTTAGTTTTAATATTGGTTATTTAAAATGGTATGTGAAACCTTCGTGCTTAACTCTTATAGGTTGTATACAAGTCTTATAGATTTGTAAGATCCTTTCGGTTTGTCCTTTATTTGCTCTAACCTTTGTTATTTTGTGACAAAAACGAGGAGAAATATATGGAGTAAACAAGTGATTTTTAATCACTAGGAAAGGACAATTGTGTTTAAACGTTATATCTAACGAAAGAGTAAAGCATTGACTAAGGGGGAGAAACATATCATATTGCTGAGTAGTATTTCATACTACAAAAGGAGAATAACAAAGATGTTCAGATTGAATATTTACCTATCTTGCCTTTAGGGGGAGTAAAATTAAGCTTTTGTTATTCAAATGTCAACAACAACATTTATTGATTGAAAATATGCAGGTTATTTGGCTGTTGGAACTTGGAATCAAGCGTATGAAGAATTAGTTATTTTGTTATTCGTTTAGCTGCATATGTAAATAGAGTTTTGTCACTAAAATTGACAAATGGTGAGATTGTTAGAGCATAGATCGGTGGAACTCACCAAGCGTTGGTATGTCAAGTTTGGTTGTCATATTTTATTGTCAAAACTCATCTAGAGTCGCTTGATTAAATACTAGAGTCAACTTCATTTAGGTTAGACTTGAAAGTCTAGGAATGTTGAGACATACAAGTATTACTCCGAAGACCTAAAGAATGAGAAGATGTAACGACAACAACGACGACATCATTCTTCCACTCGAGGTTAGTAATATTGACTTGAACTTGTTTCATTCCTAGTGTACCTTTCAAGTCGTGCTATATTGAAAACATAACATGCGAAGCTGTATATACTGTAATATTGTATATAATACTCTGGTGGATAGACATGATCATAATAGTATGGTCATAGTATTAAGGAATTATATTACGAAGTATAACGCTTATCTATTGAACTTCGTAGTTATGACATCGACATAATCTTGTATATAGTTTTATGATTATGTGTATGGGTTAATTGTGAAGATTTCATCCTAGGAAACAATGTTTTACATTTGTTTATAGGAAGAACATTCATGAACTTGTTTCATGAATCGAAATGGAAATCAATAGGTTTATTGGTCCGGATATTCATTGCATATTCTTTGGATGACCAATATGAAAAGACGAGGGTACCCAAATATACCTCAATCTAAAACTTTTCCACCTATAAGTCCTTTTCCGAAAGTGATTGTCTATGGACTGAGTCGAGACAATACAACTAATCGGTTAACACTTCGTGTGATCGTCTATGGATATGAGATCGAGACAATACAACAACAAAGTATGTTTACTTGATAATAGGTCCGGACTCAACAAAACTCTAGGGATTGTCTATCAAGTAAAATAGGAATTAACGTTTGTGTAATTTACTTTAAATTATAATAAACACAATTATAATTGCGGAAAATAAAAGTAAATGACACAGCAAGATTTTGTTAACGAGGAAACCGCAAATGAAGAAAAACCCTGGGACCTAGTCCAGACTTGAATACTCTCATAATTAAGCTGCTATACAAAATAAAACCAACTTCGTATAGTTGAGACCAAGCAACTTAACCTATAGTTCACCTAGTTTCCTCAGTATCCCTGCGCCTTCAACTTGCAGTAAGTCACGCACTTGGAACAATTCCTTTGGTTCGTATTCCAAACAGTAAAGGAACAACAAATCTGTTCGGTAACAACTCTTTTCAAACAAAGTGATATGAGTTTGACAAAGGCTCTTCCGTTTAACCAATAAACTCCTTTGTCGGGTCCTTAGATCAATCTCTTAACAACTACCGAAGTAATTGTTAGACTATGCAATCAATACTATTAATCACAAAGAAGTGTATTGATGCCGATCTACTCAACTAATCAATCTAATCTATCACAAGGATAAACCGATTATAGTTGGATCCCTTTCCAGACGAAACAAGTATTGTGCACACCAAAGATTATGAACCCAAAAAATCTTATTGTCTTCAAATCTTCTTTAATCTTCAATCAGCACCTGAACACAATAAACTTGAATCTCTTGTAATCAATCACACACAGAATGGAGTCTGTTAACGTTAGATTATCACAAGACGTCTTTAGATCTACAAACAGTCTAAAGATCCCCGTCGAAACTTCGATCTAGTTTGAGTGAATCTTATATCAGAAGAGAAGATTCTCAAGCATAAACAAACTGGGTGCAATCAAAGTTAAACCACCGTTAGTCAATCAAATCAATCGAAAACTAAAATAAACTGCAATTATCTAGCTTCCCTCCAACGGTACTAATAGAGCTTCTAAATCCAAAAGAAGTCTTTAAACTGAGCGGCCATAAGAGATTTCTCCTAATTAGGTTACTTTCCTCTCCGAATAGGCGACTCCACCAGTAACAACACAACTGAGGTAGTTTTGCTGGCTCTTAGGATTAGTTTGCTAGGAATGCAAACTTTAGTAATTATAGACAAGGAAGTTTGGACACCAAGGAATTTCCAAAACCGAATACTCTCAAAGATATGAAATAAACACAAAATCGGTTTTCATAACTCCTGGAAATGCACTGTCCAAATATTGACCGAAATCCCAATAGAAAAATCTATAATCAGTAAATGCACATTACTAATTATTATTTTCTAAAGATATGCATTTAATTGCTGGAAACTAAATAGCATATAAAAACTAAGAAACCTTAATTAAAAGATTCTCAATTTATTTCGATCCTGGGATTCTCCTT
>JAJJMB010017986.1:4307728-4353447 GCA_023531105.1 Papaver atlanticum | reverse complement strand
TTTACCAAGATACATAAACAAGTTTATGAGCGGTTATACTAAACACATATATTGGTAATTCAAAATAGATTTGCAATGAATAACAATACCAATAAGCCTAGCGATTTCCCTTTCGATTCACAAAACGAGTTTATGAACTTACTTCCTTTAAACGAATGTAAAACATTGTTTCCTAGGATGAAATCTTCACTCATACCCATACATAATCACAATAGCATTCATATGATCATGTCGATGTCTTGTATACAAAGTTTTAAGGTTAAGCAATAAACCTCGTATTGTATTCCTTAATACTATGTCTAACTAGAGTATCATACACAGCTTCGCAGTTATGTTTTCAATATGCACGACTTGAAAGATATGTTAGGGAATGAAACAGTTCAAGTCAAATATTACTAACCTCAAGATGAAGGATGATGTTTGTCGTTGTAGCTCCATACTTCTTCACATTCTTCAAGTCTTCATGTAATACTTATAAGTCTCATATCCTAATACTTTCAAGCTAACCTATATGAAAGTTGACTCTAGTATATAATCAAGCGTCTCTTTAAATGAGTTTTGATTCACAAAAATATGACAACCAAACTTGACATACCAACGCTTGGTGGGTTCAACCGAGCTATGCTCTAACACAATATGTGTGAGTTGGTAGAACCGATCTTAACTCCGGTTATGTATCTTGGTATAATCGATCACAATACCTAGACTTATGATTTGGTGTGACCTATCCTGGTAATTGGTGTGACCGATCATAAGTGGTTGTGTGACCGATCCTTGTAATTGGTATGACCGATCCTAGTGGCTGGTGTGACCTATCACAGGTAGTTACCATGTTTATGTATAACCGATCCTAGTGATTGGTATAACCGATTCGAACCCATGTAAATGACTGGTAGGACCAATCACAACTAACCATTATGACTTGGTATAACCAATCATATAATAGTCTTCGAAGTCTAGTAGAACAAATTCTAAACTTGTTTGGAAGTGTGGTACAACCGATTCCAAGATGCAAATCCATGTAGATACATAATAAGGATTTGCAGTGTAAAGATGTCAACATACTTTTAACATGAGCAGTAACTCTTATCATTTATTGTTCAAAGATATTCCTTGGTACTCAAGGTGTCATGTGTGGAAATAAATTAAGAATCTTTTAATTAAGGTTTTTGGTTTTATATGCTTTAATTACCAGCAATTAATGCATAGCTCTAGAGAATAAAAATTAGTAATTTGTATTTACTAATTGGAGATTTTCTATGAGAGATTTCGGAAAATATTGGACCAACATTTATTAGAATTAGGGAAACCGAATTTGGGTATTCATTGCATATCTTAAGAATATTTTCGGTTTTGGAAATTCCTTGCTGTCCAAACATCCTTGGTCTATAAATACCTAAGTTTGCTTTTCTAGCAAACTATCCTAAGAGCCAGGCAAACTTAATTTCTTGTTGTTTCTGGTGGAGCCGTCTATTTGGAGAGGAAAGTATCCTAATTAGGTGAAATATCTTACGACCGCTCGTTTAAAGACTTTTGTGGGATCAAGAAGCTGTACGAGTACTGTTTGTGGGAACTAGATAATTGCAGTGTTATTAGTTTTCGATTTGATTTGATTGGATTAACTAACAGTTGTTGAAACTTTGATTGCACCTAGTTTGTTTATTCTTGAGAATTTTCTCTTCTGATATAAGATTCACTCAGACTAGATCAAAGTACCGACGGGATCTTTAGAACTGTTGTTAGATCTAAATACATCTTGTGATAATCCATATTTAACAGACTCCGTTCTGTGTTTGATTGATCACAAGAAGATTTAAGTGGTGTTGTGCAGGTATTTGAAGGCAATATAAGATTTGAAGACGAAGAAGAATTCTTATTAGTTTTCGTATCTTGTGGATTTAGTGCACAAACCTTGATCGACTGGGATCCAACTAGAATCAGTTTATGTTTGACAGATCTGATTGATTAGTTTTTAAGATCGGCATCACTTTATAGTTTTCTCTTTGAGATCTATATTGATTGACTGCGAATCTATACTTGACTATTTCAGTAGTTATTGAATAGATTGATCTAACCAGACAAAGGAGTTTATTAGATTAAACATAAGAGCCTTTGTCAACAATTCATCTTATCTTGTCGCAAGATTGATTAGAGTGGTTAACAAACAGATTCTTCCTTTGCTGTTTTGAATACGATCCAATGGACTTGCTATTCACGTGCGTGACTCTAGAATTCGAAGGCGTAGGGATACTGAGGGAACTAAGTATCTATGGGTAGTCTGTTTGGTCTCAACTATACGAAGTTGGAATTAGATTTTGTATAACGACTTAATTCTGAGAGCATTCAAAACTGGACTAGGTCCCGGGGTTTTTTCTGTATTTGCAGCTTCCTCGTTAACAAAATATTGTTGTGCCATTTACTTTACTTTTCTGCATTATAATTGTTTTATTATAATTAAAGTAAATTGCACTTGTACGTAAATTCTAAATCACTTGATATTGATCCTATAGTAAATCGGTTTCGGAACGTAACTATTATCAAGTGAATATAAAGTTATCGTATTGTCTCGACTTTGTCCATAGACGATCACACTTGGTAACGAACTTATAGGTTGAAATAAAAAAATTGTGGTATATTTGGGTACCTTCGTCTTTTCAATAATGACTAAGCTTAATGAATATTTGTTCATACTTGATCAATTTAGGTGGAGAACAATTTATTGTTCGGAACCAAATCATGATTCAAGTTTATCATTCGAAAATAGCCTGGAACAGTGATATGTGTCATTGATGCTATTCGGGAATGTTTCGAATTGATTTAGAGAAATATAGAACTACTATATTCGAAATACAAGACAGTGGTATCAGTTTTACAAACTGAGTGTTGATGGGGAAAAATGATTTGCTGGTTTTCTATGAAGTGGAGATACGACCGTGCGGACGGAGGCACCTAAACCGAGCAAACTGCCTAACCTCAAACAGATGCACTGCACGGGAGTGCTTTGAGTTCGAGAGATCAATCTGTAGGACTCCGGCCTAAACCAAGAAATGGTCGTTCCAGAGTTAATTCAGTCATAAAGAGGGAAGATGGTTGATCTGTAGGAGGGAAGCTTAGAAGTGTGTGATATCAATGGTGATTAAGGATTGTGAATGTGTTGTGGGTTTCTGCAAATGAACTACTGGGTTCGAATAAGTTTGAATTCCGCTCTGTTGAGAGTGATTGTTCAGATGAAAATTGTTGTGGTAATTCCCGTATATCTGTCCTTGTTAATCATGAATTCAGAGAACTTATTTATATTGCTAGAACGTGGACACATTGATCTCCAGTAAGTGTGACGGTTGTTTGAGTGAAAGAGTGGGAAAGTGGGAGATCGTGGTTTAACCAGTTCAATGTCGTGCGGAGACTGGGTTGATCGTCCACCCACTACTTTGCTAACTTCCTCAACCGCTTGCACGACTTACTCACATTTCTCATCGTGGATGAACACACGTGCCGTAGGCCGCCAGAACAAAACCCTAATTAATATCCCCCCATGTGACATGATTGATGTCTCATGATTTGTGGAGTCTGCAAGGAAGACGTATATTTAATTAGTCGGTTGTTGACTTGATTAAACGATGAGTCTAAGTATCGTTAAGTCGAGCATGATTTCTGAATGCTCTATGATTCATGGATTGAACATGTCTGCTGGGACGTATAAATCTTGAATGAATGATGTTGATAATTGAATGAATATTGATAGTACGAACAAATATTGCTCGTATGATGAATTGTTGAATATCGATAGTTGAATTCGAGCATTTGAGAAAATATTGCTTATTCGATGAATTACTGAATATTGATAGTTGAATCAATATTTTGAGCATTTGAGCAAATATTGCTCATTCGATGAATTACTGAATATTGATAGTTGAATCAATATTCGAGCATTTGAGCAAATATTGCTCATTCGATGAATTACTGAATATTGATAGTTGAATCAATATTCCTCGTCTGAGCAAATATTGCTCGTTTGATGAATTATTGATAACATGACCAAAATATTAATTAAAATATTGGTAGCTGGTGATAAGCACGTAAGTGTGACGCATTTTCACCCATAACTACATTATCTAGGACTCATTTTATTTCTAATAAAGTTGTTTTATGTCTTTTCTAGGGATAAGCTCTTGCGGCAAAATTGGCTCGAAAAGTGGTGTTTTACACCCCAGGATAGAGTACTAAAGGAACCCCAGAAATGCACCGGAAGCACCCCCAGAAATACACCGGAGGAACCCCGAAAAAGTGTTGAAAACACCCCAAGAAAAGTTGTTAAAGGCATCCCGGAGGACATTTGCTAAGCGGACTCCCATATTGGATAAGGGGCACCCAGTTGATAAGGGGTACTCACCTGATATTCGCACCCCAGCTGTTGGATAAGGGGCAACCCTTTCTTCTTCATTTGAATTCGTTTTTGGCGGGAAATTGGTTCTTGAAAACCCGAGAGTTTGCAGTGGAGATTTCGACGAGTTTGAAGGAGATTAAATAGCTGGAGTTGGCATCAAATATCCTGTTTTGACTAAACAGGGTTGTAATGTTGTCAGAATCAACTAACTTTGGCTACAATCACGCATGGGAGAAAATAGGGAATACGTGTATGGGAGGATTTTCTTCATTAAAGTCGAGAAGATTTGGGGAGATTTTTCTCGTTCAAATTAGTTGATACCAGCCTGTTTGATCGAAACAGAGATGGTAAGAGCTTTAATTTCGAGAAAATAGAAGTGTGGTGTGATTTGGAAGAAAACAGGGCACGTTTGTTTTTGGAGATATTCTCGGGATTTTTACTTCATCTTTTGAAGGTTTGCATGAGTTTGAAGAATGCTACACTTCTTATGGAGCGTTTTTGAGGCTGTTGAGTGTATGCGGAGTACATGCAGACGTGTGAAGAAGTTGATTCAGGAAATTATTCCAGTGACTGCATGGGAACAGATATTTGTCGAGTTATTATGGGAGATTCTTGGTGCAGTTGGGTATATAAAGAGTGTATGAGACTCATAGAAGGGTCAGAGAGTTCAGGGAGAGGATAGGAAGAACCAGAGAGTCGAGAAATCAAGTGGCAGAAAAACTCCATTTTATGCTGCTGTGAAGAACACGAAGAACATAAGAAGCACGTAGAACCGTCGTTTTCCAACAGTGACAACGACAATTGCTTGTGGGTCGTATTGCTACAGTGACAACAACACTTCATTTTTATCGTTCTCTGTAACAGCTCGGTTTGTAACAAATAAAACTGTTACAAACCCGGTTTTATTGTTTTTCTCCCATTTCATTATTGTGAACACCATTTTTGAGCAATAAAGATGAATTTTGAGCGTGTTTCCATGATGATGAGCTGATTCTCGCGTAACCAAGGCATGGAGGAAGCTATTTATGCATGAATAATTGGTAACTATTCTATTTTTCTCTAATTTGTATTTTATAATTCACTCAATCACTACTTTGTAGAATTTTAATTGTTTGCATAATTTTTCCTAATTAGTTGTGATTCAATTAGATAGGTTATACTTTGGTTAGATAATCTATGCTTAATGGATACAATTAATGTTTGAGAATATGCTTGATCATTTGTGAATTAAGAAAATGAGATTTTAAAAATAATTAGAGTTTTGGAATTTTTACCATCATTCATTCATGTGTAATAGTGGAATCTAGTGTCTTGGTTATTTTCAATCTTGAAATCAAATTTGGAATTAAATTTTCTCTATTTTTAGTTTAAATAAGTCTAAAATCAATTGCTTTCACAAGTCTTACGAACCTTTTACTACAACAAAGTTGAAATGACATCAGCTGGACCGAATATTATATAATTAATCAAGATGTTGATTGCTGGATCAACATAAAATTATTAGTGTTTGAACTTGCTCAGAATTATGAGTTGCAGAGCATTCAGTTAGAAACCCTAATTTTGATTGATTTCTAATAAATTGATGATTTACTGAAATAAGTCACTGAGTGAAGGAGGGACCAGCTACATGGGATGATGGCTGACCATGTAGCGCCCAGGTGCTCGAGTGAGCATGCACCAAAGTCCTTTGTTGACCATTGGTGAAAGGATGATCAAATGCTGGTTTAATCATTTATTAAAATAATGCTCGTATGAGCATTAGGTAATAAAACCTAATTATGGAGAGATGAGGACCGTCCAAGGGGTCATGGGACGTCCCTTGGTGGTCGTGGGACCAGCTGGTGGTTGATTGAGCAAATTCCTAGTTGGTTGGAGAGAGTTTGGACCAACTATGAACTGCTGAGAGCTAATTAGGTCAAAGTTATGAAATAGTATGGGACCGGCTCCTTGCAAGCCTAAGGGCCGACCTTGGTCGGTCAAGGTGGCATGCCCGTGTCACCAAACTGTCCGTGTCTCAATCCTGAGAGTTTTGGTAATTTTTGGTGCGTGTTTGAGCAATATTTTGGATTTTCAGAAGAGTTTGATCTTGACTGAAACTCACGATTTTGCTCGAATGAGCAAGTAGAACTTTGCTCGTGCGACCATTATTTTGAGAATATTAAAATAATAATATTTTAATATTTGACGTGAGAAGCCTAGTCGGTCACGTGACCATTTGACTTTTTGGCTTTTTCATGGTTTGAGCAAAATATTGAAAAAACAAGGGTTTTTTCTCAAACGATGGAGTTTCATGAGATGAAGGAAATAATAATATGAGAAAATAGGGAATTGTAAGGTGTGGGACCGGTCACGGCTAGGGCATGGCCGGTCGGCTAGGTAACCTGGTCCCGTTACACCTTTCCCTATTTTTTTACTATTTTTCATCGTTTGAAGGAAAATATGTGCAAACTAAGAGTTTTGCTCAAACGAAGGAGTTTGCTCAAATGAAGGAGTCTTCATGAGATGAGGAAAAATAATAAAATAATATAAAATAATGGAAAGAGGTGCGGGACCGGCCGTCCGGTGGGCCCGGTCCCCTTAGGCGCCTCTTTATTATTTTATTGATATTATTTTCCTCCCTATTTTGCACAGGTTTCCTTGTTTGTCCATATTTTCGAATACTCGTTCGTGTATTCGAGTGCTCTTTTTTGCATTATTGTTAAATACACTCGCACCCTTTACTCGGGGCTTACTCAGTGATGGCACAGATGCCCGGTGAATATTTATTACTAATTCATGAAATTCAGCTGAGAATAATTCATGAAACGGAGTAATAAAATTAATTGAGTATCTATTACTAATCCATAGAATTCAACTGAGAATTCATGGAACGGAGTAATGAGATAAAATGGTTGGTTATCTATTACTAATCCATGGAATCCAGCTGAGGATCAGCCATGGAACGGAGTAATGAGATAGAATAGATTATTTTCTAGGAATTCAGTTGATGAATGACATACTAGAATTAATCTATTTGCAGAATCGAGATATGAGATAATTGAAGCATCATACTCATTATGAGGGGGTGTATAGTCAGGGAACAATGAGCAGCGTGACGTCCTGAAGGCCTTAAGCTCTCTAGCATACAATATGTCTAGGAACCGCCCAATCATCAAGAGATTCTATACACGGTCTCTCTACGTAGTCAGGGAACAATGAGCAACATGACGTCCTAAGGGCGTTAGGCTCTATACTAGCATGCAATATGTCTAGGAGCCGCCCAATCATTTCGATTATATGTAGAGGTGATGATGAAATGTGTGAATCATCGAAAGCTCAGCTGAGAGGCCTTTCGAGAAACATATTCATCATAGCTCTTAGAGGAACGTTCTCTCAGTCAGAGATCGTTAAATGGTTCACGGATCATAAAATATGAATTGTCACATACATTCCTGAAGCCGGGCCAGAAACATGCAGTATCATGATTTTACGATTTTAGCCCTTACCGAAAATCCACCATCAACATTGAGAAAACTGTTATATGCCTAAAGTCGTATTAGATGTACTCGTACACGTAGCAAAGTATCTCTATATCGACTTTCAGATTTATGTGATGCGCATATTCGTATGCACATCATGGGAAAATCTGTTTGTTTCGTGATCCGGATAGGTATGCATATTCCTATGGAAACCATTTTGGAACTGTGGTAAGGGAACCAGGTTAAAGTACTCAAACCGGTATACGAACCAATACAGTTCTATGTTCTGTAACCAGTTTAGTACCAAAACCGGTATGCAAACTGAAAAGGTTTTGTGAACTCCGGAACTGGTAAAAGTCTTAAGTTTGCAAACCGGTACGTGAACTGGAAAAGATCTGTCAACTCTGGAACTTAGTGTTGCACTTAAGTTTGCAAACCGGTAAGTGAACTAAAAAAGTTTTGTCAACTCCGGAACTCGGTTTTGCTTATAAGTTTGCAAACCGGTTCGCGTACCTTGACTTAGCTGATTCACGAACTACTCAAGTATTTGTACTTTGTGCATTTACCAACCATGTCGATTATGATTCAATTGGGATCAAATTATTTCTCTGAGATAATTTTCATTTGATCAATTCTCTAATTAACACTAGACTTATTTGATCACATGATTGTAACTCAAGATCAATGTCTTTGTACTCATGGAAATGAGTGTTAAGCTTTTAAGTTCAAACCGCCTAGTTTCGGCTAACCATGTTGGACATAGTCTTTGTACGCGGTTCGATTACGGTTTACCTAACCAGAGTGTGTATCTTGTTTATGTGAATAAGATTCAAAGTTTTCATCTAACGGTGAATATTGTTTGCTTGGTTCTAAAGTTATCTTACCTTAAACCTAAAGCAACCTACGCTTTGAAGTCTATATAAGGGGAACTCTTAGCAACTGGAATCTTTGAATCCTGACACTACTTTTTGGTGTGTCCTAGTTGTATCTAGAGTCGTCCTCTCTAAAACCCTTTTAATAGTGACTATCAAAAACTTCATTGGGATTCGTGAAGCCAGGTCCAGTTATCTTTTATCTTGATAACTTGAGTATCCCGATCTTGTTCGATTCTTGATTTATCACTTGAACAAGATAGATAGATATCACAAAGTTCTCTTCGTATCAACTTTGTCATTCCGCAAGTTTTATACTTGTGAGGTGAATAATAATCTAGGCTGCACTTCGGGTTGCATAAGTCCAGATTTTGAGGATAGCCGGACTTTTGTCAAGTTCCTATTGATTTCCATCACCCGGATCTTACGTTTGATCTGATCATCCGTTTTGATCGTAAATCAGGAAATCAGTTATATAGGCTTAATCTGTGGGAGGAAGATTTGGTTTAAAGTCTTCAATTGAGTTGAAGAAACTCTTAATTGGTGTGACATCATCTAAAGGAATCAATTGCGCGGAGTCTTGCTGGGATTCAAGAGGCGTAAGGAGCGCGACTGTACCTGAATCAGTAGGAGACTGAGTTCGGGCTCAACTACATTCCAGACCGAAGTTAATTGGTAGTAGGCTAGTGTATGTAGCGGCTTAATACAGTTTGGTGTCCAATCTGGACTAGATCCCGGGGTTTTTCTGCATTTGCGGTTTCCTCGTTAACAAAATTTCTGGATCAATATAAATGCTGAAATTTACAAAATTTCTGGTGTCTGTGATATTTCTTTTCCGCATTAAATATAAATTAAAATAGTGATTGTTGGATCAATATAAAAGTTATCGAATTATCGTAAATTCGAAACCCTAATTTCGGAGAACTCTGGATCCTGGAGATGGAGAGTTGTCCAATGTGGGTGAAGAAATATCGACCAATCAATGGGCATGAGAGCCAGCCATTGATGGTGAATGGACGTTCGAGCGTGCGGAGAAATGTCACTGAACGAGGATTCATTATTGGAGAATCCTGAAAATATGAATTGTTATTAAATAATAATGAAGAGATGTGGGACCGGCCAGGTCCGGTCATGGTGATGCACGGGCCACCATGAATCTCACACGTGCATTCCTGGGAATTTTAGGTATTTTGTTGCTCGTTTGAGCAATATTTTGGATTTTCAGAAGAGTTTGATCTTGACTGAAACTCTCAATTTTTGCTTGAATGAGCAAGTAGGATTTTGCTCGAGCGACCAATATTTTAAGAATATTAAAATAATAATATTTCAATATTTTCCGTGAGAAGCCCGGACGATCGTGGGACCATTTGACTTTTTTGGCTTTTTGGTGATTTTAGCAGTATTGGAGAAACATGGAAACCAAATATTTGTTCAAACGAGGGAATTTCATGAGATAAGAGAAGCAATAATAAAATAAGGAATTGAAGAGGCGTGGGACTGGCTGGGCGGACGGTGGGACTGGTCCCGTGACGCTCGTCCCTATTTTTTATTATTATTTTTTAATTTATGTGGAGAAATATGAAAAACTAGGAGTTTTGCTCAAACAAGGGAGTTTCAAGAGATTAGAGAAATAATAATTATAATAAAACAAGGAATTGGCGAGGCGTGGGACCGGCCATGTCCGTGGCATGGTCGTCCGGCCGGTGGCCTCGGTCCCGTGACGCCTCTTCCCTATTTTTTTATTATTATTCCTTAACTCTCCATATTTTATCGTTCGTCCATATTGCTATGTGCTCGTTCGTGCATTATTGATAAGTATACTCGCACCATTTTCTCGGGGCTTACGTGGTGGTGGCCCAAATGCCCGAAAATCGAATATATATTACTAATCCATGGAATTCAGCTGAGAAAAGCCATGAAACAGAGTAATGAGATATCATGATGAAAATAGATTATTTTCTATGAATTCAATTGATGAATATTGCGACTAGAATTAATCAATTGGTGGATCTATACTAGAAGGAAATTTATCTAGGAACATGATATTTATTCGAGGGTCGAGGTATGAGATAGTAGAAGCATCATACTCGCATTGAATGTTTATTCTGTATAGTTAGGGAACGTTGCGACATCCTGAAGACGCTATCGCTCTATACTAGTAGGCAATCTGTTTAGGAGCCGTCCAATCATTAATATTCTATACATATGTATTTTATATAGTCAGGGAACATTGCGACATCCTAAAGACGTTACCGCGCTATACTAGCAGGCAATCTGTCTAGGAGCCGTCCAATCATTTTTCGATTCTATATAGAAGTGATTATTGAAATTGCCCAGTATTGATGAAGTATGCAAACATTGAAAGCTAAGTTGAGAGGCTTTAATGGTTGCATATTCATGTGTGCTCTGAGAGGTTTGTACGTTCAGTCAGAGATTGTGACATGGGCTTTCACGTCTGAATCCTAAAATATGATTTTCACATACGTGTCTGAAGCTAGGTCATAAATATGTAAAATTAGGATTTTACGATTTTACCCTTTGTAAAAAATCCACCATCAACATTAAGTCCCCTGCTTAGTGTGGGATAGTCGTGTTCCGCAGTAAGCACTGGATGGTGATTTTTATAAGTATAAACGAAATAAGTAATTGAACTTAGTCGCAAAAGATGTTACCAGCATTCTCGCTCCAATGATGTCACGTACGAGCAATAGCTTGAATAAGGACTCTGGCAGTATGATAGAGCACCGTCCAGCGAGCGATATAGCATTGCTGATTTGGGTGGTGAAATGACCAACTTGGTGGGTTTAGCACTTGTGAGCCTGCTGCTTGAAAGAGAAAATCATCGTTCCCCGAGTTGTTAGTCTTCGAAGCACCAATATGTATCACCAGCTGCGGTGGACTTGTTTTCGTTGATGTTCTAAATCCCCAAATGACTTGTAGAGAATCTAAATAAGTCTTAATATTGCATCATCTTGATAGATACATGAAATCTTCACTTGATGGTTGAATGGATGAAGATCCATGTGGATGAATGAGGAATTTCGTCATAACTCGTCATCAGAATATTCAAAAGTTAGGTCTTCGTTGAAAATGCTGTAGAATCTTCATACGATGTCCGTTTTTGATGATCTACCACAACTTTTTGGTGCTCAGGAAATTTCCTAGCTTTTCGAAAGAAGCTTTTTGAGTTTTGAGCCTGCTTAAGGGTCAAAATTGATGAAACAGTAAACTTCCAGGAAGTCTTCATAAACCTTTTAGCTGTCATGTAGTTTGATATGTTGCCCACATCTTTTATCTCATTCATCCAATTACTGCAAATTTTAGATATGTTGTAGGGGATATCCATATGAACAGAATGATATATGACCCATCCTTAGATTCTTCACCAATTGCTCCCAGCTTGCTGCAGGATAGCGTAAAATTCCGACAGACGAGCTTACCGCAAAAACATCCATTTACTTGCGTCTGGAATGTTTCATGACAGATGTTGTTAGTCTATCCATGCTCTGATAATTATGATATATGCTCGCGTCTCATGTTCGTGAATTGACCATTTATGGAAATGTCATCTTCGAAACTTTTGAAGCCGTCATGGAGAGACATGCAGTATTATGGTCGTCAGTCCCCAACATTGGTGGGCTCTTCTCTTCGTTCCTTCTCTTTATTATTTATTATTTATAGAAAGGTGGGAATATCGAGGTTTAAGGACTTTGTGAAAATATCTAGGTGGACGTCGATCGACTGTGAGTGTCATGAATTCCATCTAGAAATTTCTGCTTGCACGTCGTCCACTCTGGAAGCTGTCGAAACTTCATACGATGTCGGAATTCGATGTTTGACCCCAACTTTCGAAGATAAGAGAACGAGGCATCATATGCAAAAATGATCGTTCAATTTGGAGATGCATATATTAGTATATGATGTGTGCATATTCGTAACTTGTAATCCCGTGCAAATTTTCAGATTCCATATACCTGAGTGTAGAGATCATATCTCTCAGCTTGTATGTCCGATTGATGCGCCCTTTTGGTATGTTGTAATAGAGACATAGACGAACATCTTTCGTTAAGGAAGCATTGTCCCACTACTCATCCATTGATACGTTTTTCTGAATCAATGGCCCTAAGTGTGTTGTATCTCGTTTATAGAGGTGACGAGAACATCTTGTAGAAGATTTTGGATTGTGCCCGTCCATTGTGGAAGCTTTGAGATGAGTCTCATGGTAACATATTTTCACGTCTACCCGTATTGATATGAATCATTAGTGCTTGGAAAAGTCTGATCCATCGAGTAACACTTCGTAGAGAATGGATAGTTGATGAAGTTGGCCATGAGGATGTTGCTCCTAAGACCGTTGTTGATGTTGAGATCAATGATTTCGCTTCAGAGATCTTTGTTAATGCTGAGACCATGGATGGGGTTGCTCCAGAAACCAAAAGGATAGAACCATGATTATCGACATAGTTTTTGATCCTCCATCCAATGAGCATTTATATTCACGAACTAATTGATGAGTTGAGCATTCCTAAGATGAAGGTGTACTGGGATTTCAACCCAAATTCTCCATGACTTTACTGTGAAGTGGCTTTTTTAGGGAATCGATGTTGTTGCGGCAGATAACAGAGGCAGTCTCCATTCTGGATGTGATAGGTGAAGAGAAAAGTTCCTTGGTCGTGCAAGGTTTATGATGTAGAGAGGTTTCATTGATGACGTTTCATAGAATCACATCAGGTTGCAATGGCTTGTTATGTGGATAACATTTATTGAAATATATTGAATTGATCTTTCCAATAAGATCAAGTCCCCAGTGCATCCCAGAGGTGTTCAGTCACTTAGCAGAGTTGAATGAGTTTGCAGCATCCATTGATGATTGACGTTGCATCTGCTTCAGAAGTATTGTCATGGGGATAGTGAAGGCTTATCGATTGTGGTTCAATGTGTCGGCATCAGGATATTCATGCTGAAGCTATGGGAGACATTACCGAAGGTGTACTCTTTGATTAGGAGTACAATTAAAGGCTTCTAAATAATACAACACTGAGAGATGAGAGGTTTTTGACTTTCCGTTGGCCTTGGAGAAGTAGGTGATTGAAAGTTGTAGGGATTTTATTTTGGTCTGATAGATTCAATTACTGGATGCAAGTATTGCATACATTTTAGAAGAATTGAAAATATGAATAAATTAAGAAAATCCTAATTGCTTCAAACCTCAGACAGTTGAACGTTATGCTTCAAACATTGAATACCTCAAACGACGAATTCCTGAAACGATCGAAGGATTTGAGTCATTTCTCCTGTATTACTGTAACACTTGTGCGGCCATCTATATCAGTTAATTTGTAGTATCCTTCGATAGCATACTTATTAATTATGAAGGGTCTATTCCAATTTGAGCTCACAGCAGAGTGAAAAATGCGCTTGGTTGCCTTGAGGACCAAATCTCCTTCATGAAATTTGTTAAACTTAATTGTTCTGGCCTTGAAGATCTTCTACTGGTTCGGCACCCCTTTCATTGTAGTAGCGGGATTCTATGCTAGCGCAGACATTGAAGCTTTCCAATTTTGTGGCACATGTGGACACTCATGCAAGGTTATGGGGGAATACCCAAAATATTCTTTGTGCTGAGACATCATTTCAGCAATAAGTATTTCAGTGATATGCTCGGTTCGGAGAGGTATCTGATTCAACTTGGTAAAATATTTTCGCAGCGAAGCTTCACATTCATAGCGTCTTGCAACAGCAGAGTTGCTAGCAGAATTGAGTCCCCATATTAGGAGGGCATGTGGGAAAATAGATGACATGGACACGGGAGGAATGAGACTTGACTGAGCGCGGAACCTCTTGATGAATGCCAATGCATCTTCTGCAGGTTCTTGCTTCAACCTTATCAAAGTTTGAACTTCCTCTAAGTGTCCTGATTATGTAACGTCCGCTAAATTTTCTGGATCGGAACTTTCTTCGTTGGAGAGATGTGCAACCAAAGGCGCCTTGTCAGTAGTCATCTTTTCAGCGGATCCATGCTCATACGAAGATCACGTTATATCCTGGATCCTTCCTGATTATGTAAAACTAGGTTTCTGTCCAGGTTGAGCCTATTTTCATCTTGAGAGTGATGTAGCTATAAACATCTATGGGCGCTCCTTCATGGTCTCTGATTGAGATGGGAGCGTGAGTATCTTCTTGTCGAGTGACGCCCGCAGCTCTAAGGGTTTTCAATGGGATAACGCTGACAGCAGTATCAGTATCGATCAATGTTCTTCCAAATTTATTTATTTTGAGATTGACTGTAGTAAGAAGTCCCTAGTCGTACATCTCTTTGTCTGTGGCCGGAGTCTCAGGAAGTATTTCCAGAATGGATAGACGTCTCCCCGACACGATGTGATTCAATGCTGTGAACATGTATTTCCTTTGTGCCTTCGACAGATAGAACAATTTACATATATGCTCGACCAAGGATTGAACAGCTTCTATGACAGGTTATTCGGAGAGAGTAAAAGTCCTGATTGGGAGAGGATCCCTGTGCACCCCTTCAGTCCCCAGATTAAACTCTTCTGACTCGGCCTTTTCTTTGAAGATGCGTTTCAAAACCTTGCAATCGCTTGTTGGATGATTGACGAACCTATGAAAGTGACAATATTATGGATTTTCCATTTCTTATTTAGTTGGCTCTTTCCTGATGTATGACGATTTGATTGCACCAACTTGGATTCGGAATTCTAGTAACTCAATCACTTCTTCAATGGGAGAGGGAAGACTGGGTCTGTCTGGTCATTTTGTTGGCGCTGAGTCGGCATTTGTGCATTTCGGGTTTGATTATCCTTCCTTTGTGCTTTTGGAGGAGCCTGGGATATTTGAGAAGCATGTTTGAGATATTGTGCCTCATCTTTCCTTTTGCTCCTTTCGGCAACAACGTTTGTGGAAGGTTGAAGATTGTATTGTTTGTTGACTAGACGTCAGCTGCCGCGAGTTTCACGAGGTCCTTAGACTTTTATAGTCTTTGCTCTTTATAATAAAGTAGGTGTAGTAGTTGTGGATCGTTTGACTGCTTCATGAAGTTCTGAGAAAGTCTGGAATCAGAGATTTTTCAGTAAGGCTCTGTAGACCGGATCATTCCATTTATGCACAAATCTACAAGTTGCTGCTCTGTGACATTTGGATCATGATAATCCAAAGCTTGGACTCTGAACCTTTTCACATAATCATTGGGATGTTCATTGTTCCTCTGAAACATCCTTCCCAGATCAGAGAAAGTAACTTGTTCTAAAACAAAGAAGTACTTTTTGTAGAAAGCATTAATCATTTCTCCCTAACTGGCGATGCTTCCTGGTGCGATGTTATTGTACCAGGTGTATGCTATGCCAGTCAGAGACTTTGAAAACTCCTTCATATAGACTACATGGTTGTGCTCATGCTCTCCCAATGACTCTAAGAATCGAGAAACATGTTCTCGAGCATTTCTTGTTTCATTATAAAGTGTGAATGTTGGAGAAGAGGAACTCTTTGTATAGCAGAAGGATATGGAGGTTGGTGACGATGGACAAATGATGTCTTATCTTTCCCACGATCGTCCAAAAAGCGTTCAAAATCTTCACAAGTGATGAAACTTAATGGTTCCTTTGCTAGTAGGTTATATGCAGTATTGCGGACTTCACATCTTCCAGGATGTGAATTGGGGAGACTTCAGGATCAGCGATTGAGGATGTTCCTTAGCTTTTCCTTTTTCCAATTGACGTTGGGGCTGACCTTGTTCAGGCGGAAACTTTAATATGAGAGTCTTGAGATAGGTGCACACTTCTCTCTGTATTGCATCCATGTCTGTATGATTCTTGGCGAGAACTTCTTGAACCTTCATGAGATCAGATATGGTAGGTGGATCTTCTCTGATTCCTTCAGGAGCTCGTATGGAGAGAGGATTATTTCCTGTACCGGTGTGGGTTTCATCATGGAAACCAGTATTGTTGGTTTGAAGGGTAGTATTAGTAGCACCATTGTTGGAAACGGGAAGAGTAACTAGAGTACCACCACTAGTACTAGCATTATTTGGGTTAGGATTTGTAACTGAGCCTGACCTGAGATCAACCATCTTTGAGGAAATTGGGTTTGCAACCGAGATATTAATCTCTCACTGTGGTCGCTAATCTGTTGATGGGTGAAAACTATTTGCTGGTATTTGAGAAAAAAATGGAGAGACGGATGGTCGGTCCCTCGATCGAGCAAATTGCTTAAACATTTTGCAAACAGATACACTGCACGGGAGTGTTTTGAGTTTGAGAGATCAATCTGTATGACTCCGGCCTAAACCAAGACAATGGCCATTCCAGAGTCAATTCGGCCACAAAGAGAGGTGAGGGTCGCTTTGTTAGAGGGAAGCTGAGAAGTGTGTGAGAGATCAATGATGATCGAAGGATTATGGATGTGTTGGAGACTTCTGCAAGTTTTGTGAACTGTTGAGTTCGAATAAGATAAGTTCTGATCGATTAAATTGTGCTCTATTAAGAGTTCTTGTTCAGATAAAAATTCTCGTTGTTCAATCGTGGATCGAGGAACTTATTTATATTGCAAGAGTAGTAGACACATTGATCCCAGTAGGTGTGACGGTTGCAGAGGAGTGGAAGAGTAGAAAGTGGGAAATCGTGGATAAACCAGTTCCATGTGCATGGGAGAATTAATTGATTGTCCATCCACTACTTTGCTAACTCCTTCAACTGCTTGCACGACTTACTCATATTTCTCATCGTGGGTGTACACACGTGTCGTAGGATGCCAGGCCAAAACCCTTGTGAATACCCCCTCATGTAACGTGATTGATGTCTCATGAATGTGGAGTCTGCAAGGCATACGTGTATTTAATTGGTCAATTATTGACTTGGCTAAACTATGAGTCATATCCTTGATGAGTTGAGCATAATAAACAAATGATATATGCTCTGAGATTCATGAATTAAGAATAAGATGTCTGATGGGACAATAATGATACTCAGATGTTACGTCCGATGAATTGTGATATATCACTTTACCAGTTGAGGTAGAATAATAATGTTTTGATAATTTGGATCGCGCGTCCGAGGGGGTTGCTCGATCATGGACCAATTCTGATATGCCGAGTATTCGACAGATGTTGCTGAATTATGCAGAATGCTTATTCCTGATCTAATATGTCATGAATGGTCGAATGACAAAGTAGGAATCAGAGTATTGGATTTGTGAATATTGAATGGTCGTTTGCTCGAACCATGTTGCTCGGTCGAACAAAAATGTTGGTAGCAGGACCGAACATTAAATATAAATTAAAATATTGATTGCTGGATCAATACAAAAGTTATTGAATTATCGTAAATTCGAAACCTTAATTTCGGAGAACTCTGGATCCTAGAGATGGAGAGTTGTCCAATGTGGGTAAAGAAATATCGACTAATCAATGGGCATGAGAGCTGGCCATTGATGGTGAATGGACGTCCGAGCGTGCGGAGAAATGTCCCTGAACGAGGATTCATTATTGGAGAATCCTGAAAATATGAATTGTTATTAAATAATAATGAAGAGACATGCGAACGACCGGCTATGATGGCCATGAGACCGTCCAGGTCCGGTCATGGTGGTGCACGGGCCACCATGACCCTCACACGTGCATTCCTGAGAATTTTAGGTATTTTGTTGCTCGTTTGAGCAATATTTTGGATTTTCAGAAGAGTTTGATCTTGACTGAAACTCTCAATTTTTTCTTGAATGAGCAAGTAGGATTTTGCTCGAGCGACCAATATTTTAAGAATATTAAAATAATAATATTTCAATATTTGCCGTGAGAAGCCCGGACGATCGTGGGACCATTTGACTTTTTTGGCTTTTTGGTGATTTTAGCAGTATTGGAGAAACATGGAATCCAAATATTTGTTCAAACGAGGGAATTTCATGAGATAAGAGAAGCAATAATAAAATAAGGAATTGAAGAGGCGTGGGACTGGCCACGGCCGTGGCATGGCTGGCCAGACGGTGGGACTGGTCCCGTGACGCTCTTCCCTATTTTTTATTATTATTTTTTAATTTATGTGGAGAAATATGAAAAACTAGGAGTTTTGCGCAAACAAGGGAGTTTCAAGAGATTATAGAAATAATAATTATAATAAAACAAGGAATTGGCGAGGCGTGGGACCGGCCACGTCCGTGGCATGGTCGGCCGGCCGGTGCCTCGGTCCCGTGACGCCTCTTCCATATTTTTTATTATTATTCCTTAGCTCTCCATATTTCATCGTTCGTCCATATTGCTATGTGCTCGTTCGTGCATTATTGATAAGTATACTCGCACCATTTTCTCGGGGCTGACGTGGTGGTGGCCCAAATGCCCGAAAAGTGAATATATATTACTAATCCATGGAATTCAGCTGAGAAAAGCCATGAAATGGAGTAATGAGATATCATGATGAAAATAGATTATTTTCTAGGAATTCAATTGATGAATATTGCGACTCGAATTAATCAATTGGTGGATCTATACTAGAAGGAAATTTATCTAGGAGCATGATATTTATTCGAGGGTCGAGGTATGAGATAGTAGAAGCATCATACTCGCACTGAATGTTTATTCTGTATAGTTAGGGAACGTTGCGACATCCTGAAGACGTTATCGCTCTATACTAGCAGGCAATCTGTCTAGGAGCCGTCCAATCATTAATATTCTATACATATGTATTCTATATGGTTAGGGAACATTACGACATCCTGAAGACGTTATCGCTCTACACTAGCAGGCAATCTGTCTAGGAGTCGTCTCATTTTTCTATTATATATAAAAGTGAATACTGAAATTGCTCAGTATGCAAAACATTGAAAGCTCAGTTGAGAGGCTTTAATGGTTGCATATTCATGTGTGCTCTGAGAGGTTTGTACGCTCAGTCAGAGATCATGACATGAGCTTTCACGTCTGAATCATAAAATATGAATTTGACATACATGTCTGAAGCTAGGTTAGAAATATGCAAAGTTAGGATTTTATGATTTTACCTTTGTCAAAAACCTACCATCAACATTCCTTATTTTTCAACTTATCTTCTAGTGTTGTTCCTTGATATCCTTCACCTCTCCAAAAATTTGTATCAATTTTCAAGATACCTTATATAGTTTCTAAATCATTTCGAGCAGCAAAGGCTAACTGTTTTTGAATACAGCTTAATAGTCTACCAAGACGTAAGATGAGGAAAATGGGATCATCAGTCTCAGGGTCCCGAGAGGACAAGTCAATGAATTGTCCTTTGTTTTTTCCACCAACCATTTGATTTATGGTTCCCTTAGTAATAGCTTTAGTAAATTTCATATCACTAAAGTTATCACCTACTACATTTTCACAAAGCTTAGTGATAAGAGAAGGATACCCAGGATTTCGCTTTGAGACGGGAGAAGAAGAGGTTTCATAAATCTTAATCATCTGCTTTATGATTATTCCTTAGAGATCAAGTTGTTTATCATCTTCTAAAAGAAAGTAGACAAATTTGGCAAACTCTCTTTCCCAGTCAGACTTGTCTCTTGTACTTGCAAAGATGGTTGCAATAGCAAGTTTTCTGAAAACCCTCAAATAAAGAGGTATATATTTGGTTGGTAATCTTTATTTTTCCCAGTTAATCCCTTTTCCAGTGAGATAGGTTAAAATGGTATCGTGATCAATTTCAAAATCGGTGATCATATGATTACAATTTTCATTGTACTTGATAATATTCGAAATCATCTTTCGATCAACATAAAGAAGATGGCATCCAACAAGTGTGACAAAAGTAAGCTACTTATGATCAATATTGTGAATATTAGCATAGAAGATTCTTACCACATCAGGTGAATATTTTTCAAAATCAAAAAGTTTCCCCCAGTTTTGATCTTGAACAAACTTCACATAGCCAGCATCCGAACTTCCGAGACAAATATTTTTTCAGCATTGAATTCCATCCCTTTGAGAAGTTGATATTTGTCAAAACATGTGCTATCAATGAAGTTAGTGAGATCATGTTGATCTTTGATTATGTGCGGAAACCTGATCTTCTCATTCTGATTGTAGGGAATGAGATCTTTGTCTGGATCATAAGTTTTATCAATTGATTTCATTTTCACCATCTTTTCTAGTACCGAAGTTGTACCGAAAACCCTAGTTCGTATTCCGAAGTTTTTCTCAAAAATTGTTTGTAAAAACAATATAAGAGTATTTCCTTTTAAGGTAAACTTCTTCCCGACTTGATTAGGTTTAGGAAATCGTATATTCAGAAGTATTAGCCTAAGAGGAAACAAAATTGATTCAGAAATCCTTCTTCTTGGATCAGATATTTTTTTTATGGATCAATTCTATATTTATGACTGAATATTTGTCTTCTCTTTTGTTTTCAAGATCTGATAATATTTTCTTAAACTCATATAGGTTTTTGAAAAAATGAATTTTCGAATACGTGAGGAGACAAAATCGGTCATGAAAAGATACTTGCATAAAATATCTTTAGTATTAAAGATCCAATAAAATTTTAAAGGATCACTTGCTTCACTGAAACAATTATGTGGAGTATGAAGCAATCCTTTGTTAACACTATTATTAACAGAGAGATTATCCTTTGCGAAAGTAGAAGAATTCCAAAAGTTTAGTCTGTTTAGAGACATCCTGACAGTTTTAGTCCTGTAAGCGTGTATACATTCATTTGGAAGAGACAACCAAACTATGTTTAAGATTTAAGATTTTTCACAAGAATAACAGTCATTAGTCACTATTAGGAAAATCTTTTGAGAAATCTTATACACTTTCAATTTTGACATAAAAAATGTCACATAGAAGTAAGTTTGTATCAATGTTACTACACCAATTAGTAATAAATCTCATGAGATTCAATTCTATGAGTATCTATAGTGTATGTAAGTCATCTGAGACATATATGGACAAAATCCATATTCCCAAGAAACTTAGGAACAAGAGTATTGTTTTCTTCAAATGAGTCTTCCACCGAGAGACTTTGAAGTTATCAAATCCTGCGAATACGTTAACTGAATCAGCCATTAGACTCAAATCTTATAGGTTGGATCGCACCAAACACAGATTGTTATATATTTTCGTGTTTTCCTTCTCTGATCCAATTGAAAACACGTGGGTACCCAAATACACCACAATCTTCTAAATATCAACCTATAAGTCGGTATCTTAAGTGATCGTCTATGGACAGAGTCGAGACAATACAACTTAAGTCTTATACCTTTTGTGATTGTTTATGGACGAGGTCGAAACAATATGACAACAAAATATTTAATTGACAATAGTTATGGTAATAACCGATTGACTATTAGGATCAATGTAAAGTAATCCAGATTGACATACGTGTGTAATTTACTTAATTATAACAAAAATTATAATGCGAAAAACAAAGTAAATGACACAACAAGATTTTGTTAACGAGGAAACCGCAAATTCAGAAAAACCCCGAGACCTAGTCCAAACTCTCATAATTAAGCCGCTATACAAAATCTAATACCAACTTCGTATAGTTGAGACCAACTAGACTAACCCTAGCTACTTAGTTTCCTCAGTATCCATGCGCCTTCAACTTATAGAGTCACGCACGTGAATCACCAATCCTTTAATCGTATTCCAAAAAGTAAAGGATAAAGTTGTTTGGTAACCACTCTATTCAATCTTAGTAATAAGATATTATGAGTCGTTGACAAAGGCTCTTCCGTTTAAACTAATAAACTCCTTTGTCTGGTTAGATCAACCTAAACTTTGATTACCGAAATAACCAAACTCTAGATTTGCAATCAATCAATATAGAACTCAAATAGTAACTATAAGGCGATGTGGATCTCACGCAACTAGCCAATCAAGTCTATCAAAGATAAACACGATTCTAGTTGGATCCCAGCCGATCAAGGTTTGTGCACACAATTCGCAAGATACGAAAACTAATAAGAAAAACTTCTTCGTCTTCAGATCTTCGTTTGTCTTTAATAATAAACTGCACAACACAACTTGAATCCTCTTGTGATCAATCACACACATAATGGAGTCTGTTAACAATAGATTATCACAAGATGTCTTTAGATCTGAAAATGGTTCAAAAGATCTCGTCAATACTTTGATCTAGTTTGAGTGAGCCTTATATCAGAAGAGAAGGTTCTCAAGAATAAACAAAATAGGTGCAATCAAAGTTTCAACAACCGTTAGTCAATTAAATCAATAATCGAAAACTAAAATAACAATACAATTATCTAGTTTCCCACCAACAGTACTCGTAAAGCTTCTTGATCCCACAGAAGTCTTTAAACGAGCAGTCATAAGAGATTTAGCCTAACTAAGGTACTTTCCTCTCTGGATAGACGGCTTCACCAGAAACAACAAGAATGAAGTTTGCCATGCTCTTAGAATAGTTTGCAAGAAGGAAATGCAAACTCAAGTATTTATAGACCAAGGTTGTTTGGACAACAAGGAAATTCCAAAACCGAAAATATTTTCAAGATATTAACATTAAAGTACAGAATTTCAGTTTCCTATTTCCAATTAATTACCAAACCATATTTCCAAAAACTCCCTTAGAAAACTTCTATTATTAGTCTAGCACATTAACTAATAATATTTTCCAGAGGATATGCTTTAATTGCTGGTAATTAAAACATATATATTATGAAAATCATAATGAAATGCTTTTCAATTTTTCGTTATGGGATCGATCACCTTGAGTCTCAAAGAATATCTTTGAACAATTAATGATAAGAGTTATGTACATGTTCAAATAATGTCGACATCTAGAAGTTTCTCAGCAAACCCTAATTCCAAGCTTCACACAAAACATGAAGAGATATATGAATATTGGAAACTAGATTTTGCTCCTTGGGATCGATTATACCATGACTCACAATGTAAGTTGTGATCGGTTATACCATGCTTCCTAAACTAGGTTGTGACCGGTTACACCTTGCTTCCCAAAGGTAGCTTGTGATCGGTTGCACCTTACTTACCGAGTTAGCTTGTGATCGGTTACACCTTGGTTCCCAAAGTAACTTGTGACCGATTATAACTAACCTCCCAAATTAGCTTGTGATCGGTTACACCTTGCTTCCAAAAGGTAGCTTGTGACTGATTACAACTAACTTCCCAATGTACCTTGTGACTGGTTACACCATACTTCACAAAGTAGCTTGTAACTGATTACGACATGCTACACAGTATAGGCTATGACCGGTTATACCTCAAA
Source organism: Papaver atlanticum (assembly GCA_023531105.1). Taxonomy (NCBI): domain Eukaryota; kingdom Viridiplantae; phylum Streptophyta; class Magnoliopsida; order Ranunculales; family Papaveraceae; genus Papaver; species Papaver atlanticum. Next base: position 4,329,530 of record JAJJMB010017986.1, on the reverse strand, counting down.
TCTCAACAAGTTATGATAGGTTCTACCTTGTCATCTTATATTGATCATACAAAATATATTCAATAAAGAACCTGACCAATCATGATTTCCTTTCGATTATGAAACAAGTTCATATATGTACTTCCTTTAAACAAATGTTATAAAACATTTTTTTCCTAGGGTGAAATCATCTATATCTTACACATAATCAAGTAACTAAATACAGAGATTATGTTGATGTCGTATTTACGAAGTTCCAAAAGATATGCATTTATACTTCGTAATTCAATAAGTTCCTTGACACTTTGATCATAATGATATGACCAAGTCTAACCACTAGAGTAATATATATATATATATAGCTTCGCATGTTATGTTTTCAATATAATCCGACTTGAAAGATACGTTAGGAATGGAAACAAGATCAAGTCTGAAAAAGCGAGGGTCTAACAACCACACCCAATATTTGGTTTGGCAATCTGTATGGACTAACTCTAATATAATTCCAAGAGAATAAACTAGACAGTCAGACTCAATCAAGGAAATATATCCAAGAGTTATATCTCTGTTTCTCAATGTTATCAGCAAATCAAACAGATAGGAATCCGTGAGCCTGATTATTATGAGAAACAACTTGAACATTACCAAAGACCAATGTTCAAGTGTCAATCGATTTCAATCAACAACCAAAGGTTGGATTTACCAATTGATTGAACTACTCACAACCTGTGATATTTCAATTATATAAACAAATATAATGCGGAAAAGAAATAACACAGACACCATAAATTTTGTTAACGAGGAAACCGCAAATGCAGAAAAACTTCGGGACTTAGTCCAGATTTGAACACCACCTACTACAAGTTAACTTCAGACTAGAATGTAGTTGAGCCCTAACCAAGTCTCACACCGATTAAGGTACAGTCGCGTTCCTTACGTATCTGAATCCCAGCAGGACTCTACGCACTTGATTCCCTTAGCTGATCTCACCCACAACTAAGAGTTGCTATGACCCAAAGTCGAAGACTTTATAAACAAATCTGTCTCTCACAGAAAAGTCTATTCTGATAGATAAATTTGTCTCTCACAGAAGTACCTATGAAGTTTTTTTTTTCCATCTTTTGATAAATCAAGGTGAATAGGAACCAATTGATAATCCGGTCTTATATTCCCGAAGAACAGCCTAGAAATATCAATCACCTCGCAATAACTTAACTATATAGTAGTAGAACAAGTTATTGTTGAATCATAAAGAATGAGACGGAGAGCTTTGTGATTACTTTTTATATCTTACCTATCGGAGATAAATCTCGAGCCAATCTTAGAGAAGATATTACTCAATACGATAGAACAAGTAAGATCAGAACACGCAACTACGGAGAAAATAGTTGGGTCTGGCTTCAGAATCCCAATGAAGTCGTTAACCTATAATGGTTTTAGGAAAAACCTAGGTTAAAGGTGAATCGACTCTAGTATGCAACTAGTATCACACAGAAGGTATGGGGATTAGGTTTTCTAGTTGCTAGAGTTCTCCCTTATATAGTCTTCAAATCAGGATTTGATAGCTTTAAAGCAAAGCAATCAATATTCACCGTTAGATGAAATCATGATTTAAGATTCAAGCTAAGCTTGCTTAAAACCAAAGTAATATCTCTCCACCGTTAGATGGTTTTAGCTTGTTACACACAAATGAAATATACCTTAATTTAGATATGGGTAATCGTACCTAAACGTGTATATCGAGTTGGCTCAATAACAGTTAACCGAAGTTAGCCATATGAACACTTTTATATTAACCACATTCATCTAACACTCCTAGATCAAATGATAATCAAATGAATCTAATTGTGTTACTCATAGAGTTGTTCAATTGTTTATATTCTCATAGAAGTATACAAGACACAATTGAAGCAAAATCGGATTTATTCATGATTGTACAAAGTACTTATTCAAGAATCAATTCATGAACATTAAGCCACGGTTTGCAAAGATTGCATTCCTTAATTTATTAATGTATTTGTTCATGAGTATGAAATCATACTAAACCGATTTTAGAACTTAAACCAACTCAGTTTGCAAACGGGTACGCAAACTTAAGTTCCGGACTTTGGTCTTGTCCGACAGTTCGTAAACCGGTATGCGTACTGTCGTTCTGGACCTAACTCAGGTAGAACCGTTCGCATACTAGTATGCATACTTGGTTAATGAACTTTAACAGTTAAAACCGTTCGCATACTGGTATGCAAACTTGGTTTCCGGACCTGAATTATACTACAACAGTTTGCATACTGGTATGCATACTGTGCTATATCAAGACAATGGTTAATTGTTCTAAACTCCCATTTCAATCATTGAAACCTCCTTAGAAGACGACAATAGCTGTCTCACACAAACTATTAGCTTATAAGGAATTTTCAAGTGATCGAATGATCAATACGAAACATTCTGAGTCGACAACAAATGACTGTCTCACACAAATCATGTAAGATGTTTCAAGGAAATTTTTACATAATCGTCTTTTGACTTATTATTTAGTTTCCAACAAATAAATTGTTTCCAACTAAACTCGTCAAGAATAATGATGAACGTAGCTAAATAAAAAAGCTTCCAACATATATTTCGAGAAAGATATAAGCGAGTTAAACTCAGCTTGAAATATCAAATGTGTATATGTAAAAGTCTATATAGCTATACGACTTAGTCTCAATAGGATATAGAATAGAATAGACTTCTGAGTGATAGATAAGTGTTAGTCTCGACATACCTTTTTTCAAAGAAGTTCCTCCAAGACATAGCTATAAGTAGACTAGAAATCAAGACTTATAGTTTTGATAACCTAAACTTGACAAACAAGCTTGAGATAGCAACGCTTGCGATTTCGACCGAGCAGTGCTCTAACAAAGTCAATATTACTAACCTCAAGTGGAAGGATGACGTCCTCGTTGTAGTCGTTTATTCTTCATATTCCTCAGATCTTTGCAGTAATACTTGTACGTCTCAAGTAGAAGGATGATGTCTTCGTTGATGTCGAAACGTCTTTAGGTTCTTTAGATTTTCAGAGTAATACTTGTATGTCTCAACATTTCTAGACTTCCTAGTCTAACCTAACGAAGTTCACTCTAGTAATCTAATCAAGCGATTATGAGTTTTGATACTAAAAAATGACAACCAACCTTGACATACCAACGCTTGGTGGGTTCAACCGACAAGTGCTCTGACACATACAATGTATAAATAGTCAGAAAGCATAATAGTGTGAAAAAAGCATTTCATTAATAAAAAAAATCAGACTTCGAACATTTATCTCTCCTCTCTGATTCTTTTCTAACCGCCTTATTCCTAAACCGACCTATAAGATTGCTAAAAACCCTAACTTTACATTACTTGAAATTCGACAGGAGATGAGAGACTATAGTGATAATAAAATTTTATTCCAAAATTAAGGACAATGATCAACAAATCGTGTAAGTATGCTTTTCAGTAGAGTTGACACATCCTCATTGGCACCGGTTCTTAGAACTTCATGATTTTAATCATAAAATAGATTACAAATATCTAAGATTGACATCTTCAATCTTCATCAAGTTCTCCTCGGTATCGTTAAAACTCATCACAAACAGGAAGTATTACTAAGAACTGTTATCCATAATCAAAGGAAGATTATTAAACTTGGAATCCGTAATAAGGAGTATGCTCGTAATATTAATGGTAAGGTTAATGCTTTAACCTGTGAACACAATCGGGATACTGTTTATCGGATTCAGGAAATCAGTCGTGATGTTGTGGATAAAGATCCATAAAAAATTGAGGATATTGAAGATAATCTCTAAATGAGATAACTCAAATATCAAGTTTATTCAAACTATCAATAAGTATGAATGATTAAGTTTTAAATCCTTTGTGTCATTTTTTTGATCGTTATGATTGCATTGCTTGTTCCGATTGATTATCTCTTAGATTTGCTTTCGATTTATGAGATTTAGTTTCTGTTTACATTAACCTTAATGTTTCGATCTCATATTGTATATCTTTTATGATTGTGTAACTTTTTGATTTAGCAAGATTTCATATCTACCCTATTGAGTTGCTTTATCAAATAATCATAAGTACATATTATAAAAGACTCATGTATGAAGTCACGATTATACTATTTATGTTTCATAAGTTGTGCATTCAGTATATATATATGAGTTTCGGTTTTAGATTTTTACATTGGCACGTAATAACTAAGACCTTGTCGACCTTTCTTTGATGAAGGTTGTCTCTATTGTTATTCTTTGTCTTGCAGGGAATAACAACACCCAGAGAGAGAGTTCTATATGAACTGGTGCTTAAACGTCATATCTTTGTGGGGTGAGTCGTTGTGGAAACCGATGGAAGAATTTTGATAATCTCTTTCTTGATATGAAAACTTGATCAGTTTGGTTCCTAGTTTGTCATATTGAAAAGCGAGGTAACAATTTATTTGTATTTTTTTAATCATTTTTATGTTAAGAAAAACCAATTTAAATTGCCTATTCTTGCTTTTGCTTAATGAAATACGATAAAATTGTTTTGTTGTTACAATTGGTTCCGGTTAAAAAAAACTAAGTCAATCCTGATTTTTGTTTTTGCTTAAAAAATGGAGGTTCAAATGCTCTAGTCCAATTGATTCCTGATAAGAAAAACTAAGTTAATTCTGATCTTAGTTTAGGCTTATCAAAACAAGGTACGATTATTCAAGCCTAATCGGTTCCTTGATAAGAAAATTAGTTATCTAACCTAGTTTTGTCTTGTATAAATGATAAAAAATTATATGAATAATTGGATGCTGATAAGTAACTACGTCAATTTTGAACTTAGACTAACTTATCAAATCAAAAGGAAAATTTGCTTCGGGAAACTGTTTCCTTGATAAGAGGCTAAAACAAATTACTTAGGTAGTTTCGGTTTTAGTGTTGCTTATCTAAAATGGTATGTTAGACCTTCGTGCTTAACTCTTATAGGTTGTATGGTTTCTTATGAACTTGTAAGATCCTTTCGGTTTGTTTATGTATTTTTTCGTTTCTTTGTCATGTATTAGAGTTTTGTCACTGAAATTGACAAAGGGGATTGTTAGATCATTGCTCGGTTGAACCGGCCAAGCGTTGGTATGTCAAGGTTGGTTGTCATATTTTAATATCAAAACTCAAAAGTTGCCTGATTAGATTACTAAAGTCAACTTCGTTAGGTTTGATTAGGAAGTTAAGAAATATTGAGATATACAAGTATTACTCTGACCTAAAGAATCCGAAGACGTATCGACAGCAACAAAGACATCATCATTTTACTTGAGGTTAATAATACAAGATTTGACTTGTTTCCATTTTTATCGTTACTTTCAAGTCCTTAGATTGAAAACATAACATGCAAAGTTATATAATGAAACTTTACTATTAGAGACTTGATAATCTTATTTTTATCAAAGTGTCAAAGAAGAATATACAAGTTGTATCACAACTTAGGTATACTGAATCACAAAGTATAACATTTATCTTTTAAACTTAAAAATTACGACATAAACATAATATTTGTAACTTTTCACTAGATTGTGTAATGAGCTTAGGATTGATTTCATTCCTAGAAAACTATGTTTGATTACGTGAGTTTAATGAAGTAGAATTACGAACTTGTTTCGTAGTTGAAAGAAATCAAAAGGATTAAAGGTCATGTTTTCATTAAAAAACTAAGGCTGGACCAATCCCTACCTGTATTGGGAACTAGGATAGAACCGACCCCAACCTATTTAGGAAAACATGGTAGAACCGATCCCTACCTATATTGGGAACTATGGTAGAAACGATCCCCTTAAGTAAAACCAATTTCTAATGTCACTCAAATTTTAGGGTTTACGTGATTTTGGAAATTGGGTTTGTATAATAGGAATGTTCAAGATGTTGACATTGCAAATAATTTGAACATACGTGTTAGAGCACTGCTCGGTCGAACTCACAAGCGTTGCTATCTCAAGCTTGTTTTCAAGTTTAGTTGCCAAAACTATAAGTATTGATTTCTAGTCTACTTATAGCCAAGTCTCGGATTAGGATAGAAAGTGTAGTTGAGCATTAGACTTCACGGCATTCATCGATCAAAGACGAAGAACTACTAAGGGGAGCTTGTGGAACTTTATCAACAAAAGGTATGTGGAGACTTGAACTCATCTATCACTCAAAAGTCTATCTACTCTATCTCCTATTTTAGACAAAAGTCGTATAGCTATATAGACTTCAATTATACACATTTGATATTTTGAGCCGAGTTTAACTCGCTTACATATTTCTCGAAATATGTGTTGGTAAGCTTTCGCTTTAACCAAGTTCATCTTATATTCTTGATGAAAGTCAAAAGATGGTCATGTGAAAATCGCCTGGTAACATCTTACATGATTTGTGTGAGACAGTCATTTGATGTAGACTCGGAATGTTTTGTATTGATCATTCGATCACTTGAAAATTGCTTTGAAGCTAATAGTTTGTGTGAGACAGCTATTATCTTCTTCCGAGAATGTTTCAATGATTGAAATGGGAGTTTAGAACAATTGGATATAAGCACAGTATGCATACTTGCATATGTGTAATCCAATTCCGGGAACCCATGGTATACATACCCGTATGCGTACTGATTGGTTTAGTCAAGGTCTTGGAACCAAGTACGCATACCGGTACGCGTACTGGCGTGAGGTTCAAGTTCCGAGACTTTACTGAGTTTGGTGGTATGCGTACCAGTTCGCCTACTAGTGAATCCAAACTTTGTCCGGCCACTTAGGTGTGCGTACCCGTTTGCATACTTGAGTGGGTTATGTTCTAAAATCAGTTTGTTCATGAACTAATACATTTATATAATAAGGAATGCAATCTTTTGCAAACCGTGGCTATAATGTTCATGAATTGATTCGAGTGAATCAAAATCGATTTTGCTTCAATTGTGTCTTGTATACTTCTATGAGAATATAAACAATTGAACAACTCTAGAACTAGTTTCATTTGAGTCATTTGAACTAGTTATGGTTAAGATGAATAAGGTTGATATGAAAGTGTTCATATGGCTAACTTCGGTTAACTATTGTTGAGCCAACAAAGGTGCACACGTTTAGGTATGGTTACCCATATCTAAATGAAGTCACTTTTCATTTGTGTGTAACAAGCTAAGTTCGATCTAACAGTTGAAAGATATTTTCTTGAGTCTAATAAGGTTTTCATCTAACGGTAAATATTGAATGCTTTGTTACCAAGGTAACATTGATTGCAAACCCTGATTTGAATACTATATAAAGGAGAACTTTAGCAACTGGGAAACATAATCCCCACATCTCCTATGTGATACTAGTTGCGACTAGAGTCGATTCTCCTTTAACCTTAGGTTTTTCATGAAACCCTGTAGGTTAACGACTTGAAGACTTCATTGGGATTGTGAAGCAAGACCCAACTATTTTTTCTGTAGTTGCTTGTTCCGATCTTGCTATTTTCTATCGTATTGAGTACTATCTTCTTTAAGATTTGCTCGAGATTTATTCTCCGATAGGAAAGATAAAAAGTAGTCACAAACATCTTCGTCTCATCGTTGTGATTCCACAATATCTTGTTTCGCTACCATAAGATTAAGATTATTGTGAGGTGATTGATATTTCTAGGTTGTTCTTCGGGAATATAAGTCTGGTATATCAATTGGTTCCTGTTCACCTTGATTTATCAAAAGACGGAACAAAACTCATAGGTGTATCTGTAAGAGACAGATTTATCTATTCAATAGACTTTTTTGTGTGAGACAGATTAGTTTATCAAGTCTTCGAATTTGGGTCGTAACAATTCTTAGTTATGGGTGAGATCAGCTAAGGGAATCAAGTGCGTAGACACCTGCTGGGATTCAGCGACGTAAGGAATGTGACTGTACCTTGATCAGTGTGAGATTGGTAGGGCTCAACTACATTCCAGTCTGAAGTTAACTTGGAGTAGGCTAGTGTATGTAACGGCTTAATACAGTGTTGTGTTTAAATCTGGACTAGGTCCGGGGTTTTATGCATTTGCAGTTTCCTCGTTAACAAAATTTCTGGTGTTTGTGTTATTTCTTTTCCTCATTATATTTTCTATATAATTGAAATATCACAGGTTGTGTATAAGTTCAATCAATTGTGAATCCGACCTTTGAGTTGTTGATTAAATTGATTGACACTTGGTATTGGTTTTTGATACCGTCTAAGTTATTTCTTATATTCAATCGGGCTCACAAATTCCTATTTGTTTGATTACAGATTGAATTGAGAAATAAAGATATAACTCTTGGATATATTTCCATTGATTGAGTCTGACTGTCTAGTTGATTCTCTTGGAATTATATTGGAGTTTGTCCATACAGATTGCTAAGAGAAATATTGGGTGTGGTTGTTAGACCCCCACTTTTTCAATTGGTATCAGAGTAGGAAAACACGTTTAAGACCTCATAAGTCTGTGTTTGTAGTGATCTGACTCTATGGACATAAGTGTTATCTCTGATAAACGTATCACCAGAAACAAAAGTACTGTTTCTATGAAATCTATTAAAGAGAAAGATTTATTAATCTTAAATATAGATGAACCTAGTGTTCCAACAAAACAGACTTGCATTGACAAGTGTTACCCCGATTACCTTTCGAACGAGTTTGACTCTGTTGAAGAAAGTGATGCAGCCGAAGAGAGTAAACTTATTCTAAATCTTGTTAGAATACAGGCTGATAGAATCAATCGGTTGAAAAAAAATGTCAATGCACTCATCGGTATAGTAAAAGTTCGTGACTCTAAATTAAAGGCTCTTGGCGAGGAAAATGCCGAAGTTTTCTCCTCACGAACCTTACTCGAAGCGAAACTCAAAAAGGATGCCTTGGAAATTAAGCATCTTTTGAGTAAACTCTCTATTCAAGGATGTTCTAAAGAGTCCACTATACCAACTGCTTTTGACACAACTATAAGAAATTTAGTTCCAGATGCAAAATTTAAATCCCTTCCTATTGGAAAAGATGTGCGTATATCTTCCTCTAATCAATGAAACTTCACATCGCTCGGAAGGAAGAAATCTCCTAACTATGATGTTAAGTATGTTCACTCTAATCACTCAGGTGATCAGAAAGCGTGTCTCTTTTGTGATTCAAAAGCACATGTTGAACGGAAAAGCAAATCTAGGTTGAATGAAAATTCTATTGTTCGACTTCAACACACCTTAGATGTAAATACTCAAAGGTGTAACTGACATTCGGATGTCTAAACCTATTGGTTTTAGTACTCACCCTTTGAACTCTTCCAGGAAAGTCAGTTCAATTTGCTCATCGAATGTTCGGACAAATTGTAGCCTTAATATAATTTGGTCAAGGAGATTTCAGAAAGGTCCCCCTCGACCTAATGAGAAGAATGATGTTCAAAATGTGAAAAAGGTTCTTGAAGATGGAAGCAACAGTGGAGATATGAAGGACAACCTTAATCTTATAATTGAAGGAGAAAAGGATCTTACCAACAGGCTGTCAAAATCCTCCAAACAAACTTCCTCTGGTAAGGACTCAAACTTAGTCTCGTTTCTTGATCATAGCAAGTTTTATGATAACTTTTCACATCAAAAAGGATTCTTTCCTAGAACTGGAAGAAAGAAAAGACTCAATCGTGAACATCATTCATTTAATGAGCTTAGAGCTCATACTTGTGCTAATTAATCACAAGGGTTGAATGCTTACTCATAAAAATCCTATTGAGTAAGATTTGCTAATAATCAGGTATACTTTTGGCAAAAATGCTTTCTGATTAGTTGAGTTATTTTCTTATCATCCATAGCTAAACTATTGTCCACAGAGAGCTTTGCCTAAGTATTGGTTGTGTCTCAAGAATCTCTTCGATTTTTTTGTTGTTTTTGATAAAGTTTTTGTTGCAACTATGTTTCCTGCTACTCTTGTTCTCTAAATTGTTTCTCTATGGAGATATAAAGTTTATTGAGCCAAAAATTTGTGAAAGAAAATCTTCACGTACCAAAATTACTGTTGAGTCATAAGGTCCGTTTTGTATTTATTGGGTTCGGATTGTGTTCGTACGGGTACCCATGATTTACTTGTCACGAGCTGTCTTTATAAACCCTAAAAGTCACCTTTCCTAAGAAACCATTTAAATACCAAACATATTGAGTCATGTACGCATACTCTAGTTTTTTTGTCGTTTTGTCAAGAATGTCTTCATTTTCTCGCACTGGTGTTTTTGCAAGAGGTTTTCTTGATAAAGGTATTGGTTTCGAGTCCAAGGGGAGGAAGAAAAGAACCATAGTAGAAGATGATGATCAAAATCCTAATGCCTCATGCTACTATGCCTACACTCATCAGGATGTTGAAAATGAGGATATGGTTTCTGCTGAAGTGGTTCATGATTTTCTTAAATACTTTGAGGAAGAAAAACTGCAACTCGTTGATACTATGAAGGGTCTTGATGTATTAAGAACTGAGTTGAAAAAGGTTAATTCTGACCTTATTCTCATGAAGACACATGTTAAAGAACTTCTCAATGAGGATATCTTCTCTTAAGAAGCAGTGGATGCTGTCAATAACAAGCTCAAAGGTCTCAAGACTCGTAGGGGTTCTGTAAGTGATCCTTGATTTCCGTTCGTGATTGGTTTTGTTGGTTTAGGAGACTTTTGATATTTACTTGTTGTCCTTATTGTGTCTAGGAAACTTCTTATGAGAATTTATTCTTGTGTTTTAAGAAGGATAACTAGGGTTTGGAATAACCATTATTGTGAGTACACATAGCTATTGCCAACGATTTTCATCTTGCAATGTTTTTAGATTTATTTATTTAAATTCTAAAGTTTATTTGGAAGATGATTTTGCAATATTAATCTTTATGGTTTCATATATTGCAACTTGTTATGGGATATGTGTGTTTGCATCCGTGAACTATAATTGTCCCATATATGTTAAAAGTTAAGCCTATTATGTCATTATGCAAATATTGATGAAGATATGATGAACTTTTGATTGCAAAGATTAAGTCTATTATATGTCTTTATGCAAATATTGATGAAAAATAGAATGAATCTTTGATTATTCCGCAATATTGGTCTTTCCCTGATCCACATCTTTGTGTATGTACTGTGTGGCTCCGTAAGTTTTCTTATGTCGAGCATTTCCAATTAAATTAATCATGGGTTCTCTTGTGGTTAATTTAGTTGAGTATTTTGGATACAAATTCATGTTTCATGATATTTGTTAATGTCCAAAGAAATCCTTCTTTTCTTGTAAAAGTAAGGTCGCTCTTGTTGTTCTTTCGGGAATGACATTTTATGGGGGAGAGTTCTTAATTGAACTTGTGCTTAATTGCCAAATCTTTGTGGGGAGTGCGGCTGTGGAATATTATAGGATTTTTCTTGTATCTCTATTAACTCCTTGATGAATGCATTTAGTTTCGGCTATATGATTGCATCTAAACAAAGTTGATATGTTTTCTTTTGGTCATGAAGCATCTCCATGAGAATTTCATTAGGATCCCATTAGTTTTCGTACCTTTGCCAATTTATATTGACAAAAAGGGGGAGAATTAATGTGTAGTTCACACTACAAATACATATGGTTTACGGATCATTATGTAAGGGGGAGTAGTTTTCATGTGAGATGAAGTATTGACTAAGGGGGAGTGATACATATCACCATAGTATTATTGTCAAAGTTGTGATACAATTGGACTTTGATAATACTATGACACTGTATGACAATGATTGAGAGCTACTGTTTTCTCATTGTTATAGCTACGGATCTTCAACAACTATGATGCTGAGTTGAACACATTCAGAATCACTGGAGTACTTGGAAGTGACGAATATTTCGAGTAATGTTGAAGAACCAAGGAGATCAAGCATTTGGATTGAGAGCTACAAAGTCTATTTATTTTGTAATCCATATGTATTGATAGTTTTGTCACTAAAATTGACAAAGGGGGAGATTGTTAGAGCACTGCTCGGTCGAACTCGCAAGCGTTGCTATCTCAAGCTTGTTGTTAAGTTTAGTTGCCAAAACTATAAGTCTTGATTTCTAGTCTACTTATAGCTAAGTCTCGGATTAGGATAGAAAGTGTAGTTGAGCGTTAGACTTCACGACATTCATCGATCAAAGACGAAGAACTACTAAGGGGAGCTTGTGGAACTTCATCATCAAAAGTTATGTGGAGACTTGAACTCATCTATCACTCAAAAGTCTATCTACTCTATCTCATATTTGAGACAAAAATCGTATAGCTATATAGACTTCAATTATACACATTTGATATTTCGAGCTGAGTTTTACTCGCTTACATATTTTTCAAAATATGTGTTGGTAAGCTTTCGCTTTAACCAAGTTCATCTTATATTCTTGACGAAAGTCAAAAGATGATCATGTGAAAATCGCCTAGTAACATCATACATGATTTGTGTGAGACAGTTATTTAATGTAGACTCAGAATGTTTTGTATTGATCATTCGATCACTTGAAAATTGCTTTGAAGCTAATAGTTTGTGTGAGACAGCTATTGTCGTCTTCCGAGAATGTTTCAATGATTAAAATGGGAGTTTAGAACAATTGGATATAAGCACAGTATGTGTACTTGCATATGTGTAATCCAAGTCCGGGAACCATGGTATGCATACCCGTATGCGTACTGATTGGTTTAGTTAAGGTCCGGGAACAAAGTACGCATACCGGTACGCGTACTGGCATGAGGTCCAAGTTCCGGTACTTTACTGAGTTTGGTGGTATGCGTACAAGTTCGCGTACTGGCGAATCCAAACTTAGTCCGGACACTTAGGTATGCGTACCCGTTTGCATACTTGAGTGGGTTATGTTCTAAAATCGGTTTTTTCATGAACTAATACATTTATTTATATAATAAGGAATGCAATCTTTTGCAAATCGTGGCTATAATGTTCATGAATTGATTCGAGTGAATCAAAATCGATTTTGCTTCAATTGTGTCTTGTATACTTCTATGAAAATATAAAAAATTGAACAACTCTAGAACTAGTTTCATTTGAGTCATTTGAACTAGTTATGGTTAAGATGAATAAGGTTGATATGAAAGTGTTCATATGGCTAACTTCGATTAACTATTGTTAAGCCAACAAAGGTGCACACGTTTAGGTATGGTTACCCATATCTAAATGAAGTTACTTTTCGTTTGTGTGTAACAAGCTAAGTTCGTTCTAACAGTTGAAAGATATTACCTTTAGTCTAATATGGTTTTCATCTAACGGTGAATATTGAATGCTTTTTACCAAGGTAGCATTGATAGCAAACCCTGATTTGAAGACTATATGAATGAGAACTCTAGCAACTGGGAAACCTAATCCACACATTGGGATTGTGAAGCCATACCCAACTATTTTCTCTGTAGTTGCGTGTTCTGATCTTGTTGTTTTCTATCATATTGAGTACTATATTCTTTAAGATTTGCTCGAGATTTATTCTCCGATAGGCAAGATAAAAAGTAGTCACAAACATCTTCGTCTCATCGTTTGTGATTCCACAATATCTTGATTCGCTACTATAAGATAAAGATTATAGTGAGGTGATTTATATTTCTAGGCTGTTCTTCTGGAATATAAGTCCGGTATATCAATTGGTTCCTGTTCACCTTGATCTATCAAAAGACGGAACAAAACTCATAGGCATATCTATGGGAGACATATTTATTTATTCAATAGCCTCTTTTGTGTGAGACTGATTAGTTTATAAAGTCTTCGACTTTGAGTCGTAGCAACTCTTAGTTGTGGGTGAGATCAGCTAAGGGAATCAAGTGCGTAGAGTCCTGATGGACGTTAGGAACGCGACTGTACCTTGATCAGTGTAAGATTGGTTAGGGATCAACTACATTCTAGTCTGAAGTTAACTTGGAGTAGGTTAGTGTTTGTAGCGGCTTAATACAGTGTTGTGTTCAAATCTGGACTAGGTCCCGGGATTTTTCTGCATTTGCGGTTTCCTCGTTAACAAAATTTATGGTGTCCGTGTTATTTGTGTTAGAGCATAGCTCGGTTGAACCCACCAAGTGTTGGTATGTCAAGTTTGGTTGTCATATTTTAGTGTATCAAAACTCAATTAAAGAGTCGCTTGATTATGTACTAGAGACAACTTCGTATAGGTTAGGCTAGAAAGATTAGGGTTATGAGACATACAAGTATTACTCGAAGACTTGAAGAATGTGAAGAAGTAACAAGCTACATCGACGACATCATCCTTCCTCTTGAGGTTAGTAATATTGTGACTTGAACTGTTTCATTCCTAATGTATCTTTCAAGTCGTGCTATATTGAAAACATAACTGCGAAGCTGTGAATGATTATACTCTAGTGGACATGGTGTTAAGGAATTAGAATACGAAGTATAATGCTTATCTTTTGAACTTTGTATATAAAACATCGACATAATCATATAAATTCTATTGTGATTATGTGTATGGGTATGGGTGAATATTTCGTCCTAGGAAACAATTGTTTACATTCGTTTAAAGGAAGTACATTCATGAACTTGTTTTATGAATCGAAAGGGAAATCGCTAGGCTTATTGGTATTGTTATTCATTGCATATGTTTTGGATTACCAATATGTGTGAGTTAGTAGAACCGATCATAACTTGTTATGTATCTTGGTAAAACTAGTCACAATGCCTGACTTATGTATTGGTATGATTTTTATTAGTGCAACCGATCCTAAGTAATCACCTAAGATGGTATGATCGATATTTGTAATTGGTGTGACCGATCCTAGTAATTGGTGTAACCGATCCTAGTACTTGGTGTAACCGATCACAAAAGAGTGTGTAATCGATCCTTGTAATTGGTGTAACCGGTCCTGGTAATTGGTGTAACCGATCCTGGTAACTGGTGTGACAGATCACAAGTAATACCATGAGAATATGGTAACCGGTCCTGGTAATTGATGTAACCGATCCTGGTAACTGATGTAACCCGTATCAGTAACCATATTAAGGTAGAACCGATCCTTGTGTTTGGTAGAACCGTAAACCCATGATTAATGTTTGATATTTGATCAATCACATAGTTCTTGGAAATCAGGTGAACCAGTTATAAACTTGTTTGGAAGTGTGGTATAATCGGTTCCAAGATTATAAATATGAAAAAGGATTTACAAAGAAATAAGATGTCGACATACTTTGAACATGTTCAGTAACTCTTATCTTTTATTGTTCAAAGATATTCCTTAATAACTCAAAGAGATCCCGAACCGAAATAAGTTGAGAATCTTTTAATTAAGGTTATTAATTTTATATGCTTTTAATTACCAGCAATTAAAATGCATATCTCTGGAAAACAAAAATTGGTAATGTGCATTTACTAATTGGAGATTTTCTAGTAGGATTTCGGTTAATTTTGGACCGGGCATTTCCAAGAATTATGAAAACTGATTTTGGAAATATTGCATATCTTAAGAATATTTCGGTTTTGGAAATTCCTTGGTGTCCAAACTTCCTTGGTCTATAAATACCTAAGTTTGCATTTCGAGGAAACTATCCTAAGAGCCAGCAAAACTACCTTGTTGTGTTGTTACTGGTGGAGCCGTCTATTCGGAGAGGAAAGTACCCTAATTAGGCGAACTCTCTTACGACCGCTCGTTTAAAGACTTCTACGGGATCAAGAAGCTCTACGAGTACCGTTGGTGGGAAACTAGATAATTGTAGTATTATTAGTTTTGGATTTGATTTGATTGACTAACGGTTGTTGAACTTTGATTGCACCTAGTTTGTTTATTTTGGGAATCTTCTCTTCTGATATAAGATTCACTCAAACTAGATCGAAGTGTCGACGGGATCTTTAGAACTGTTTGTAGATCTAAAGACGTCTTGTGATAATCCATTGTTAACAGACTCCGTTCTGTGCGTGATTGATCACAAGAGATTCAAGTTGTGGTGTGCAAGTGTTTATTGAAGATTTAAGAAGATTTGAAGACAAAAAAGATTTCTTATTGGTTTTATAATCTTTGGTGTGCACAAAACTTGATCGGATGGGATCCAACTATAATCGGTTTATCTTGATAGACTTGATTGATTAGTTGCGTAGATCGGCATCAGTATTTAGTATCTTGGTAGATCCTATTATTGATTGCAAAATCTGAACTCTGCTACTTTGGTAGTAGTTGGATAGATAGATCTAAACCCGACAAAGGAGTTTATGGGATTAAACAGAAGAGCCTTTGTCTAACTCATATCACTGAGATTGAAGAGAGTTGTTACCGAACAGATTTGTTGTTCCTTTACATTTGGAATACGAACCAAAGGAATTGTTCCAGTGCATGCACTTATTGAATGTCGGAAGCGCAGGGATACTGAAGAAACTAGGTGAACTATAGGTTTAGTTGTTTGGTCTCAACTATACGAAGTTGGTGTGATTTTGTATATCGGCTTAATTATGAGAGTATTCAATTCTGGACTAGGTCCCGGGGTTTTTTGCATTTGCGGTTTCCTCATTAACAAAATCTTGTTGTGTCATTTACTTTTGTTTTCCGCAATTATAATTGTTGTTATTATAATTTAAAGTAAATTACACAAACGTTAACTCCGTATTACTTGATAGTGATCCTATAGAGTTTGGTTAAGTCCGAACCTATTATCAAGTAATCACACTTTGATTGTTGTATTGTTTCGATCTCGTATCCATAGACGATCACACAAAGTGTGAATACCGATTCGTTGTATTGTCTCGACTCAGTCCATAGACAATCACTTTTGGTAAGAGGACTTATAGGCGGAAAAGTTTAAGATTATGGTATATTTGAGTACCCTCGTATTTTCAATTGGTATCAGAGGAGGCAAAAACGAAAAGATCTAATAATCTGTGTTTGGTGCGATCCAACCTATAAGAATTGAATCTATGTCTGATTCATTTAACGTCATGTCAAGTATAAATGACTCAAAGCTGAGTGACATAGACACAAACAGAAAAATTGTTAAGTCTCTTCGCTCTAAAGAAATTTGGAAATTTGACAAATGTCGTTTATATCTTAATCTCACAGAAGATGCCTCTTGCAAAATCAACAGAAAATTATCAGAATTTGCTGAAATGGAAAAACAGCTCTCTGATTTGACAAATGAGATTAAGATATATGAACAAAAGGAAGATGAGTCGTTGTCTAAAACACTTAAGATCCTTGAAGACAGTAGTAGGGTTCAAAATGAGGTTGATGAGTTTCTCAAAGAGCTAAACGTTTCAAAAGAAACTAATAAATCAAAAGGAAATCAACTCATTCATGAGTATTTGATGACCTACACCTTTAAAGAAACTGATATCTATGAAGATGATTATAACTCTTCTGAAGAATCTCTTGAAGATTTTGAGATTTTGGATATCAACATTAGACCAACTAAAGCTTGTTTGACTTACTCAAAACAGAAGAAGTATTATTGACTGAAAATTTCATGTCAATACCTAAAATGTCCAATTCATCAAGACTCAAACAAGTTGATTTGTATCAACAAACCGAAAATTGGTTAACACTAACCAAGTTGCCATGTTTATGGTTCAGTCTTAATTGGATCCGGATCCAGATCCGAATACAAGATAGTCTTGGTGATAAAAACAAAGAAGGATAGGTCTTTCTTTTCTTCTACCTTCTTCGGTTTCAAAGAAACCCCAACAGTGCACGAAGGTTCGAAACTTCTCCTTTTGTAATCTTTGCATGTTCGATTCAAGAAGAGAAACTTACACCAATCGATCCTAGAGTTCAAAAGGAACAAATGGTTGCACTTAATTCGCTCCAACTCATCTCAAGCAAGGAGATTCAATACTCAAGAGGTTCTATCGATTGTTGTACTTTTCGTACTATGATGGGTACAAGGTCCTTTGAGGTCAATAAACAACTGATTTCGGAATTGATTCTCTATCCCTACATGAACACATTCTTATCATGTTCGGATGAATGATTTGGAGTTGACAACGATACCATCTCATCTGTAATTGGTGGAGCATGGTCAGGTAATTCGTTTCTTCTTCACAATGTTGAATTTCATCTCAAGGTATTTGGAAAACTAGCTTCTGCAAACCTGTGTCCTAGCAATATGAATAAGTCCAGATAGACTAGAGATGTTGCTGAACTCATATATCATCTTGTCAGAGGAATCAAGAACTTTGACTTTTGTGGTCTAATGATTATAAAAATGATTACAATTCAGAGAGGTGGAAGAAGAACTCCTGGTTTTGCTTGTTTAATCACAAGAATTTGCAGCTCTTTTGGAATTGTGTGGCCAAACTTCAGGGAAAAAGTTCCAAAGAAATTAGGAGAAGGAATTCTCAACAAAATGAGAGGACAAGTTTTCAATGCTCCTCCTCCTATAAGAGTTGAAGGAGACCCACAAACTCTCAAGAGAAGACTGCAGAGGAAAAATAACTGCATTGTTGAACTGATTGATAATGCTACTAACAATTATCCAGATCTCACTGGAGCTTTGTGTGCTATCTCTGACAAGTATCAAGACACTGCATCAGAAGAGGATACTGACTTGGACATCTCTGACTAGTTTCTACAACTTTTATTGTACAATATTATGTATATTATTGTAGGCTTGTCTTGTGAACAATCTTTGATATTTTATGACTCCTTTAAGAACTTTCTGTAGTCATCTTATCTGTACGAATGCTATGTGTTTATGGGATGTTTGATTTCGGTTTTCTTAACCTTAATATTCGATCTCATATGATGTGTGAACCCTTATGGTTTGTGTGGCATTTTGATTTAGCGGGATTAAGTTCTAGCCCATGTTGGTAGGCTTTATCAAAGGATCATAAGGTGTTCCGATTGAAACTCATATGTGAAAAAATCGCAATATGTTGAATCGTTGTGTTTAACATAAAAGTATATGTGTTTCGGGTTTTCAACTTTTGCTATTGGCACGCATTAGTTAAAACCGTTTCAACCTTTCTCTGGTAAAGGTTGCTTTTGTTGTTGTTCTTTTGTTCTTGCGAGAGGATGACAACACAATGGGGGAGAGTTCTAACTTGAACTTGCGCTTAATGATATATCTTTCTGGGGAGAAGAGGATGCGGAATTTGAGGTAACGAATTCGTTAGTTAATTTTTTTCCTGTTTAAGAAAAGCTTGAGTTTATTGCATATATTTTGCTTTTGCTTAACAAAATTCAGTACAATTGATATTTATTCCATTATGTGTGTATGGATGTATGTGTGTGTATGATTCAATTGTTTCCGATTAAGAAAAACAGGTTTGGTATCTTTCTTTATTGTTTGGTATCGATTGTTTTAGACTTGACGAAATTTCGGTGCAATTGCGGTGCTTTAATGTCTATGTTTATTTATTCCGGTTAAGAGAAATAATTGTGCATGTCAATTTATTTGGTTTGTATGTATTGTTTATGGCTTAACAAAATACGAGATCATTTGTTTAGTCCAATTCGATTCCGAATAAGAGAAACTAAGTTAATTCTAATCTTAGTTAGACTTATCAAAAGTAAAGGATTCGGCTATTAAAGTCTAATCGAATGCCTTGACAAGAAATATTAGTTAACTAACCTAGTATTTGTCTTGTCTAAAGTGTAAGGTCTAAGTTATTATCTGAATAATTAGAGCCTGATGAGAAAAATAAAGTTAATTCTGATCTTTATTTTGGTCTTATCGAAATAAGCGATTGTATTTGTGAAATCGGTTTAGCAAGGGAACTAAGTTTCTTAGTCAATTTGTTAAACTATTGGGAAAAATTGCTTCGGGCAATTGTTTCCTTGATAACATATTAAAAACAAATTACTTGTAGTTTCGGTTTTGATATTGGTTGTCTAAAGTGGTATGTGAAACCTTCATGCTTAACTCTTATAGGTTGTACAATTCTTTTAGATTTGTAAGATCCTTTCGGTTTTTGGTATTTGCTCGGATCTTTGTCATTTTGTGACAAAAAGGGGGAGAAATATATGGAGTAAACAAGTGATTTGTAATCACTAAGGAAAGGACAATTGTGCTTAAACGTTATATCTAACGAAAGAGTAAAGCATTGACTAAGGAGGAGAAACATATCATATGTTGATTGTAGTTATTTGGACTACAAATGGGAAATAAAAAAGATGTGTGGATTGAAAATCTACCTATCTTACCTTTAGGGGGAGTATTACCTTTGTTATTTAAATGTCAACAACGACATTTATGGATTGAATATATGCAGGTTATTGTGCTGTTGAAACTTGGAATCAAGCGTATGTATAATGAATTTTTGTAATTTGTTTATCCATATGATTGTAAGAGTTTTGTCACTAAAATTGACAAAGGGGGAGATTGTTAGAGCGTAGCTCGGTTGAACCCACCAAGCGTTGGTATGTCAAGTTTGGTTGTCATATTTTAGTGAATCAAAACTCAATTAAAGAGTCGCTTGATTATGTACTAGAGACAACTTCGTATAGGTTAGGCTAGAAAGATTAGGATTATGAGACATACAAGTATTACTCGAAGACTTGAAGAATGTGAAGAAGTAACAAGCTACATCGACGACATCATCCTTCCTCTTGAGGTTAGTAATATTGTGACTTGAACTGTTTCATTCCTAACGTATCTTTCGAGTCGTGCTATATTAAAAACATAAATGTGAAGCTGTGAATGATTATACTCTAGTATACATAGTGTTAAGGAATTAGAATAAAAAGTATAACGCTTATCTTTTGAACTTCGTATATAATACATCGACATAATCGTATGAATGCTATTGTGATTATATGTATGGGTATGGTTGATGATTTCGTCCTAGGAAAC
This sequence comes from Papaver atlanticum, assembly GCA_023531105.1. Taxonomy (NCBI): domain Eukaryota; kingdom Viridiplantae; phylum Streptophyta; class Magnoliopsida; order Ranunculales; family Papaveraceae; genus Papaver; species Papaver atlanticum. The sequence continues at coordinate 4,308,809 of JAJJMB010017986.1, read as the reverse complement.
AATGTTTACATTCATTTAAAGGAAGTACATTCATGAACTTGTTTTATGAATCGAAAGGGAAATCGCTAGGCTTATTGGTATTGTTATTCATTGCATATATTTTGGATTACCAATATGTGTGAGTTAGTAGAACCGATCATAACCTATTATGTATCTTGGTAAAACTAGTCACAATGCCGGACTTATGTATTGGTATGATTTTTATTAGTGCAATCGATCCTAAGTAATCACCTAACATGGTATGATCGATATTTGTAATTGGTGTGACCGATCCTAGTAATTGGTGTAACCGACCCTATTAATTGGTGTGACCGATAACAAAAGAGTGTGTAACCGGTCCTGGTAATTGGTGTAACCGGTCCTGGTAATTGGTGTAACCGATCCTGGTAACTGGTATGACCGATCACAAGTAATACCATGAGAATATGGTAACCGTTCCTGGTAATTGATGTAACCGATCCTGGTAACTGATGTAACCTGTCCCAGTAACCATATTAAGGTAGAACCGATCCTTGTGTTTGGTAGAACCGTAAACCCATGATTAGTGTTTGATATTTGATTAATCACATAGTTCTTGGAAATCAGATGAACCAGTTATAAACTTGTTTGGAAGTGTGGTATAATCGGTTCCAAGATTGTAAATATGAAAAAGGATTTACAAAAAAATAAGATGTCGACATACTTTGAACATGTTCAGTAACTCTTATCTTTTATTGTTCAAAGATATTCCTTAATAACTCAAGGAGATCCCGGACCGAAATAAGTTGAGAATCTTTTAATTAAGGTTGTTAATTTTATATGCTTTTAATTACCAGCAATTAAAATGCATATCTCTGGAAAACAAAAATTGGTAATGTGCATTTACTAATTGGAGATTTTCTAGTAGGATTTCGGTTAATTTTGGACAAAGCATTTCCAGGAATTATGAAAACTGATTTTGGAAATATTGCATATCTTAAGAATATTTCGGTTTTGGAAATTCCTTGGTGTCCAAACTTCCTTGGACTATAAATACCCAAGTTTGCATTTCGAGCAAACTATCCTAAGAGCCAGCAAAACTACCTTGTTGTGTTGTTACTGG
>JAJJMB010017986.1:4224498-4307718 GCA_023531105.1 Papaver atlanticum | reverse complement strand
CTGGTGGAGCCGTCTATTCGGAGAGGAAAGTACCCTAATTAGGCGAAATCTCTTACGACCGCTCGTTTAAAGACTTTTGTGGGATCAAGAAGCTCTACGAGTACCATTGGTGGGAAACTAGATAATTGCAGTATTATTAGTTTTCGATTTGATTTGATGACTAACGGTTGTTGAACTTTGATTGCACCTAGTTTGTTTATTCTTGAGAATCTTCTCTTCTTATATAATATTCACTCAAACTAGATCGAAGTGTCGACGGGATCTTTAGAACTGTTTGTAGATCTAAAGACGTCTTGTGATAATCCATTGTTAACAGACCCCGTTCTGTGCGTGATTGATCACAAGAGATTCAAGTTGTGGTGTGCAGTTGTTTATTGAAGATTTAAGAAGATTTGAAGACAAAGAAGATTTCTTATTGGTTTCATAATCTTTGGAGTGCGCAAAACTTGATCGGCTGGGATCCAACTATAATCGGTTTATCTTGATAGACTTGATTGATTAGTTACGTAGATCGGCATCAGTATTTAGTATTTTGGTAGATCCTATTATTGATTGCAAAATCTGAACTCTGCTATAGATTTGAACCCGACAAAGGAGTTTATGGGATTAAACAGAAGAGCCTTTGTCTAACTCATATCACTGAGATTGAAGAGAGTTGTTACAAAACAGATTTGTTGTTCCTTTACTGTTTGGAATACGAACCAAAGGAATTGTTCCAGTGCGTGCACTTATTGAATGTCGGAAGCGCAGGGATACTGAAGAAACTAGGTGAACTATAGGTTTAGTTGCTTGGTCTCAACTATACGAAGTTGGTGTGATTTTGTATAGCGGCTTAATTCTGAGAGTATTCAATTCTGGACTAGGTCCCGGGGTTTTTCTGCATTTGCGGTTTCCTCGTTAACAAAATCTTGTTGTGTCATTTACTTTTGTTTTCCGAAATTATTGTAACACCCCAAAATCCGGGTCATGAATTTAACCCAAATTCTAGAGGTTACGGGCGGGTATCGAAGCCAAACCTATTTCTTGGCTTACAATTTGTGCCTAATATTTTGATAGCCAGGCCTAAATTAATATCATTAAAGAGTTCACCTACCCCTTATTCAAAAGTTTAATTATTCGAAGCATAAAATTACAGGAAGCTAAAAGTACACAGTGAAAACTGGACAGAAACGTTGCAAAACTGACGTCTCGGACAGTTTGTCTTGGAGAGGCTCCACAGACTTCGTTAGAAGTCGTAATTATAATCTTGACCCCAATTCAGAAAGTATAAAGAACCACCTTTCAAATACATTTTAAAAATCCAGATTCGGGGTTCACTTGGTCTGTGAAAAGTATGCGCAAAATAGGTCACAGAACTACGAAGCTACAGATTTCAGTTCTGATGTGCTTTGTTTCAGGGGACAGATCTCCTAAACTATAATTCCGAATGCTAAGCCCTTTTAACTCATCATAGAGGAGACATATAGGAACATTTTTCGTTAAGAAGGTATCGCCTAAATCCTTACCTATTGGCGCCAGTTTTGCAGACAACAGGGAGCAGGGAAAATGTGTCAGGAAAACATGGTTTTCAATCATTCAGTTTAAATATAGCTTTCAAAGACAATCACCATTCAACAAACCCCTTTCAAATGTACAATAAAAACTTCTAGGATAGTACTTCATATGTCTAAGTTTTCCCAGATTTATTCTCTCAAACAAAAACATCAAAATACATGGAAATAAAACAAGAAGCAATGCACGCTAAAACTAAAGACTCCTCACTTGCTTCACCCTTCGATAAAATCTGCAAAATGTCAATTGGGGTGAGATGACGGCTCAATAGGCTTACGTTCCCATCCTCAAAGAGATGCGGGAAAATCTCAAAAAAAATATAAGGATTAAATATAAATAAGCGACGATAGAACTTCAAATCAATAAACGGTGCATTCAACAAATAAATTCACAAAACCAATGAAGTCTCCGACAAATCAATTCATTTAGATTTCATTAGATTGAGTCCACGGCACGAAAACCTTGGTTCGTACACCCACCTATGTTTCTCGGCACAGACAGCCGCCATCGATGGTTGGGAAGCTAAGTTCCCATGGGGATCATTACCCATTTCACAATATTGGGGGTCATTACCCGGCGTAAGATGGAACTATGTTCCAACTAACGGAAGACATGAACTCAATAAGTTTTCTTCGTATAAATCATTTTATTATCAACAAAATGAGATTCATTTCCAAGCTAACATAACTGACCCACAGTCAAAACAAACAACTCAAGCGAAACTTATCGGCAGAATACATACGGGTATACAATCACCCAAATTCAGTAAAGTTTCCCAATTTCATATTTGAAGTCAACCATTTCAAACTTTCAAGAAGTAAAATTGCTGACAAACGACATACGTAAGAAAATGAGTTCAGAACCATGCTTTCATAGGTGTAAAAAGAACAACCTGGTTTTATGTCTTACAAACTTGGGTAAAAGAAATCAAGTTTCAAACAAACATTTTGACAAACACCTTAAGCTCCAAAAGAACACGGTGTGAACCAACTTTTTGAAATTAGGTATTTCCTTCACAAAACTAAGCGCTCCCATTTCATAATTCAAGATAATGAAACAACAAACATCTAATTCAATTCATATGGATTATTTCAATAACAACCACGAAAGCCAAATCAGGGAATTCAAATCAGAAATTGTGATGAAATAAAGCTTTAGTAATAGGAAGCTTCCCAAAGAAAATGAGTAGTAAACCTACCTCGAATTAGCACAGGAGTCCTTTCCAATTCCCATTTCTGTTTTCATTTCAGTAAAAAATATCCTAAGTTTATTTGCACCCAACCAGTACTACGTAGAGTGACAGGGTGGAATAAGACCATTAATGTTTCTAGTCCTAACTACATATGTGCATCAATAACCAAATGCATAACTAGCCTAACGGTACGCAGAAAACACAACCAATAAATGTTATAACCAAACTTTCCATTTGGTCTTAACCTAACAGTTTTATCGAACTCGGTTTAACCCGATTCAAACGGATACAAAACGGGTGGCGGAAAATGCAGGGTATCACAATTATAATTGTTGTAATTATAATTTAAAGTAAATTACACAAACGTTAACTCCGTATTACTTGATAGTGATCCTATAGAGTTTGGTTAAGTCCAAACCTATTATCAAGTAATCACACTTTGATTGTTGTATTGTCTCGATCTCGTATCCATAGACGATCACACAAAGTGTGAATACCGATTCGTTGTATTGTCTCGACTCAGTCCATAGACAATCACTTTCGGAAAGAGGACTTATAGGTGGAAAAGTTTAAGATTGTGTTATATTTGGGTACCCTCGTCTTTTCAATTTGTTTTCCGCATTATATTTTCTATATAATTGAAAATATCACAGGTTGTGCGTAAGTTCAATCAATTGTGAATCCGACCTTTGGGTTGTTGATTAAATTGATTGACACTTGGATATTAGTTTTTGATACCATCCAAGTTATTTCTTATATTCAATCGGGCTCGCAAATTCCTATTTGTTTGATTGCAGATTGAATTGAGAAATAGAGATATAACTCTTGGATATATTTCCATTGATTGAGTCTGACTGTCTAGTTGATTCTCTTGGAATTATATTGAAGTTTGTCCATACAGATTGCTAAGCGAAATATTGGGTGTGGTTGTTAGACCCTTTCTTTTTCAATGCGTACAAATCTTAACTTTTGTTGTTCAAAGATATTTCTTGATACTCAAGATGAGATCCCAAACCGAAATGTTTGAGAATGTTTTTATTAAGATTTTTGAATATGTATGTTTTATTTTTCCAGCAAGCAAAACATATCTCTAGAAGATATATTAGTTAAGTATCTTGTATGCTAGCTACTATTGAGTTGTAATCCAAGAGGGATTTCGGTATTACAGTTGGATATTGGTTGGAATTAGACAAAATCGAATTTATGTGTTAATTGCATATCTTGAGTATATTTTCGGTTATGGAAATTCCTTGGTGTCCAAACTACATTGGTCTATAAATAGTGAAGTTTTTCCTTTTTAAAAACTTATCTTGAGGCAAGTTTTGTAGCCGACTATTTAGTATTACTTTGTACTATCTCGGAGAGGAAAGTAACCTAATTAGGCGAAATCTCTTACATCCGCCAGTTTAAAGACTTTTGTGGGATCAAGAAGCGTCTAGATGGTACCGTTGGTGGGAAACTAGAATTTTCATTGTTAGTTTTCGGTTATCGATTTGATTGGCTAACGGTTGTTAAACATTGGTTGCACTTAGTTTGATTATTCTTGAGATCCTTCTCTTCTGGCATAAGGTCACACAAACTAGATCAAGGGATTAATGGTAGTTCAGTTCTGTTTTTAGATCCGACTGTGACTTGTGATCATCCATTGTTAACATACTCCATTCTGTGCAAGATCGATCATAAGTCGAAATCAAGTTTGGTTTTGCAGGTACAAAAGAAGACATTGAAGATTTGAAGACAAGAAGATTTCTTATTGGTTTCGTATCTTTGTGTTTTAACTTCGTGCACAAAATTGATCGGTTGGGATCCGACTAGATCTTATTTATCTTTGTTAAACAATTGATTTGATAGTCGAATTGAATCGACAAACTATCATTTGGTGGCATTCTTCAGTATCTGAATCTGATAGTTTCTATACCTAGATCTAGTTATTTCGATAATCTATATCATGGTAGATCTTACCCAACAAAGGAGCTTATTAGATTAAACGAAAGAGCCTTTGTTGAGCTCAAGACAAATCTCTGATTTAATTGTTGAAATTGAAAGTGTGGTTACCGAACAGGTTAGTCCTTTACTGTTTCGGAAGACTATCCAAAGGAGTTGAGTGCTTTAAGTCTTTACAGCGGCTGAAGCAACTTAAAATAGTGGACTCTATCTTAGGATTCACGTGTGTTGGCCAAATTGGTTGTATGCGCAGGGAAACTGGGGAAATTAGGTAACTAGAGGTAGTTTACTTGGTTTCAACTATACGAAGTTGGTAGTGTTCTTTGTATTGTGGTGTAATTCTGAGAGTATTCAAAACTGGACTAGGTCCCGGGGGTTTTCTGCAATTGCGGTTTCCTCGTTAACAAAATCTTATTATGTGCTTTTACTGTACCTTCCGCATTATAATTATTGTTTAGTTATAATTAAAGTAATTGCACCTGCACGTTAATCCAAACACTTGGGTTGATCCCTATAGTTTAAGGTTCGGTTTTGGACTTATAATATATACCAAGTGTGTATCTTGTTGTCGCCATATTCTTGGAAGTCTCTGTCTATATTAGATCACACAAGGTATCAGACTTATAGGTAGACATCGAAAAGATTGTGGCGTACTTGGTACCCTCGTCATTTCACATAATTCTCCATCACCATAACTTCACTTGAGTTATTAATTTCATCAAATTAAATGGACAATACTTATGTTGTTCTTCCATCTTGTAGACAACAAAAAGATTTACAGGTTATTTAACCATTTGAAACTTGTATATTATGTACAGTTTAATCAAACTTACATATATGAATTAACATTTAGACACTTTGTATCGGATGACTCCAACCCATTAACGACACTAATATGTTCTTGCTGGTGTGTCGCTCAAACATGCTAAAAGAAAACAGTTTAATAAAGTGCAACAAATTTGTTCCAATGCATGTAATTGGTGTGTGTATATTATCTCTGCCTGACGATGTCAAATTTTTTTCTCAATTTTTTAAACAAAAAAGTCTTATATGTTGATTTCTGATTTGCAACTTCTAAGCCCATCTCAAATATTTGTTTTTGCTTTTTTTGATCGGTAACTTAAGTTTTTCTTTTGAACCCCTGTTGGCCAACTAAGTTTCTACAGACTAATTAGTAACTTATTAGATTACTCATTAAAAATTAATTGATGTAGAATTTTTAATCAAGAACTTACCTCCAGTGCTTAAACTCGAAGAACCATACGTGACCGAGGAAAGACAAATATAATTATTATTTTGAGATTATGTTTGTCAAAATATTATTTGATTAAAATCATTTTTTTTTTACTTTTTAGTCGATTGGTAACTAATGCTAATTTAGGATTGTTAGTACTTTTTAGGTAACTAACAAGAATTTTTGGATTCGGGAAAGAAAAAGTCTAGAGTTAAAAATCAAAAATTCAATTTGTAAAAAAAGGTTAAAATGCAGGACAAATGGCATGTTGCTATTGACCCACCCACCCACATCGATATTTGTCCCCATCAAAAAATTCCAACCAAATCCGATAGTAAAATGAACTTTTAGGTCATCCTAACATGCAATAACTATACTAACTATCAACTACTGAATACCTCCCAACTCGCCATTCATAGAAGGAGTGGAGATAGGGATCGATGTCTCATGATTCACATGTAGCCACCTTATTGCGGGGTGGTTACTGATTTCCAAAATTATGCACATGATTTATTCAACTTTCATAAGGTTGAATTTCAAATCTTAATTCAAATATTGTATATGTATAAATAATTAATTTAAATTAAGAGGTAATTAATCGTGTGATTATGAATCCTTTTATAACAATGCGCTGGCAAAAATCACGTAAAATCCGTGAAGGAAATCTAAAAATCAACAATAATTTTCCACCAACAATATGGCTAATAAATTGTCCTTGTAATGTAGATCTATATATATTTCTATTCTAGTCTGTCTCGTTTTTGTGTCAAACACTATTCATATAAAATAACCAAATCACTATCTATAATTCTACTCATTTTGCTAGTTTTTTTTTTTCCTGACTTCCTTGATTTTGCGGTGATCTTCTTATACTCTTTGGGAAAGATATGGAAGAGTTGAAACAGTTTATGAAAGAAACACTACGAGAACTAGCAGCAGATATTGAAATCATGTTACATAGATTTCGCGATGAACTTGTAAGTCTATGTGTGTTTATCTGCTAAATGTTTATGTTATTTTTAGTTTATATATTTACAGAGATACATATATTGATGAATTCCACATGTTGCACCGTATAATTGGTATTATGGTACTTATCACTTTATATTATTTGTTGTGTCACTGAAAAAATGAATGACTAATAAGTTTTTTGCATGTTTGAATTGTTCTGTTGATCTAGTTTTTTTTTTTTTTTTTTTACTTAAATCGTAAGTAGAGAATATAGTTATAACATTATTCTTTATTTCTTGTGTATGCACATAGGATTTTCATACTTTGGGAAGTATAACCTCTTAGGAGTGTAAATATGATGATGATAGTAATGCACTTCAGTTTTTCACGATTTGTCTCATCTTATTCATTATTTTGATGATTTTTTTTTCAAACTGGTGCGGAATGTGTAATATCAAACCAATCAAAAATAGAGAAAAACTAATGTTTGCGGTTCTATATGTTATAATACAATAGTGAAAAACCAAAATTATAAAACAACTGCACATACATGATTAGTTTCGGGGTTTTGTAATTCTTTTGAAACAAAATCTTTCGATTAATCTTTCAAAACACTTTTGTACGTTTTATCAGCTTCCTTTTTGAGGAAAAAAAATGGTACCTTAACCTACTTCGATGTAGAGTTTGTTTTTTTTAAAAAAGAAAACATCATTGAAACTGTCTTTTCATAAATTTGGAGGCAAAATAAAATTTGAAAAAAAGAAGAAGAGTAAATCAAGTTAACCACAAGTAAATGTTAGTCAAATTGGTAAATCCTCTAACCAGGAATTATGAGACACGCAAAATATATTTTTGCCGCAGTATTCATGGCCGCAAAATTCAGTTCTATACAAACTAGATTAATGCATTCAAGTGTAGTTAAACAAGTACAATATTTTTACCCCAATTTATATATTTAGGTTAATTTATTTATATCGGAATAATTTTTTCTAAATATGTTTACTATTATATTTGCCACGCACTAAATCGTAAAAGATTTACTTCTATACAAGTAAAACATAAATATAGCTGCAAGAAGATCTTTTGAAACCTTCCCATATATGATTAAGTCTTTCATATATCGGACTATGATATTGTAATAATATCAATCAATTTGGCCAATGTTAACAGAATTTATGTCTTTTAAGACCGTTTTTCATCCAAATCAAATTTAAGGAGATGCTGAGGTTTTTTTTTTTTTTTTTTTTCATAATACATCCAATTATCTATGTACCTTATTAGTTCATCGAACCCATAGAGGAAAGTGCATTAAATTGAGTAACATTCGTTGCCATACAGGAAAGCCATCCAAAATTTTAGTACTAAAAAGCATGACAAAATATAGTCACAAATAAAATGTTTTCCACGTCTGGCACAAATATCTAGTTCACTGAATCAAGTCATATCTTATAGTAGATCCACAGGGAAAAATCCTAGAAAGTATCCGTAAATGTTTTCCTCGTATGCATATTCTGACAGCAGGCTAGTGATCTGAATTTTGAACTGAAGTAGGGGGAACATAGTAAAAAAGTCAATTCCCTCACGTAGGTCAACCAGTATTCTCCTGGAGCCCGTTTAATTAACCGTTGATTTATCATTGTTTGACAGTTGACCAACTAATTCGGGTCGTCAGATAATACTACTGTCAGGAACCCAGTGAGATTATACCCATCAGTCGCTAATCCCCAAATTATTTGCCCTAAGTCAACACAAGTCAACCTCAGTCAACCCAACTGGAAATTTACACTAATCATTATTGTTAGTTCCTGTTATTATATCCTACAACTAATAATTTACGAACTTTCAGAAAAGGACTCTGAAAACATGCGCCTTACAACAAAAGTAGATAACAAAACAGAATATTCACGACAAGAACCTTATAAATTACTCAAAATAGGAAAACACCCCAATATACTTACATAAATACGCCATTTAAATATATTATTCGTTTGTTATAAGTTAACCATAGATCCTTGCATTTTACTGCTTATCTCATATTCATCCTATTTTCATTTAATGTTATTTTCGTCTGTACCCCCCATTTATAACGCGATGACGGCTGTGTGATATAAAGACAGAGAAAAAAAGCCTTAAAAAGTAAAAAATCCAGCATTCTTATTTTGTCTGTAAATTATTTATTTTTTGTTCGATCTGATCTCTCCATTCCGATCGGTGAATGTCGGTACGTTTGGATCCAATTGAGCTGTCAGCTCTTGAATTTCATCTTCAATTCAGAACTCCAAGTTCAAGGAAGGATGTATCATCATCATCATCAACAAACCCTAGATTTTCGGTTGTGAGCTACTTAGGTCAATTTTATTAATTTTAACAATCATTACCAATCTTATTATAAGTTGGAATAACTAGTCGAATTCTCATTTTCAACTTAGGTTTTTGAATTTTGTTTGATTCCATCTCTTGAGTTTTCTGGTATTCTTCAGAAGGTTATAGATACTTTGATATAGTTTGAATTAGAATAGAATCCACTTTTTTTTTTTTTGATTTTGTGATTTTGAAGGAGGATCGTAGTATTTTTGTCTTATTCCTGTCTGTACCAAATTTCTTGATTTTATAGTTAAGGTCAAAGGTGTTTTTTTTGTAGGGATATTCATTTTTAACTTACTACAGTAAGTTAAAGTAGGAAGTATCTCAGATCAAGGGAAGGCATTCCTTTTCAGTGTGTTTTGAGTTTGTTCAGTAGGGAAACAAATGTGTATATGAGTTGTTTTTATGGTTGTTCAGTAGGGAAACAAATGTGTATATGAGTTGGTATAGTTGAGTTTTTTCTTTTTTTTTAAAGGTATGGCTGGAAGTACTAGATTTGAGTTAGCATCGGGTAATAATGAGGGCACGGCATTTCCGGCCAATTATGCAAATGGGCAGCGGGGTAACTACTCAGGAGGGCCGAATTTGGATAGGTCGGGAAGTTTTCGTGATGGAATTGAGAGTCGGTTATTAGGTTCTGGACCTGCTTCGTCTAGAGGGAATAATGGTCCATTGTCAGTGGAGTTACCGCAGTTATCTCAGTTTCTTTCTTTAGAAATGATCACAATTGGTGATCAGAAGTTTACACGTTCGGGAGAGCTAAGGAGGGTGTTAGGTGTTTCACTTGGTAGCACTTCAGAAGATCATTTTGGTGCTGCTCATTCTAAAGCTCCCCCAATAGCATCGGAGGAGCTTAAACGCTTCAGAGCAAGTGTATCAGATACCTCTAACAAGGCCAGGTAAGTTCTTTGATGTATTCTACTCTGATTTTGCGCTGGCCCAAAACATTAGCTCCTAAACTTCGTTAGGTACACTAGTATTACATAGCTTGCAGAAATCCCTATTCCATATCTCCAACTTTGCTCGGTCCCATCCGCTCGTCCTCCAGGATTAATTGAAGTACTTTTATGATGTTTGTCAGTTGAGGTCATCTATGAGGAATATATGGATTACCTTAGGATTTAGTTTTTCACTTACCATTTGGCCTACAAGCGACACCTTGGCTTGGAGCCACCATCACTCCCACAACCCTGGTAGTCATTTGTGCACTGAAAATGTAACATCTTTTCATCAGGGATAGAGTTAAAAAGTTCAGCGATTCAATAGCTAAATTGGATAAGTATCGCCACAACCTTTTCGCAAGGAAGCGAAGGAGTGAGTCAAGTGAAAGATCAGGCGGGGGAGGCATGTTGAAGATGGGAAGTCAAATCCATAAGAATCCTCCAGATATTGTAAACCAAAAAATGGAGGAAAGGACAAAGAATGTTCTTAATAGGCGTGTTCGCACATCAATAGCAGATGTACGGGTTTGTATTTTAAAAATTCTTAGGCATGATAGTATATTGGTTTTTTTGCTCTCCTGAGTCATATTGCTCAAAAGGTTATTTTGAGATATCATTTTATGTTATTATAGTTGTATGTTGTTAATAAGATCATCTACTAGTTGCTTTACTTCACTAAACAGAGTATATATCTGTTTCTAATTGTCACGAAACATTGGTTAAGTTTTATCTGTTTTTGCACTTAAATGTATGCATGTACTGATAGGTGTCACTCTTGTAAGTTTATTTCAGTAGTGCTCCTTATTAATTTTGGAATATAATTGATGCTCGTTCACTTCATTCAGTCAGAGGGACGGGCTACTGCACCGTTGAGGCAACCTGCAATGCTGGATAAGGAAAGAGATATGTTCAGAGCTAACAGTGGAGGTCCTGTTCAGGGTGAGGAAAAGATTCGAGGACTGCCTGCTGGTGGTGAAGGGTGGGATAAGAAGATGAAAAGGAAGCGTTCTGTAGGAGCAGTTATCACTAGAGCTGGGGACAGCGACCGGGAGCTTAAACGACCAATGATTCAAAAAATTCCAAATGAACCAGCATTTCGATCCAGTGATACTCATAGTTACGGGTAAGTTCTCAAGAAATCTAAAGTTGTATATACATGAATCATGAGAAGCTTGAGATAACTGAACCTGGATTTACGTGTTGACCAAAAAGTAATAGAAATCGTATGTCAGAATTTGTTGATCCCCAACCTATTCGAACAGTATCTCGTGGAATCGTTCATATGTTTGCTAAACATTCAGAAGCTTCTCTTAGTCGTGCATAGGCATTCTTTACCTCCACGCAGAAAGTTGTTCATTATTTTTGTATTTATTCATATTACTACGAGCACAACATGTCGGAAGGTGTACTTAATTACTTCTCTATTTGCATAGTGGTCTATTGGATAGTTGATATCGGTTCATAATACTCTCTTTTTATAAAAATGTTATTTTCTGTTTTTTTAATGTAACATATCTTGCAGATCTGGTTCTTCCAATGGAGTTGGAAACAACAAATTGGATGGTGCATCCCAATCTACTAGTGGAAATACCCGTGTTGTTGCCAAGAATGAGCCGGAAAATGTCTCCCTTTCAAATGATAGACGGGAGAGATTGGCTGGATTGGACAAAGAGAGAGGTGTCACAAAGGGAAACATCAAGTACGTTTAAACTCATTTTATTTTATCGTCACCTGGTTGCTTATTTTTTATAAGTACTTAACACCACATACTTGTGGATTCTCAATGTCGATGATCTTAATATCCAGGCTTAACGTTCGTGAAGACAATCAGGTAGGAAGTTCTAATCCAGTGACTAAAGGAAAGGCTTCTAGGGCACCACGTGCTAGTGCTGGTGCGGTGCATTCATCTCCTAATTTCCACCGAGGACCTGGAGCCACCGAAGGGTGGGAACAACCTCCGAGCTTAAACAAAGTTCAGGCTGTAAGTGGTCCAAATATTAGGAAGCGTCCTCTTCCTACAGGATCATCTTCACCCCCCATGGCACAGTGGGTTGGTCAGAGACCGCAAAAAATCTCTCGAACCAGGAGAGCGAATCTGGTATCTCCTGTCCCGAATCAAGATGAAGCTCAGACATCATCTGAAGGATTTCCAGGTGAAGATACTGGTGGTAGATTAACTCCTAGTGAGCCAAATAGTTCACTAATTTCCAGAGGTGCATCTACTAACACCCAACAGCAGAAAGTGAAACTTGAGATTGCTCCATCGCCGGCCAGATTATCTAAAAGTGAGGAATCAGAAGCTGGTGAAAAATCGAAGGAGAAAGGAATTGATAATGATGAGATAGACGACAAAGCTGTTACTGCTTTACAAAAAGTTGGTCCTCTTATGACGCCTACAAAGAAGAATAAGATGCTCAGTAATGAAGAAATTGGAGATGGTGTGCGCAGACAAGGAAGAAGTGGAAGAGGTTCATCACTATCAAGAGCAGGTGCTCCTCCATTGAGGGAAAAGTTGGAGAATCAAGCGTTATCGAAGCCACTCCAGAATTCCAGACCTGGTTCTGATAAGAATGAAAGGTGCTCCCACCTCCCCCTCCTTTTTTTTGTCGTTATCAGGGAATTAACCTTATATGCCATTTGGGAATGAAAATTATTGATTCGTCGATATTCTTTTTCCGTTCAGTAAACCTGGTCGCCCACCCTCAAAAAAGCTATCGGAAAGGAAGGCTTATACGCGTGCTGTTCATATACCAAATGGTGTTTCCTCTGATTTCACAGGTAGTTGTGAAGTACTTTCTTCATTTCAGGCCTTGAACATGTGATCTGATGTTTCACCTTAGATTCTAGTTCCATCGGCAAAATTACAGACCTCCCCTTTTCTGCCTATTTTTCTTCTTTAAGCATGCATTTTCTTGCTGAATCCCCTGAATCTATCAGGTATCATACTTGCTGAAACTTTGAAAGTTATATCCATAACTATATCTTTACATTTTCCTTATTTCTGGTTACTTACTTAACTTATCTTCTAGGCGAATCAGATGATGATCATGAAGAACTGTTAGCAGCAGCAGCATCTGTTCATACTTCCAGAAGTATGTATCTGATATTTAAGTGTTAGTGAGATATCTCTCTATTTTTTGACATTGCATGTTCCAACATCTAAAGTAAACTTTACTTTCTTCTTTAGATCACGCCTGTACTGGATCGTTCTGGAAGAAAATGGAGCCAGTTTTCACTACTGTCAATACAGATACTGCTGCCTTTCTGAAGCAACAGGTTATAGTGCCATGTCTTTCTCATTGCAGACCCTGAATGCTCTTGTTATACTTTTTTGTTTGCATTCATAAAAAATTTACTGACAGATAATGGTATCTAACTTCGTTTCAATGTGTTTTAAGCAGTTACATTTTGTGGAAGAGCTTGATGAAAGTATTCATGAAGCATTTGGTGCCAACACTAACATTCTGGTAAGTTTAGTGATTGAACTTCTATTCTCTCGAGATTTAAGAGGCATAACTTTCTCCTCCTCTGAAAATGGCAGTTCAGCTGGCATACTTTCTTTTGTCAATACTAGCAAACTAGTTGCTTGCACATGCATGACATAATTCATGTACCTTACTGGCATGACAGATACTCTGCAAGAAAATGTTTTATTTATTTCACCTGTAAAAGTTGATACTTTCATTTCAGAAAGTAACAAAAGAAATTAAACAAAAATGTCTATGAACCTTCTTATTTTGGTAGTTCTGAAGCTGTTCAATGTCCAGTTGCTTGCACATGCATGACATAATTCATGTACCTTATTGGCATGACAGATACTCCGCTAGAAAATGTTTTATTTATTTCATGAAAGTTGATACTTCCATTTCAGATAGTAAGGAAATAAATTAAACAAAAATGTCTAAGAACCTTCTTATTTTGGTAGTTCTGAAGCTGTTCAATTTCCACAGGGTGATCTAGTACCTGATGGAGTGGCATCTTCTCAACCTTTTGTTTCGAGAGAGAGACAAGAAATCCAATCGAATGGAACTGGTCCAAGTGATTCAGCTCGTTCTCTGGGTTTTGGTGATGAACTACAGGCTGATTCATTATGTAATGAAATGCAGACAAATATGAAGTTTGAGACTCCTCTATATGAAAGAGTACTCTCAGCTTTGATCGCAGAAGATGAATTGGAAGAGTTTGACCAAAGTAGTGATAGGGGAAATTCATCATTTTTTTATTCAAGTGATGCATCTCCTTGTGCAAATGGAAACAGATTTGAACCTGAAATCGATTCAGATTTGGACTTTAGGCCTCAAAAGCCGTTTATGTTCGATAACTTATCTTGTGATGGAAGTACTGCCTCTAACAGTTTTAAGAGCCCTAGCATGCGATATTCTTCCTACAGCGATGAATTGCTGCAAGGAGATGATAGCTTGATACATCAAGAGTTTGGAGATATAACAGGATATGATCAAAGCATTGTGGATGGCTCCCAGCATGGGCACACTAATATTTCTGGAATTGCTTCCGTGGAATGTCAATATGAACAGATGTCTGTGAACGAAAAGGTCTTACTGGAGCTGCAGAGTATTGGCCTGTTTCCAGAAACCGTGGTAAGCTGTATTAAGTTAAGCAATTAAGTGCAAATGACGGTGTTTGTTTTCCTGAGTGTCTTACATTCAGCAGTTTTCCTTGTTCCAGCCTGACCTAGCAGAGGGAGAAGAAGATGACATAAATAAAGACATTATTGCATTAAAGAAGAACTTGTATCGACAGGTGCTGCTTACATTGTTCTAATTGCTCCTATGTACTTTCTTGATATGTTTAACTAGAGTCTAGATTGAAGTGCAGCCTTTTGAACAGCTTTACGTTTTCACAATCAGTTCTATTTTGAGAGAACGTATAGTAGCTTTACAGTTTGTGTACATTTTAATTCTTGTTTACTTCTTTCTCCAAACGATTTCTTGACATTTATTAATTTGATAGGCGGGACAGAAGAAAAGGAACTTACTCAAGATAGATGAATCTATTCGCAATGGAAGAGATGAAGAAGAACGGTATAGGACACGCAACTGTCTATATGCTTCTCATTTGTCATCTTAGTTTAAACTTCAAACTCATGATGTGATTAATTATTCAGGGATCTTGAGAAGGAGGCAATGCACAAACTCGTTGAGATGGCTTATAAAAAGCTAATGGTAATTGTTTTTGTTGATTTAGTTAGTTTTGGAGGTTGTTTGTTCTGTTGGCTTATTCTTTCTGGCCTCACCAATAACTTACAACTCCCTTGAACTTAAAAAACTCTTCTAAGGAGGGGTTATCTAGGAAACAATGACAACTACTACTGCTTACGTAATGCTGTTGATGGACCTAACTAGACGTGTTTATTTCACTTGGCACATAAATAAAGCATAGGAAAGAAAACTGTAGATTATGAGATAGTAGACCAAGCTTTGGAGGATGATAGATTGCTTATCAGATTGCCAATTTTACCAATAATGGCCTAGTTTCTACTTGGTGAATAAGGTGAATTGCTGGTAGCAATAGACCATGAAATGCATCTGTGACCATTTTTTACAGGCTTGCCGAGGAGGTAGTGCTTCTAAAAGTGGAGTCCTTAAGGTCCCAAAACAAGCTGCGATGGCATTTGTTAAACGTACTATTGCCAGATGTCGAAAATTTGAAAATACTGGTAAAAGTTGCTTCAGCGAACCTGCTCTGCGCAATATCGTTTTCTCTGGACTGGTCGATAGAATTGATGCAAAATCTGCCGATGCTATTGGTGCTGCAGCAACTTCTGCACGTGCTCATGCTAGTCAATCAAAGCCCATAACATCAGGTAATTGTAATATAATTCTTATGTTGGATACTGTTTGATGCCAATTGAGCCCTGGGCATCACTTAACCTTATCTGTGTACATTCATGCTCTATGGACGGGAAATTGTTTGCTGTTTTTCGGTGGACTTCAAATGTTGTTAAACCCTCAGAGAAACACCTTCTGTGAGCCCTTTGTCGAGTAGGCATGTTTTGGCTATCATGATAATGAACTACCCCGTTCTTAATAATATTATGAAAGAGTTTATTACACTCTATTCTTATCTAAATGGGTTTCTGCTCTCAGGTGTAGGTGTTATCCCTCCTGTCATAAAGCGACATGGTCCTCAGGGTGATAAGCTTGAGAGGGGTTCGTTAGATGCATTTCAAATCCCGCATCAGTCTTCCAGCCCAATTTTTCAGAAGTATGAAACCTTATCAAACAGAGGGAAGAAGAAGGAAGTTCTGCTCGATGATGTTGCTGGAGGTATTGCTTCAAGATCTACTCCAGCTCTTGGAAGTGGTCTCATGGGTGGAGCAAAGGGAAGAAGAACTGAGAGAGAGAGGGATCAAAATAAAGTTACGACTGCAAGAAATTCTGTCCCTAAGGTTGGCCGCCCGGCTTTAGGAGGTTATAGGGGTGATCGCAAAACAAAAACAAAGCCCAAGCAAAAAACAGCTCAGTTGTCAACTTCAGGGAACGGTCTTCTTGGTCGGGTTACAGAAACAACATGTCCGGTGTACCCTTCAGCACGTGGTTCCAGTGATGCAGTGACTAATGTTAGCGGTAAAATAAGCAGAGAAACGGGTACGTGTTCTCTTGGTAATGTTCCTCAAGGTTCATCTATAGAATTGGAGGAACCCTTTGATTTTTCAAACTTACCCTTGTCCGAGTTAGACTGCATAGGTGATCTAGGTGCGTCAAATAACCCTGGTGCACCTCAGGATTTGACTTCTTGGTTTAATTTTGATGAAGAAGGCCTACAGGACCATGATTCAATGGGTCTTGATATACCTATGGATGACCTGCAAGACATCATGTGAAGATTAAAAATACCTCATCCTCCATGCTAGTTAAGAGTTCAGACAGAATTGCTTTCACTGCCTCAAGATCATACAACTAACAACCCTAAATTATATGTCGCAGCCGGATAGGCACTTGTAATTATGGTGGTTCATTCTTTTGTATACTTGAAAGAACTTGTAGAAGAATTCTGATTGTTTATGTAATCCCGAGATTTGTTTCCTTTAGCAAATCATAACCATGTTTTAGATCCCATTCAGGGATGGCGTTGCTAGGTATTTTGACTTCACCCTTTGTATCATTAGAAGCTTCTAGATATCTGCACAACTGTGCAATTGTACATTCATTTTACTTTGCAAAGAATCAAACTTGAGATCTTTCAATAAAAGGTTGAGTACCATTTGTTTTACTTTCTTTGCTCCACTCGTTACCATGAATTCCGCTAATAGTCATTTGTTGCACATAAAATGAAAAGTCTGAACTTGTTCAGACTTGTGCTTTGAGTTTGTGGCATTTATTGGTCTAGACGCTCTGCTGGGCATCATATTCACTTTCTGACAGTCATTGCGGATCCAAAGAGCCTGGAAGGAAATTGAGGTACTTCATTAACTTGGTATACCTTATATCTTGTTTAGCTTGAACTTATAAGACATTTTTACTTGTTGTGCCTTCTCTGTGATCGACTCAAGTTGCTTCGCGTGTTGTTAAGGTTTCGAAATTAGTGGAGAAGGTTTGATTTCTTTCCCTTGATCCTTTATGTGAGGGCCAGCATTCCCTTTTTCATGAGCAGCAAGTGACATAATCTTTGGCACCGAGCCTAACTAGGAAGGCAAATTCAAAGCATTCAGCGGTTTTTCTGCAGTTGTCTCCTCTAGCAGCTGGCTTTCAATATATATGCTCGAAAACTAGTGATTGGCTAGAACGACGTATACCTTCCCTGGATTCTGAGTAAGGTCAGCTTGTACTTCCTCTGCTTTTGCCTGGTACGTCTGCTTCTTTATGAACTTGTAATCTGTATATTTTCTTCTTGTTATTAGAATCTCATTTGCTCAGTTTTTTCCCCCAGTTAATCATCTGTCAGTAGTAATATCAGGGAAAAACGCATTGGAGGGATGTACCCTTGCTGACTACGACATCCAGAAAAAGTATACTCTTCATATTGTCCATTATCTTCGTGGTCGTATGCAGATCTTTGTGAAGACTTTGACTACCAAGACAAGGAAGGTATTCCTCCAGACCAGCAGATGTTGATCTTTGCTGGAAAGCAGTTGGAAGACAGACGTACTCTTCTTGACTACAACATCCAGAAGCAATCCACCCTTCACTTGATTCTACCTCAAATCTCTGTCCAGACTTTGACTGGCAAGAATTTTACCTTGGAGGTTGAGAGTTCAGACACTATTGCTAATGTCAAAGTGTAGACAAGGAAGGTATTCCTCCAGACCAGCAACATTTGATCTTTGCTGGAAAGAAATCGGGAGATGGTTGTACCTTTGCTGACGACAACATCCAGATGGAGTCTACTGTCCAGTTGGTACTTAGTCTCGAGGGTGGTCCGCAAAAATATTTAAGACTTACACAGGAAAGACCATTACTTCCGAGGTTGAGAGTTCTGATTCCATTGAGATTGTGAAGGGAAAAAATCCAGGACAAGAAAGCATCCCACCATACTAACAGAGGTTAATCTTTGCTGGATCAATTAGAAGATGGTCGTACCCTTGCTGATTACAGACCCTTCACCTTGTTTTGCGTCTTCGCGGTGGTATGCAGAATTTTCGCTAAGATTTTTGACTGTAAAGACTCTGTCTGAAGTAGAAAGTTCAGACACCGTCTAAGATACAGGACAAAGAAGGCTTCCCGCCAGACCAACAATGTTCAATTTTTTCTGGAAAGAAATTGGAGGATAGTAGGACTCTTACTGATTATAACATCCAGAAAGAGTCTACCCTTCACTTTATCTTGCGTCTTTGCATGCAGATCTTTATGGAGACTGTGACTGGGGAAAGGCATCACGAGCTCTGATACTAATGATAATGTGAAGGCTAAGATCCAGGACAAAGAGGGGATTCCCTTAGATACCGAAAAGCAGCTTGGGGATGGTCTTACTCTTCTGATTACAATATTCAGAAGGACACAACCCATTGCCTTGTCCTTCATCTCCGTGGTTATAGCTATAGAAGTTTCACCACGAACTGTTGTTTCATCTCTTGGTGGTTATAGTGTCAATGCTGTTCTGTCAGTTGAGAAAACTCAAGTCATAAGTTTTTGTATTTGGTTTGCTAGGAATGTTCTCTTACTCTGTCTATTTATGTTCTTGTTGCATAAAATTTTCAGTGCAATGTTATGGTTTGGTTCAATAAATGAAATTGCTTCTTCCTAGGTATATAAATTCTGAAATATGTTTCTGATCCTGTCCTGCTTTCAGGCAATAATGCTTTTTAACTTATTTTGAAGATCTGTTGTGACTATATTCACAAGGTCTTTATTAATCAGTTGTTTGAAGTGTTAAACCTATTGCCAGCAGCTGGGTATTGTTGCTGGGTACTTGGTGATTAGCAAGGCTCAAGCAGTTTAACACATTATTCGGGAATTTTAGTGGAAATTTTTAGTCCCCATTGGTTTCAATGATTTCCGGCTTTTAGAGCATACCAGAACCAAACCGGTTTAAGACTGTACTATCCGGGAACTTAGGCTAAGTCTTATGGTGTGCTAATCTAGCAGCTAGATTAGCAGTCCACGTCATCTAGGACTACCTCCTAAGTTTATGGGAGTGTTAATCTAGCAGCTAGATTAGCGGTCCACGTCAGCCCAGCGATGAATGGCTCAGCGCTTTAAATCTCAGCCGTCAGATTAAAAGATATATCGCCCAGCGCTGAACCATTCAGCGAAAAGGTGTTTTTTTTGGCGCTGAATCATTCAGCGAAACTATCTAGCTGCTAGTTCACATGTTAGCCACTGGTAGGAGAGAGAACTAGTGTTAACTTTTAGGCCACACCTTTTTTTTTTGAATTGCAACACTTAAGTGCTAATCTAGCACCTTCAATCTAACCCATAACACTTAGCCTTAGGGTTTTATATGGGCTTCATGTTGTTCCGTTGCTGACTAGACCCAGGCGTGGGACGCGGAAACGGTAACGCAGGCAGAGGTGACGCGGACGCGAACATGAATAAATTTTTATACAGGCCGTAACAGGCCCAACTTGGCAGGCTAACACAGGCCCAGGATCAAAGCAGGCGCCAGGCTTTGGCCTGCTTATACAGGCCAGACTAGGCTTAAGCCGGCCTGGCCTTTTTGACATCTCCATAGAGAATAATACACCATAGAGAATAATAAATCAAAACTTATAACAAAGTTTGAGGGAAAAATCATTTGGGGGTATACATCAACTTTGGCTTATGATTGTCCTTGGAGAATAAGATGTTGATAACACTAAAACATTTATTCATCCAAATTTAATTCATCACCATGTGCAAGTACAATGTACCTCTTTATAATATGGGCTATGCTATCTCCTTGTTTTCTATTTGAAATCCACACAAGTGTAGCTTTGAACTCGGTAGAAAGGGCTAACCAGATATGCTAGATTGTTTTTTTGTTTTCCAATTACGTATCAAAATAAATAAGCGGTTCTTATTTTGAAAACACGTAATAATAACACGTATAAATCAACTTTCTGGAATCAGGTGATATAACCAATAATTTATTTCAGCATCGTGTCATTTCTTTAAATGTGTCAGATTTTGAATTAAAGAAAACCTTTAAAATTTAATGCCAATGCATAAATTATCTGACAGAACTGACTTTAAATGAAAATGAAACGCCTCTGCAAAGCTAGGATATCTTTAAAAGCGTCGTGAGTCATATACTATATACTAATCCACTGGCCAAAAGTCAATTATTGAATCATTTGTGGGTATTTCTCTTTAGAAAAGAAGAAATTGGGAGGAAAAAAGAAAAAGATAGAGCATAGCATAGTATATTGCTGCATCTACATATCTCAATCTCAATAGCCTTTTATAGTTTACGCCACAACCTAAAAAAGAGTTTCTAAGCTTCTTTCTCTTCTTCTAATCTCTTCTTTAGCTTATCTTCCTTTTTCCTAAATATCATTCCATTTATCAAATCAAGGTCCTTTCTAATGTTTGGGTGTTTCATAACACCAACATAGGAAAAGACAGAAAGTGCCAGCGTCATCACATGCCCAACTAAGTAGTAAATTATTATACTTAAACTCCTCTTTGAATCAAAATATAGGGCAATTTTGACTGCCACCCCCCAACAAATAATCCAGTTAAACTGCGCCCCTCAATTTATAATGGTCACTTAAAATGTCTTAAATACCCCCAACTCATCAGCTAAACTATATGCTTTGGGGACCCAAACGGCACCATATGTGTTTGCATTATGAATGTTTCTGTAGATAGTATCAATCTCTTTCACCTCCGCGGTAAAACCGAAGAGAGCAACTTCTTCTTCCCTAATCTGCAAATCACTAAAACATATGTCTAGATTTCAATGTAAACGTTGCTTGTATGAATTACTTGCAGTTATCAAATCACGCTGGAATAATGAAATTGTAGAATACGGTAAATATGGGGGGCTAGAATAAAACATTTCTAAAATAGGGGGTGGGCAGTTTAACAGGATTATTTTTTGGGGGGTGGCATTCAAAATTGCCCCAAAATATATAAGTGGTGTGGGGTTGGGACTTGGGATATTCTTGGTCTCTCTTTGGTTTTGAGTCTCTAAAGAATTTTTCGCTTTATTTTCAGTTTGGGTTTCTTCTTTAATTTGCTAGTCTCTGCAATCATAACACACATTGGTCATTACTACAACAGATGGATTTTGGTCCTGTTTCATGAAACCTCTCTATTATCAGTCTTTGCTTAACAAATTAATGACCCAAAATTCTTGCTGAGTTTTGGTTGCATGTGTAGTCAGTGTATTAATGTTTGATATTTAGAGAGATAGACTGGAGTTGTGTTCTTTTTGGTATTGGTCTTATTTGCAGACAAAACATCCAGAAATAGATAGTGACTCAGTAAGAATCATTTCTCATCTTTCATCATCATCATCATCATAAATATATAACAAATCTCTTTTTTTTGCTTTCTCTATCTCTTCACGAGATTGTTTGTTTTATTAGTAATTCAACCTGCCTTTCTCTGAAGTATATCACTGACATCTGCTTGTTCAACAAAAACCCTGTCTTTCTTGTTGGTATCCAAACCTTTGTTGCTCTCTTGTTTTTGTATTTAAAGGGTGAAACAAACAAAGATATTGTTATACCTATTAGGTTTTTTGTTTGCATTTTGTTTCTTCCTCATCACTATCTCTCTTTAAGATATGTTTCCTGAAACTTTTTCAAACTCTACTTCTTTATCTGAAGAAGTTAGTGCTGGTTCTTCTCATGGTAATAATACCACCACCACTAGACTTCAAGATTTAAGCCCCATCTTGTTCTCATCTTCAAGTACTGATCATCATCATCATGAACAACAACAACAACAACAATCTGCAGAAGAGACTACTACTAAGACCAGAAAGAAAAGAAACCTCCCTGGTAACCCAGGTATGATATACTTACTATAAAACTCTCTCTTTGCATGTTTTTTAACAAATCTCTCCATGATTTGTAATGATTTTTGTTGCTTGTTTTGAACAGACCCGAATGCTGAAGTGGTTTCACTATCGCCAACGACGCTAATGGCAACAAACAGATTTGTGTGTGAAGTTTGTAACAAAGGGTTTCAAAGAGATCAAAATCTTCAGCTTCATAGAAGAGGACACAATCTGCCCTGGAAACTAAAACAGAGAAGCAACACAGATGTGGTGAGGAGAAAGGTCTATGTTTGTCCTGAAGTTTCTTGTATTCATCATCATCCTTCTAGAGCACTTGGTGATTTAACAGGAATCAAGAAACATTTTTCTAGAAAACATGGTGAGAGGAAATGGAAGTGTGAGAAGTGTTCTAAGAAGTATGCAGTTCAATCTGATTGGAAAGCTCATAGTAAAAACTGTGGTACTAAAGAATATAGGTGTGACTGTGGTACTCTTTTCGCTAGGTAAACATTTTTCTACATACTCTGTCTTTTAAAATGCTCTTTTGGGTCTGTTATGGTTGTCTTCTTGTCTCAACCAAAGTCTTCAAATTTTCTACACATCATCCTCTTTTATTTGTCTGGTACTTGTGTTCTTCAAACCTTTGGACTCTAATGGAGTCTGAAATTAGTAACTCAAGGAAGATTTTTTGTTTGTTTGTTTGAGGTTTCGGAAATTTATTAGGTTGTCTTTATGCCTAGTAAAATCCAATACACAACATTGAATAGATTTACAAACTTTAATGTTGGTATTAAAGATAGATGGATTGACAAGTTTCATGGAAGTGGTAAGTAACACACACCATTAAAGACAAGTCTTTGTTATAACTAAAAATAAGACACTGAAAGAAAGAAAAATGGTCTAGTCTAGTGTTCTCTGCAAGTCTAAGACAAAGATAGCTTTAGACAACAAATTGAGACCAGAGACATGAAACTAAGCAGTAGTTAATGGTAGTCCTTTAGAGTTGGGAGTAGTTTTCCCTTAACTTGGTATGCATAGTTTTTGAAGTGTGGACAGAACATAATACTATTATTACCTATGTATACATGGGAATAATAATAAAACCATTGATGAATATCTTATTACTTTTATCTATTTTCATGCAAGTGTTTCTTTTTCAGATTTGTTTCCTGTTTTTTTCTTTTTGTTATTTAGTGTAACATGAAAGTAGTAGTGCCTGCAATCTCTTGAGAAATGATGAATTTTTGCAGGGAAAGAAAGTGGTGCTTACCATATTAGTATTATGATTTTATTGGATTTTTTCATGTTTGATAAAGGGTTATAAAATTGGTTTCTCATCATTATATCTAAACATTACAACTTGTGTAGTAGACCTCTAAAGCCTGAAAAATCTCATCATAATTCTGCAAAAAAATATTTGACATTGGGATTTGTTTTCGTTTTTTTTTAATTATCATTCGTATGCAAGATAAACTTTTGGGAAAAAAAGAAGATAATTAAACATCTGTGCCTTGATTATTTAACTTTTGCTTGCATCAACCACATGTAATCTTTTTCTAATTTCCCGTAATACAATAACCTTTGGGTAATGTATTATTCTAATCAGTTGGATTTTGTAGTTTAATTAGCATCCTAATAATTTATTTTATCTTGTTTTTATGAAATTGGTCTTCTAATAATGTGTTTTTTTTACAGGAAAGACAGCTTTATCACCCACAGAGCATTTTGCGATGCATTAGCTGAAGAGAGTGCAAGACTAGTTTCTTCATCTGCCTCAAACCTTAACAATTCGTCAACATCAACACCATTGTTACACCATTACAACAATGAGCCTCTCTCACTGCAAACTCACTCGTCACTTGATTTCCAACACCAACAGTCTAATAATACCCCATCTTCTCTCAGTTACTACCAATTCACTGCGCAGCACCACCAAAACTTTCCAAACCCAACACCCATCTCTATAATCACCTCCTCATCATCATGGACTGACCACCCATCACCAACATCTGATCCAGTCAAACTTGAAAATCAGCACAACAACCAGATTCTTATCCCAACTCCCATTTCTTCTTTTTATCAAGAATCACCACCACTGCCATCTCCAAATACTGCTGCTGCTGCTGCTATATCAGACCAACAGAAATCGTTATTTACACCCAACTTTCTCCGTCATTTTTCAAACAGTATGGTGTCAAACAGCAATACATCTACTTCGTATCGAAGCAATACATCCACTCATATGTCAGCTACTGCGCTTCTTCAAAAAGCTGCTAATTTTGGCGCGGGACCCATTGGAGGACCAACCATGCAGACTCAGTCAGTGGGTCATATGTCTGGATCGTCTATGAGTCAGATGAATATAATGAGTCAGATGGGCAAAACCTGTTTATCATCACCATCGGAGGAATTTCTGGGATTTGCTAGTTCTAATTCAGCAAACCAATCTACGTGGCAGAAAAAGGACTTCCGTCTGACTCGTGACTTCTTAGGTCTGGCACCAGCTGACCACAACTCTGTAACCAATGTTCTTGACGTTAACGAGAGGAACCAGATGAATGGTAAAGTGAACGTGAGGAAGTCAGATTTACTGTCGTACACAGGAGGTGTTGATTTTGGAGCTTATGAACGTGGATTTGCTGCTGGAGCTTGGAGGAATTGCTGAAGGTTTTTAAGGGTTAATTTTTAAGAAAATTACTGCATCTTTTTGAAATGGGGAACTTTTTTTGTTTCTCTTAATTACCCTTGTTCGACACCAGTGGTGAGATTATCACTTTCAAAGTTCTACCCTATTTTGGTGATAGATATAGACAGGTCTGGCAGAGGCCTAGAGCTCTACCTAGCTAGACTTTCTTCTCTATATATATGGACATGCAGATAGGTCTTTTTCTTTTGATCACCAAGGGTTTCAGTGGTACCACCACCACCACTGTAATTTTTTAATTTTTTTTTCTTCTTATGGATTTTGATTCAATTTTCAAAAAAACCTTCTCATTTACATTGATTACTTTTCTTTGCCTTAGTTTTACATGTACATGACCCCAGATTAAGCCTATCCATCCCTGCCGGGCAGGTCTGGTTGGTGGTTGTTTAGTCCGATGTTGCAATTCATATGGAGTCCTTGACTACGGAAAAAATTACTGCTAGAGAGACCGGAAATAAATACTGTACTAAGGTAGTAAATAAGGTCATCGTGATTTATATATCTTCACAGTTTCCTTCACCTGGGAATCAAAAGTTATGAGGTACCAATAGTGTATACTGTACACTCATAAAAGAAGGTGAGAGTACGTATGGACGTAAGCACATGTAATGTAAATGTGGGATCAGTCAGGCATGCATTACTTCGGGATTGGCGATTGTACCTTACAATGATTCAGCCTTCTTGGATAAAGACCAAAGATTATAATATTCCATTATCTCGTTCTTTGTTAAAATCAAACATACCTGTTAAATTGATAATGCAATGTTGAATAAGGTGAAAATCCATTATGTCATAGTTTTTTAACCAACAGATACATATATTGTCCCTGTATTAACGAATTACTAACATAAACCAAACGAACGTAATCTCGGAAATCTCCCAAGAATTTTGCGTATCCTGAGATCATGCGTGCACTAGATTACTAAGTATAAAGAAAATGTAATGAGGATAAACGTATATGGTCCACAGAAAAAAAATCAGTTGGCTATAGTGAGCACCACGTGCCATTCAAGTAGATTCAATAATGAATTCTCATTTCGAAACTTCTTCTTTTTCGTGTATTTCCTCAAACTTGATCAATTTTGATACACAAAAGAGATAGCTAGTAGTTTATAAAGAAAAGAAAAACCTAACCCAAAGAAACCACTAGGCTTCTTTCTTTTCTCTAAAGATAAATGAAACTCGAGGTAAACATATAAGCGAGCGTGAGTGAAAAGTTAAGGCATCCAAGTCAATTTTGAATCTTCTTCTTCTTCTAGTAATTTGTGTGTTTTGGTGGTCCGGGAAGATAGTGCTGCTGCATAAAAGAACTTAAGAGAGAGTGAGCATCTTCTCAATAGCCGTCGTTGACAATCCTCTCTCTAGTCTAGTCTCTCTTATGTTCTTAAATTCTGTGCATGAAAAACCCCACAAAGGCAGCCTTTTGATACTGCGCCACTTCTGTTAGTACAAAATGAGCATACCAATGATATGTTGTGATCATCAACAACTTTATTTGATCATCAAGAGTTCAAGGAAAAAAATGAATCAGAATGTGTCTAGTTCAACAACTGAGGATGCCCATATAAGATTTTAGACTCTGTTAGCACTTACCAGTTTGAGGAGAGAATTTTTTTTTTTTTTTTTTGGTACCTTGAATACGTCTTAGACAGTACCGGCGTCTTCCTTGGTAAGACCGACATTTGATTAAATCTATAAAAAATAAAAATAAAAAAAATAATATAGAAATGGCTTCATTTAATGTTGGTCAAAATGAAACTGATTCTAACCCATCAACAAAAGATTGTACTGGACTATTAATGCTGGAGAGACCAACATACTCATCACTAACGTTACTGTCAGTAGCTTATACTGACTTGGACCATGTAACGTTTGCTCTTCCTTAGTTTTCCTTTACATAACTGAGAACTCTTTCAATTACAAGAATATTTACAACCCTACCAGAAAAACATCTGCTATAATCATATTTAACCCTTTAATAAGTTTCATGATACACATAACTGATAACTCTTTAAGGTGAGCCCTGAGTCTTAAATGATCCCCCGTCTACAGCCAAGGGGGCTTTTTCATAAGTTTCATGATACACACATACTCCACGTAGTTTTATTCCCAAAAAATAAAAATAAAAATAAAAATAAAATTAAGATTCATAAACCAGAAAAGAACCATCAAAGACGTAAAGAAAAGAAAAAAAAAAAAAAAAACGAATATTCAAAAAATCTAAAGTAAGTGGAGAGATAATGAAGAAGCCTAGGGATTAATGAAAGAAGGGCAGGATTATTATGGGATATCTATCCAAGCTTTTAGAAAGTATATATGGGGTAGTTGCAGGATTAAGGTACAAAACATCCCATTTGCCTCTTAAAAAAGACTGCCCCTCCTCTTTATATCTCTCTTCACAACCAGACAAACCAAAAGCTTCTTCTCTTCTTCTCGGGTCTCACAAATATACTTACCAAAGTTGTTTTTGGAATCTCACCTTAAAAATAATATCCTTAGTCCCCCCCTTCTCCTTTTACTTCTTTTCTTTTCTCTCTTCCAAAGTTCTTAAAACCTAATAATTACCAAACCTTTGCTTTTATTTTCTTCTGCTTTTTCTTCTCCACCCTTTTTTTTTCTTTCTTCCGCTTCAGCTGAAAATTCCCATTTCAAGTACATAGGCTCCTTTCATTCACATCCATCCAACTATTACTACTATTCAGTTACTTCTAGCTAATAACATGAACCAAAGATAAAATGACAAAACATACATGTTCATGGACCCCTAGAGTCTTCGTATATAGGCTTCTGTAACTATTCTTTGATGTGAAGCAATGTCATCCCGTATTAATATGATTCTGTACATATTAATTAACCAGAAACAATCCATATTGTCAACACTAGAGTCAGGCAAGTTCCAGTGATTCGTCGCGTTCATGATTAAACGCTTATCCAAGCTCAGGGAGAATCTAGTTCATTCCTAGACAGGATAGTAAAACATGCATGTAACATTCACTCCTTGTCGTGTGAATTTTGCTGTGTGCAAGTTTTCAGCTTACTAGCTCATGGTACCGAGTCTCACTAAAGTGACTCGGTATTCATCTTAGATTTCTTGCTCAATACAAAAACAATAAAGTGACCTGGTGTTCATCTTAAATTTCCTGCTCAATCGAAAAGAGAAAAAAAAACTGAAAGTGAAAGTTGTGAACTGAATTGTAACCTGAACCCCAGGCCTAAAAACAAAGAGTAGCTAGCTAGACTGTATATGACATAACTGGATAGAAAAGGAAAGATTTCTACGTGATCAAACAAGAGGTAAAAACCTGTGTTACAACGATACGCCTAAAAAAAAATCAGCCGTATCGATACATATTTACACGGATACGCGTACTAATACTCCAATACTTCAAGATATAAGTCAGTTTGAAAACTTTGAGAAATTTATTAGATTCTATGAGAAGTTTTAACTATAGTGACAAAATATTAGTTCCAAATCTGTCCACTGATCTTGCCCTAGACTTTCTTCCTTTTTATCCGGACTTTTTCTATCTCCATTTGGTTAATCATACATATTATATTTTAATCATGCAAACACATGTACGTATTTTGTTAAGTTTCTATCTTATATATAATATATTTATGTTAAACTACTGATCAATAGTTTCAATACTGAGTATGCCGTATCGCCGTATTTTAGTTTTTCAAGTTGGTGTATCATAGTAGCGTATTGGTATCTTGTATCCGATACCGTATCCGTATCGTTGCAACACAGGTAAAAACAAGGAAACAGAATAAAGGGTCAAAGCATGTTGAGCTTCAAAATTCAACAAATTTAGAACAAAGTATTGGCTTGTATTGTATTACAATATGTACCATATAACCATAACCTAAAAAACAAAATAATGTTTTCAGTAAGCAAATCAGAGAACGGAAAGAGAATATATTGATACGTTCAGTCAGAAAATGATTATGCTTTCACAAAACTGATTGATAAAATTGCAGGTACCACTACAGACAAAGACAAGACATTTGATTCCTAACACTGTTCTGCATCCTAAATAATTTAAAACAAGTGAGAAACAAATCTAATTAGTGTAGTCCACTTCAGATAGATAAGATATCTCACCCAACTTACAATTTTTGTCCCTCAAAATTTACTCCCAAATATTTATCCAGTACATTCTTGAACGCCTGTAAAACAAGCAATAAAAGAGAAAACAAAATCAATTTCTCAATCTGTTTATTTTTCGGAAAGTAAATATCACAACCTAACACAACAAGATGTTGAACTACATGAATGAGACTGGGTTGCATAGATACTGGTACGGGTGTCTGATACCGATACATATAGGAGAATCAAATTCAGCAATTTCAAAAATGGCTGATATGGATACCGGCCGATATGCCATACATATAATTGTGTTAGTGTAATTGTATAGGAATCAATAACGTATTAGAGCAAACGATTCAATTTAAACCCAAAAACACTCATTGTATACCTATATCTCACAACATTTCAGTCCCACAATGTCAGCAAATTTCGAACTTCCTCTTCTCTCAACCCTCTTTATGAGGGGCGTAAACTCCTTGATTTTCTTTTGAAGTGTTTCTCCACTTCACATGTACAAAGCACGCTAAAGCAAGGGAGACCTAAAAAAAATCTGAAGGAGAAACCTTTGAGAAAACTAATACATTTTTGATAAGCCTTTTGGGAAGCATCCAAGGGTATCATATCCGATACGGGTACCAACATAATCCTCAGGTATGCAACCCAGAATTTAACACATATTACTAATGATTTGATGTATATCTACTTAGTTGTGCCACTTTCATAACAATAGTTAATCGTTCATATATGTATGCTCATTTGAGTTTGAAACTTAAAATGTGATGGGGATATTTGTGCAACTATAAACACTGCACGCATCACACACATTAGATATAAGGGACCACTCCCAGAAAAGAGAGAAAAAGAGAAAAGAATATATGTGATTTTCTTGTTGGTGGTTCCATCTTAATCTGCTTATCCACAAAGAGAACATTTTTTTTCTCCTTTCACATCTCTAAGAAACCATTCGGCAGCCAAATTGCAGACAAATCAGTGCCTAGAATCCTAAATACGTGAGCGTGCAGAGTGAGTTAGGGCAACACTAGAGTTTGGTCTACGATGGGTTCCAAATAGAAACTATTTGTGTAATATGTTGGCACGTGGAAGGAAAATCTAGTATGCTGCTATCAGAAAATCACACTCATTATGCTACTTGCCATATGAGAGAATTTTTCAGGTGTTATACCACTTCTGAATGGTCGTATATATTTAGGATGATTGTTTATGTTACACCACAGGAAGGGCGTTTATTTGATAAGCTAGTAATTATTGCAGAAACGGCATATATTAGACTATTCATAAAGAAGAATCAGCCAATAGAGCAAACAATCACCTGGCGTGCAAATGACTCTTTGCCTTTCAAAACAGCACTCATAGCCGCAAATGGATCATCAAAAACACCATAAACAGCCTGGTAGAATTCATCCCTGTAAGTAAGAACAAAAAGTGAGGTTTAATTTTATGAGGGAGGAACCAAATTGGTGCCGCAAGAGTTTGTATCTACCG
Organism: Papaver atlanticum; assembly: GCA_023531105.1. Lineage (NCBI taxonomy): Eukaryota > Viridiplantae > Streptophyta > Magnoliopsida > Ranunculales > Papaveraceae > Papaver > Papaver atlanticum. Next base: position 4,276,857 of record JAJJMB010017986.1, on the reverse strand, counting down.
GTTTTCTTGACTCGTCAATTGATCTAGTTCATCAAACTTCCTCGTCAGTACTCTGCTGACGCAGGTGAAAGCATTTGCAATATTAGAGCCTCCAACGTTCTTGGAAAATTATGCTGGAAGAGAAAAAAAGAAAAAACTTATTAGTTGCCAATCCCCAGGGATAAGGGAGTGAAGAGGAGTTGATATTCAAGTCAGCAAGATCGCTCGTCAACCTCAGCTGAACATTTTCGTAAAGCACTTAGTTCGCACAAAAAGTTCTTTGATATGGTTAACTTACAAGAAACTTTCCATGTTTAGCATATACATTGATAATTATTCGAAGTGAAACGCAAACCTCTCGGAATAGAGGAGAAGAATGAAGATAAGGGTCAACTATCAACACTAGTTTGCGTTTCATACCACAATCTGCACTTTGAATCACTTGAGTGCCCAGTCTTATTAAGAATAAAAAACAACCGAACCTGTGCTAAATAGAAAATACGAGAGTAAAAGTATATACCCAAAATAAAGACAAAATATAATTTTTCTTTAGCTTCACTACTTGTGTTTTCAACATGCACTGTGTATCTGCTTTCTCTTATGTCCACAGATATTAGATACACTGTTGTCGACATACAAACAGATAGAATCTAGCTACAAACATAACACTAGATGCTAGAATGACCAATGCTCATGAAAATTTGAAATTGATGGGACCAGTATAAGTGTCAAACCCACCACCATGCCAAGCAAGACATTTTGAAGTTGAAGTGGCTCCAGAGTCCAAATGACCTTAGCAACTGGATCATCTTCCACGCAAAATGAATTAGGATGAACATCCTTCTTGCTTTCATCTTCCATTGGTGTTGATTGCAGTTGTTCACTTTGACTAGCAATGTTCACTCCATCATGAACTATAGAAACAAGTTGATGAAGAGCTTGCAGGGAAACTGTGTCCATTTGCTGTATCGTTATCCTCTTATTTTTTATGGTCCCTTGTGACTGCTCACTGTAAGAGTTCTTTTCTAGATCGTACTCACGCTGACCTGCTACGACAAGACAAAGTTTTGGATGTCAAGTATCTAAAAAAGGGCTAGTTTCCTTACGTGAAGTTAGTCACAATTGACATCAATGAAAAAAAAAAAAAAAATTATATGGAAGATTTCATAACATTGGATCCTGTTCTATAGTCATTCCAAGAAACATTATTCATAGTAAAAATGTCATTGATAAATGAGGAAAGGAAAAATCGATATATTTTGGTCGCGCATGATGTCTAACTTGAGGAAAACAAAGACCTTCTTAAGATAGTGCGTAGAAAATATGCATCCATGTGTTCTGGTAAACTAGTCATAATACTAGATCGCCACCAGAAGTTAACAGCTATAGTAACCTCGCCGCTATCCACTTGGTGCAACCTGTTCAGATGAGAATGCAAACACTCCTTGAGTAATTCGAATTACAAATGTATCTGACCAAAATTTGACCGTACCAGTTACAAGAAGAATGTGCCTTCAACAATCATACAAACATGTACAAACTCAGCGTAGAAAAAAAAAATATGCAAAATGGAAAAAACAAAATTATTACCAGCCTTCAGGAATGAAAAGTGCATCACACCGCTTGCAGAGTAACTTTTTGGGAGTACATCATAGAGTTCTGCGCTCTTGAATAAGTTGACAAGTCTGGCTTTTCTAGACCAACACAACTACCAAACAGAAAGTAGTATAAGGACAGCATGCAGAATAAGAATTATGAGACAAATCCAGTTTCTTCAAAAAATGGATTATGCGACTTGGTTCTGGTCCTCAGACCCAAAAGTAACCAAAACTTAAACGACATCAGTAATTATCTTTCACATGATTGATGATATAGAGTTACCATACCTGTGATTTGAGGCATCACTGTATATAGGCATTGGATATAATGATGAAACCGCAGAAGGCGGACACAGAACAACTGAGATGGAAAAATAACAGATGACAATCAGTGGGCAATTTGGTAGTAATCCTACAACTTGGGGAACCATTAAAAACTTTAAGTTGAATATCACTACTATGAAACTAATCAACCAAAATAGACATAACTGAGTACCTTGTTTGCATCCAGCAACCACACATAGTAGGTTATGGTCTGGATCATAATGTGTACTAGACCTTGATTTTGCATTGTTCATCCACAAGTTGATAGAAGTTAATGATTTTTCCTTTAGAATTTTTGGCTGCATCCACAAACCAAAACAAAACCAATACTGCCTAAATCAACTTTTCACCAAATCCACATGGCACCAAGCAGAAGTGCATAAATTTTACTGGTACTGAGCTCTTCTTACTTTAGCAAAGTTTACTACCATATCGAAACAAAAAATAAGCAAGCAGAAAGCTCAACATGAAATGAATGCAAACCATTTGAATGTCTTCTCGTAGAATTTCCAACTGAGACTTCTACTTATTCTCCAAAGTTACAATTGGCACCTATATCATAAAAGCAACCTTGAGTCAGACTTCAACCAACTGAAAACAAACACCAAGATCAACAAATTGTAAACGTGCTTTTTGTATCCCATTCGACGCAGCACTTGACATAGCGTTGGGAAAATAAGGGCTGATAATAAACACGCGTGGGCCACTTAGCTGTAATGCCCTGAGTGTTTTGGATCCCATCCTCTATTTGCCAGCCAACAAAGTCACGCTTGGACGCATAGACAGATAAGCAATACAACCTGCGGGCTAAGTAGACTTGATGAAGAGAACTGGTAGAAGGCAAACATGTTTCTTCTTCTAAGGTAGGCTCTGTCACCCCAACAACTTCTTGCTCAACAGACACTCCAGAACCATTATCAGAACTTGTTGGCTTTTTACAAGATGAAATGAAAACAGAGAACAGCAACGGAACCTACAATAATATGCGCAAATTGCAATACAATGCATGAATTCTAGTTATCTTTACACATTGACAAAATGCAAAAACCAGTTCTAAGAATGATATAAGTATTACCCGCTCATGACTTCTAAGATCACCGTAACACACAGGTGCTATTCTCGACAACATAGCCTCCGCAATAGACGACCCTGCTCTTTCCTGTAATCACAATTTCAGTACGTAATAAAACCCTAAACCCTAAATTGATTGAATAAATGAGAGTGATGTAGGTGAAGTGAAACCTGTAAATAGTCGAGACCACCTTTACAAGGGTTCCATTTGGAAAAACATTTCCAATGTTTAACGCAACCATGAAATACCTAAATTCCAAACAATTAAGAGAAAATTAAGTGATATTAATGCCAAATGAAGGAATATGTGAATGAGATTGTAATTACAGCAGGAATGCTTTTAGATTCAATATGAGAGAAGAAATGAACCGGGGATGGAAGTTCGTCGAATTCAACAATCGAGAGACGATTTGTATTTCCGCTTCTTTTTTTTTTTCTTTTTTTTTTTTCAGGACAAGTCCTTCCCCAAACATCCTCCTTGCTAGAAGTAATTTTTAGGGTCTCTTGTCATTTTTGTATTATGGGAGGATTTAGAACTACTAGTAAAACACTAAGGTGACTAAATTTGGAGTACGAAAACTCCGTTTAAACTTTGGGATCAATTAAAACTCCATATTAAACAAAATTGTTACAAAAACCTCAATCAAATTTTATGATGAAACCAAATTTGGTTTCAACTTATTTTTGCCTTTTTTTCCCATGAAACCACAGATTTTAATGACGAAACAGTAAGTTTATGATGAAACCAAATTTTGGTGGTACTGTTTCTGGGTAGTGGTGTGGTGTTGGTGCTTTTTATGGTGATGGTAGTGCTAGTATTTGTTGGTGGTTGTGGTGTTGGTTGCTAGTAGTGGTAGTTAGTGGTGGTAAAAACACCTTTGAGGTTTTTGTGTTACTTTTGTTAATTGGGGTTTTTGTGTTGCTTTTGTTTTGATGGGTTTTTTATGGATGGATAGTTACACCTTTGGGGTTATAACTCACGACCCGTTTTGGGAATGCACTAATTGATTATTGTAGGACTAGACGGCCGAGTCCATGGTGGGGGGAGTACTCGAACCGTTGTGATCCAAGATCACTTTAAGTTTAATTGTGGTGGGGAAATGGGGGATATTTTCTTTTCTTTTTGCAGTCGGCTTTGTTTTCCAATACCAATTGTTGCAATCGATATTGAAAAACAATACCGACTGCAAATAGTGGAAATTAAATAAATATTTTTTGTTTTGATGGGCTTCATAAATACCCTTATCACACAATAAGTCTACCATTTTCTATCTATAAGCCCATTTGGGTCCATTAGCGTTTTCTCTTTTTTCATATTTAACCTTCCTCTTTTAATCTTCGGTTCTTATGTTTTTTCTCCAACAATTTTTTTTCTCACCTCCTCCCTGACGATAGCAATCACCACCACCTCCGTCGCTGCCAACAGAATCAGGACCCAATCAAAAACTCTAGAACTCTAATCTGTTGGGCATCAAAAACATTAGATTTTATTTCGATTTCAACTTGATCCATCTTGAAGAACCTAGTATCAATGATAACGATATTTGTTCATAAAGACTTATTTGTATCAATTGGGAAGAGACGATTAAAATCGCCATCAATAATTGGATCTGAATATACATCACACTCGAATTAAAAGATAAGTTCTATTTCTTACTGTCATTGTAAGTAGTAGCCTAGTTTTAACAGATCTCATTAAACTCCACATTAGAATTGATTTTAGTTTTGATTTTTTGGTGTTGATTCAACTTGATTTCCTTGTTTGTTTCGATTTACAATAGAGATTCATCTCTGAAACATGTAAATTATTCCATGTTCTTGCCATTTCATGCGAAGGTGTTATTGCGGTGGATGTTGCGGCACTTATAGTAGTGTCTGTTGTGTGGTAGTGGAGCGGTAATGGATGTTCTGGGCAGGAGGTGGGATTGGATTATGGGAGTGATACAAGAGTTAGTGATGTAGGAGGTGGAGAAAGTTTTGGGAGTGCGGAGGTAATGGTTATTGAGCCAGTGGGAGTACCTGGTGACTGAAAATACATGAGAACGTTGTGGGCATAAGATCGAAAATCAGATTCTCCTTACATGTCTGGTAAGGTCAATTTCCTCATATTTCTTCGGTTACCATTTATTAGTGTCTGATTTGTTGGATAAATCATTGTTAATGGGATACAATCAGGTGTGTTTGTTAGAACACTGCTCAGTCGAACTCGCAAGCGTTGTTGTCTCAATCTTGTTTGTCAAGTTTAGTTGATCAAAACTATAGTCTTGATTTCTAGTCTACTTATAGCTATGTCTCGGATTAGGATAGAATGTGTAGTTGAGCTTTAGACTTCACGGCGTTCATCGATTTAAGACGAAGATCCACTGAGGGGAGCTAGGAGGAACTTCATCAACAAAAGGTATGTGGAGACTAAAACTTATCTATCACTCAAAAATCTAATTTATTATATCTTCTAATGAGACTAAGTCGTATAGCTATATAGACTTTTATATTATACACATTTGATATTTCGAGTTGAATTTATCTCGCATATTTATTTCTCGAAATATGTGTTGGAAGCTTTTTGCTTTAACCATGTTCATCATTATTCTTGACAAGTTTAGTTAGAGACAATTTATTTGTTGAAAACTAAATATTAAGTCAAAAGATGATCATGTGAAAATTGCCTTGAAACATCTTACATAATTTGTGTGAAACAATCATTTGATGTTGACTTGGAAAGTTTCGTATTGATCATTCGATCACTTGAAAATTACTTGAAGCTAATGGTTTATGTGAGACAGCCATTGTCGTCTTCTAAGGATGTTTCAATGATTGAAATGGGAGTTTAAAACAATTGACCATGTCTGGATACAACACGGTATGCATACCTAGTATGCGAACTGTATTGTTGTGATTCAGGTCTGAGAACCTTGTTTGCGTACGTGGTTTGCGAGTTGTTGTTCACGTACTTGGTTTACGAACATAATGGTTAAGTTCTAAAATCGGTTAAGTATGATTCTCATACTCATACTCATTCTCATATCAAAATGAAGGTATATTTCATTTGTGTGTAACAAGCTAAGATCATGTAACAGCGGAGATTAATTGCTTTATTATTAAGCCGACTTAGCTTGAATCTTAAATCAGAATTTCATCTAACGGAGAATATTGAATGCTTTGTTAATAAGCTATCTTAGCTTTGATTGTAAGCAACCCTGATTTGAAAGACTATATAAGGAAGAACTATAGCAACTGGAAAACCTAATCCCGACACTTTCCTGTGTCCTAGTTGCGTACTAGATTCGATTCTCCTTTAACCTAGGTTTTTCCAAAACCATATTAGTTAACGACTTGAAGACTTCATTTGGAATTCGTGAAGCCAGATCCAACTATTTTCTTTGTAGTTGCGTATTCTGATCTTACTTATTCTATCGTGTTGAGTACTATCTTCTCTAAAATTTTCTCGAGATTTATCTCCGATAGGTAAGATATAAAAAGTAATCACAAAGTTCTTCGTCTCAGACTTTGTGGTTCCGCAATAACTTCTTCTACTACCATTTAGTTAAGTTATTGTGAAGTGATTGATATTTCTAGACTGCTCTTCGGGAGTATAAGACCGGATTATCAATTGGTTCATGTTCACCTTGATTTATCATAAGATGGAACAAAACTTCATAGGTACTTCTGTGGGAGACAGATTTATCTATCAGAATAGACTTATCTGTGGGAGACAGATTTGTTTATAAGTCTTTGACTTTGGGTCGTAGAAACTCTTAGTTGTGGGTGAAATCAACTAAGGGAATCAAGTGCGCAGAATCCGGTGTGGTTCTAGAGGCGTAAGGAACGCGATTGTACCTTAATCGGTGTGAGACTTGGTTAGGTCTCAACTACATTCCAGTCTGAAGTTAACTTGTAGTAGGCTAGTGTCTGTAGCGGCTTAATACAGTGTGGTGTTCAAATCTGGACTAGGTCCCGGGGTTTTTCTGCATTTGCGGTTTCCTCGTTAACAAAATTTCTGGTGTCTGTGTTATTTCTTTTCCGCATTTTATTTGTTTATATAATTGAAATATCACAGGTTGTGCATAGTTCAATCAGTTGATAAATCCGACCTTGTTTGTTGGATATAACTTGGTTGACAATTGGGCATTGGTCTTTGGTACCGTCCAAGTTATTTCTCATATCAATCAGGCTCACGGATTTCTATCTGTTAGATTTGCTGATTGCATTGAGAAATAGAGATAAAGCTCTTTGATATATCTCTTGATAGAGCTCGCTTTTAAGTTGGTGCTCTTGGAATCATATTGGAGTTTAGTCCATACAGATTGTCGAACGAATTATTGGGTGTGGTTGTTATACCCCCGCTTTTGCACTGTTGACTATTATTGATATTGTAGGTTATGAAGCTTGTAATTCAGTCGCATTGATTTACCAATTTTTATCTTCATGATTACAGTAAAGTGTTAGAGCATTTCTCGATTAAACCCACCAAGCGTTGGTATGTCAAGATTGGTTGTCATATTTTAATATCAGAACTAAATCCGAGTCGCTTGATTATATGTACTAGAGTCAACTTCGTTTAGGTTAGACTAGAAAAGTCTAAGAATGTTGAGACATACAAGTATTACCTTAAAGATCATGAAGACATATCGACTACAATGAAGACATTATCCTTTCACTCGAGGTTAGTGATACTGACTTGACTTGTTTCCAATCCTATCATTGCTTTCAAGTCGTTTGAGATTGAAAACATAACATGCGATGTTATATTTAAAGATTTAGTATTAGACTTTGTCATTTTATTATGATCAAAATGTCAAGGAAGAATATTTGATTATGGAGTATAACGTTTATCTTTTGAACTTCGTAAACGCAACATCGACATAATCTACGTAACTTGTTACTTGATTGTGTATTGGATATAAGTGTGATTTCATCCTAGGAAACTATGTTTGATTACATATATTCAAAGGAAGTACATATACGATACTTGTTTCATAATCAAAAAGAAATCAATAGGCGTTTTGGTCCAGTTTTTATTAAAGATCTATTGGATGACCAATTTGAACCTAGGTAAGAACTTTGGTAGAACCAATCTTGACTTATGTTGAGAATATGGTAGAACCGATCTTTACCTAGTTTAGGATAGCGGTAGAACCTATCTTGACATATGTTAAGAGTCTTGGTAGAACCGATCTTTATCTATATTGGGATACATGGTAGAACCGATCCTAGCTTTTGTTGGAAGTCTTGGTAGAACCTATCCCTACCTATATTTGGAGGCTTGTAAGAACCGATCTTAACCTATGTTAGAAGTCATGGTAAAACCGGTCCCAAGAGCAAAACCAATCCTCTATATTCACATATTACTTTACGGTTTTGTGTGAGTTTGTAATTAGGGTTTGCTAAATAGGAAAGTTTTAGATATTGACATAATTTGAACATGAATATAATTAAGATTTTCGATTATAGGTTTTTGATTTTCCAGCAAATCAAAACATATCTCTTGGAAAGTTATATTAGTTACCTGCTAAATTAATATTAGATATTTTCTAATGAGAGATTTCAGAATTACAGGTTGGATATTAGTTGGAAATATGAAAACCGAAATTAGGTACTTATTGCATATCTTAAAAATATTTTCGATTTTGGAATTTCCTTGTAGTCCAAACAACCTTGGTCTATAAATAGTTGATTTTGCATTTCTTGCAAACTCTCCTAAGAGCCAGGCAAACTTCATTCGCGTTGTTTCTGGTAGAGCCGTCTATCCGAAGAGGAAAGTACCCTAATTAGGTGAAATCTCTTATGACCGCTCGTTTAAAGACTTCTCTGGGATCAATAAGCTCTACGAGTGCCGTTGGTGGGATACTAGATAACTGCATTGATATTTTAGTTTTCGATTATTGATTTGATTGACTGGCGGTTGTTGAAACTTTGATTCCACCTAGTTCGATTATTCTTGAGAGGCTTCTCTTCTGACATAAGGGTCACTCAAACTAGATCAAAGTATTGACGGGATCTTTAGAACTATTTTTAGATCTAAAGATAACTTGTGATCATCCATTGTTAACAGACTCCGTTCTGTGTGTCATTGATCATAAGTGGATTCAAGTTTGTGGTGTGCAGGTACAAAAGAAGGTAATTAAAGATTTAAAGACAATAAGATTTTTTCTTATTGGTTTTTTTATCTCGTGATTTGTGCACACATTTTGATATCGGTTTGGATCTAATTTAGATTATATTTATCTTTGATAGATATGATCATATAGTCATATTGATAGACAACTATCATTTGGTGGTATTTTTCAATATCTGAATCTAAGTTACTGATTTGGATTGATCTTACCCGACAAAGGAGTTTACTAGTTTAAAAGGAAGAGCCTTTGCCAAAACTCAACGAATTTTTTATTAAATTATTATTGGAGTAGTTACCAAGCAGCTTTGTTCCTTTACTGTTTGGAAGACGATCAAAAGGAGTTGAGTGCTTAAGATTTTACATCGGTAAAACAACTCAAGATAGTGATTTTCTGTTATGGGATTCACGTGCGTGACCAGACGGTCGTAGACGCAAGAATACTGAGGGAACTAAGTAACTAGGGGTAGATTACATGGTCTCAACTATATAAAGTTGATTTTGTTCTTTGTATAACGGCTTAATTATGAGAGTATTCAAAACTGGACTAGGTCCCGGGGGTTTTCTGCCTTTGCGGTTTCCTCGTTAACAAAATCTTGTTGTGTCATTTACTTTACTTCCGTATTATTATTATTTTATTATAATCAAATAAATACTTCGTTGTTATATTTTTTTGACTTTGTCCATAGACGATCACACTTAGTATCAGACTTATAGGTTGAAGCGAAAAAACGTGGTGTATTTGGGTACCCTCATAATTTCATAAAGACTAAAGAACCAATGAAATTTATGATGCTAATAATTAATTAATTTCGTATCTACTTGAAATTCTTCTAGTCGGGCCCATCTCGATTTATAGCTAGTATGCTCAATGGTTGTTGTTTGATATTTAGCTTTAATTAGTTTTAAACAACATCAGATTACTTAACTATCTCCTAAAAATAGGGTAGTTGTGAATGTCCCCTTAATTAACTACTATTTCAATTTTTGGTGAATTTATGCAGGCCAATGAATTTCTTGTCATTAACTGTTTAGCATTCCTTTGAATTGGTTGGTTGGGGATAGTTTCCGTTTGTTTTAGTTAGATTAGCTTCGCAACACCATTCTAGGTGTATGTAGTTTACCGTTATGTTTCGATGAATTGGACGTCTTAGAAGTTAGAGTCTTCTTGGTTGGAACTTAAAAATGTTTACGTAGGAAACTGGTCGCATTGATTTGCCACATTTTAGCTTCATGGTTACTATGATAAGGTTGCTATGTTTATTCTTTTTTGAGTATGAAATGCATATGAAACAAAGACTGTTAATGGGTATTGACATGTGTCACGTGCCCATTTTGCGGCCTAAAATTTTCCAGTGAATCAACTTCACCCACAAGTACTCAGTGAATCAACTTCACCCACAAGTACTCAGCCTTGCACACTTGCATCAAAGTATGCATTTTCCTTCTGTTAGAGCATAGCTTGGTTGAACCCACCAAGCGTTGGTATGTCAAGTTTGGTTGTCATATTTTAGTGAATCAAAACTCATCTAAGAGTCGCTTGATTATGTACTAGAGACAACTGCGTATAGGTTAGACTAGAAAGTCTAGGAATATGAGACATACAAGTATTATTCAAAGACCTGAAGAACGTGAAGAAGTAACGAGCTACAACGACGACATCATCCTTCCTCTTGAGGTTAGTAATATTGACTTGAACTGTTTAATTCGTAACGTATTTTTCAAGTCGTGCTATATTGAAAACATAACTGCGAAGATGTGAATGAATATTTTACTCTAGTAGTAAGACATGATCATATGATCATAGTATTAAGGAATTAGACTACGAAGTATAACGCTTACCTTTTGAACATCGTGGATATGACATCGACATAATCGTATGAATGCTATTGTGATTATGTGTATGGGTAAAAGTGAAGATTTCATCCTAGGAAACAATGTTTTACATTTTTTTAAAGGAAGTACATTCATGAACTTGTTTTATGAATCGAAAGGGAAATCGCTAGGCTTATTGGTATTGTTATTCATTGCATATTTTTGGATTACCAATATGTGTGAGATGGTAAAACCGATTATAACTTGTTATGTATCTTGGTATAACTAATCACAATGCCTGACTTATGATTTGGTATGACTAGTTTTGTTTAATTAGTGTAACCGATCTTAAGTAATCACTTGAGATGGTATGATCGATATTTGTAATTGGTGTGACCGATCCTAGTAATTGGTGTGACCGATCACAAAAGAGTTGTGTAATCGATCCTTGTAATTGGTGTAACCGGTCCTAGTAATTGGTGTAACTGTTAGAGCACTGCTTGGTCGAACTCGTAAGCGTTACAATCTCAAGCTTGTTGTCAAGTTTAGTTTCCAAAATTATAAGTCTTGATTTCTAGTCTACTTATAGCTAAGTCTCATATTAGGATAGAAAGTGTAGTTGAGCATTAGACTTCATGACGTTCTTCGATTGAAGACGAAGGACTACCAAGGGGAGCTTGTGGAACTTCATCAACAAAAGGTATGTGGAGACTTGAACTAATTTATCACTCAAAAGTCTATCTAGTCTATCTCCTATTTGATACAAAAGTCGTATAGCTATATTGACTTCGATTATGCACATTTGATATTTCGAGCTAAGTTTAACTCGCTTACATATTTATCGAAATATATGTTGGTAAGCTTTCGCTTTAACCAAGTTTAACTTATATTCTTGACGAAAGTCAAAAGATGATCATGTGAAAATCGCCTTGTAACATCTTACATGATTTGTGTGAGACAATCATTTGATGTAGACTCAGAATGTTTCTTATTGATCATTCGATCACTTAAAAATTGCTTTGAAGCTAATAGTTTGTGTGAGACAGCTATTGTCGTCTTCTGAGAATGTTTCAATGATTGAAATGGGAGTTTTAGACACTTAATCATGACTGGATTATAAGCACAGTACGCGTACTTGCATATGTGTTGATCCAAGATCGGAACTTAGTATGCATACCCGTATGCGTACTAGTTGGTCAGGTAAAGTCCGTGAGCTAGAGTATGCGTACCTGTACGCGTATTGGCGAAGTCAGTTGAAGTACGGGTACTAGAGTATGCGTACATGTACGCGTACTGGTTTCAACTGAAGTTTGGATGTGTACGACAATATGCGTACCCGTTTGCATACTGGCGAACACAGTCCAAGTCCGGCTACTTAGGTATGCGTACCCGTTTGCATACTTGAGTGGGTTATGTTCTAAAATTGGTTTATTCATGAACTAATACATTTATATAATAAGGAATGCAATCTTTTGCAAACCATGGCTATATTGTTCATGAATTGATTCGAGTGAATCAAAATCGATTTTGCTTCAATTGTGTCTATTATACTTCTATGAGAATATAAATAATTGAACAACTCTAAAACTAGTTTCATTTGAGTCACTTGAACTAGTTATGGTTAAGATGAATATGGTTGATATGAAAGTGTTCATATGGCTAACTTCGGTCAACTATTGTTGAGCCAACAGGGTGTACACGTTTTGGTACGGTTACCCATATCTAAATGAAGTCACTTTTCATTTGTGTGTAACAAGCTAAGTTCGATCTTGTAATGACCCTTCCCTCCACCGATATTTTCCCCACTTAGCCACTTCGGTTATTCGGCATTATGGGGTTTTCAACGGGCATCGCTGCGGTAATCCAGCAGTAACTTCTCGGGAGTTCACCTATCCCTGGATTGCTCCTGCCCGAGCACGCTTAACTGAAGAGTTTTCTGCCAACTCTGGAACCAATTGTGCTGAAAAGGCCTCGGTGTTAGGAAAGGAAAAACCATTATCTATGTTTCATTCGGCCAACCACTGCCAAAATTGGGGTATTACAATACCACCACCTTAAATTGGAGCCGTCCTCGGCTCCGGAATATATTTTCAAGCCCAGATCTCCGAAATTCCCTGCCCCTCATGAGAGAAGCACCTGGACCAACCCCATCCAGGGTACCTTCCCACCCTCGGTAGGTGACCCGTCGTTGGCTCTGATACCATCTGTAATGACCCGTTCCTCCACCGATACTGTCCCCACTTAGCCACTACGGTCATCCGGCAGTGTGGGGTTTTCAACTGGCATCGCTGCGGTTACCAGCAGCAACTTCCCGGGAGGTCACCCATCCCAGGATTGCTCCCGCCCGAGCACGCTTAACTGCAGAGTTTTCTTCCAACTCTGGAGCCAATTGTGCTGAAAAGGCCTCGGTGTTAGGAAAGGACAAATCATTACTTATATTCCATTCTGCCAACCACTGTCGAATATCGGGGTATTACAATAGCACCACCTTAAATTGGAGCCGTCCTCGGCTCCAGAATATATTCGCAAGCCCAGATCTCCGACGTTCCCTGCCCCTCATGAGAGAAGCACCTGGACAAACCCCATCCAGGGTACCTTCCCACCCTCGGAAGGTAACCCGTCGGATCTGACACCATCTGTAATGATCCGTTCCTCTACCGATACTGTCCCCACTTAGCCATTGCGGTCATCCAGCAGTATGGGGTTTTCAACGGGCATTGCTGCGGTTACCAGCTGCAACTTCCCAGGAGGTCACCCATCCCAGGATTGCTCCCGCCCGAGCACGCCGAAATGCAGAGTTTTCTGCCAACTCTGGAGCCAATTGTGCTGAAAAGGCCTCGATGTTAGGAAAGGACAAATCATTACTTATATTCCATGCGGCCAACCACTGCCGAATATCGGGGTATTACAGATCTAACGGTTGAAAGATATTATCTTGAGTCTAATCAGGTTTTCATCTAACAGTGAATATTGAATGCTTTGTTACCAAGGTAACTTAGATTGCAAACCCTGATTTGAAGACTATATAAAGGAGAACTCTAGCAACTGGGAAACCTAATCCCCACACCTCCTGTGTGATACTAGTTGCGACTAGAGTCGATTCTCCTTTAGCCTTAGGTTTTTCACGAAACCCTGTAGGTTAACGACTTGAAGACTTCATTGGGATTGTGAAGCCAGACCCAACTATTTTCTCTGTAGTTGCGTGTTCTGATCTTTTTTTTTTTCTATCGTATTGAGTATTATCTTCTCTAAGATTTGCTCGAGATTTATTCTCCGATAGGCAAGATAAAAAGTAGTCACAAACATCTTCGTCTCATCGTTTGTGATTCCAAAATATCTTGTTTCGCTACCATACGATTAATATTATTGTGAGGTAATTGATATTTCTAGGTTAATCTTCGGGAATATAAGTCCGGTATATCAATTGGTTCTTGTTCACCTTGATTTATCAAAAGACGGAACAAAAACTCATAGGTTTATCTGTGGGAAACAGATTTATCTATTCAATAAACTTTTCAGCGTGAGACAGATTGGTTTATCAAGTCTTAGACTTTGGGTCGTAGCAACTCTTGGTTGTGGGTGAGATCAGCTAAGGGAATCAAGTGCGTAGAGTCCTGCTGGGATTCAGAGGCGTAAGGAACGCGACTGTACCTTGATCAGTGTGAGATTGGTTAGGGCTCAACTACATTCCATTCCGAAGTTAACTTGGAGTAGGCTAGTGTCTGTAGCGGCTTAATACAGTGTAGTGTTCAAATCTGGACTAGGTCCCGGGGTTTTTCTGCATTTGCGGTTTCCTCATTAACAAAATTTCTGGTGTCTGTGTTATTTCTTTTTTGCATTATATTTTTATATAATTGAAATATCACAGGTTGTGTGTAAGTTCAATCAATTGTGAATCCGACCTTTGGGTTGTTGATTAAATTGATTGATGCTTGGATATTGGTTTTTGATACTGTCCAAGTTATTTATTATATTCAATCGGGCTCGCAAATTCCTATTTGTTTGATTGCAGATTGAATTGAGAAATAGAGATATAACTCTTGGATATATTTAAATTGATTGAGTCTGACTGTCTAGTTGATTCTCTTGGAATTATATTGGAGTTTGTCCATACAGATTGCTAAGCGAAATATTGGGTGTGGTTGTTAGACCCCCGCTTTTTCAGTAACCGATCCTGGTAATTGGTGTAACCGATCCTAGTGACTGGTGTGACCGATCACAAGCAATACCATGAGTATATGGTACCCGGTCCTGGTAATTGACGTAACCGATCCTTGTAACTGATCTAACCGGTCCTGATAACTTGTGTGACCGATCACAAGTGTTCCATATTAAGGTATAACCGATCCTAGTGATTGGTTATACCTTAATATGGAACACTTGTGATTGGTAGAACCGATTGAACCCATGAGTGTGATTTGATATTTGATCAATCACATAGTTTTCTTGGAATACAGATGAACCAATTCTAAACTTGTTTGGAAGTGTGGTATAATCGATTCCAAGATTATAAATATGAAAGATGATTTACAAAGAAAAGATGTCAACATACTTTGAACACGAACAATAACTCTTATCTTTTATTGTTCAAAGATATTCCTTAATTACTCAAGGAGATCCCGGTCTGAAATAAATTAAGAATCTTTTAATTAAGGTTGTTAGTTTTATATGCTTTAATTACCAGCAATTAAATGCATATCTCTAGAGAATAAAAATTAGTAATGTGCATTTACTAATTGGAGATTTTCTATTGAGAGATTTCGTAAAATATTGGACAAAACATTTCCTGGAATTATGAAAACCGATTGGGCATTTATTGCATATCTTGAGAATACTTTCGATTTTGGAAATTCCTTGGTGTCCAAACATCCTTGGTCTATAAATACCTAAGTTTGCATTTCTAGCAAACTATCCTAAGAGCCAGGAAAACTTCATCTTTTTGTTGTTTCTGGTGGAGCCGTCTATTCGGAGAAGAAAGTACACTAATTAGGCGAAATCTCTTACGACCGCTCGTTTAAAGACTTCTGTTGGATCAAGAAGCTCTACGAGACATCTTATGATAATCCATTGTTAACAGACTCCGTTCTGTGCGTGATGATCATAAGAGATTCAAGTGGTGTTGTGTAGGTTTTAATTGAAGATTAAATAAGATTTCAAGACGAAGAAGATTTCTTATTGGTTTCTCATATCTTTGTGTAGCACAAACCTTGATCGGCTGGAATCCAACTAGAATCGGATTCATTCGATTGATTAGTTGTGTGAGATCGGTAACACCTAATATTTCTCTTGAGAGCTATTTTGATTGTTACAAATCCGAATCTTATTACTTAGGTAATAGAGATTGGATTAACCTAAGAATCAAGAGAGTTGTTACCAAACAGATTTGTTGTTCCTTTACTGTTTGGAATACGATCCAAAGGAATTGTTCCAGTGCATGCACTTATTGAATGTCGAAAGCGCAGGGATACTGAAGAAACTAAGTGAACTAGGGTTAGTTGCTTGGTATCAACTATACGAAGTTGGTTTAGATTTTGTATAACGGCTTAATTCTTAGAGTATTCAATTCTGGACTAGGTCCCGGGGTTTTTCTGCATTTGCGGTTTTCTCGTTAACAAAATCTTGTTGTGTCTTTTACTTTTCTATTTCCGTAATTATAATTGTTTATTATAATTAGAAGTAAAATACACAAACGATAACTGTGCTTTACTTGATAGTGATCCTATAGAGTTTGGTTAAGTCTGAACCTATTATCAAGTAATCACACTTTGATTGTTATATTATCTCAATCTCGTATCCATAGACGATCACACAAAGTGTGAATACCAATTTTTCGTATTGTCTCGACTTTGTCCATAGACAATCACTTTCGGTAAGTGGACTTATAGGTGGATAAATTAAAGATTGTGGTGTATTTGGGTACCCTCGTCTTTTCAATTGGTATCAAAGCAGGCAAACACGAAAAGATCTAACAATCTGTGTTTGGTACGATCCAACCTATAAGAATTGAATCATATGTCTGATTCAGTTAACGTACCACTAAGATTTAATGGGACAAATTACCCATTATGGAAATCTGCTATGAGAACTTTTCTTCAATCCCGAGATTTTAATACTTGGCTATTAATCGAAGAAGGATATGAACGACCGAAAGTGAAATATTCAGAAACTGATTTTAAACGCTTAGCGTTCTATACATATGAAGAAAGAGTTCTTGCAAAGCAGAATTATGATGGTTTGAATGCCATAATACATGCAGTAAGTCATGATTTTTTGCATCATGTTCTATCATGTGAAACTTCTAAGGAAGCATGGGATACTCTTAAGACTGTATTTGAAGGAAATGATTCCGAAAGAGAAGCTCGTCTTCTTTCTCTTTCTTTTGAATGAGAATTCCTCAAAATGGATGATAACGATACCTTCGAGGAGTTTAACTCTAAACTTTCTGAGATTTTTAATGCTTCTTTCTCTCTTGGAAAGATTATACCTGAAAAGGAAATAGTATGCAAGATTCTCAGATCGTTTCCATCCAGATACGATTCTAAGAAACATGCCATAATAGAATCCAATGATCTTTCTATACTTTCTCGAAGCTCTCTTGTAGGAAAGTTAAAGATCTTTGACAAAGAAACTCTGCTGAAGAATCGAAATATTGGATATGATGCCTCAGTTAATACAAATCAATCTTCGAAAGAAGCATGTATAAACCTGACTGAGAAACGTTTTCAAGAGGATAAAATACTTGTTGAAAAAGAGCTTAACTCAACAATTGTACTCCTAACACAACGGATTAAGGATGTTTTATTGAAAGATAAATCTAATCCTGATGCATTATCTTTTTGTCATGAAAAAGGTAATTAAAAAATCCAATGCTTCAAGTGTCGTAGATTCGGACATATGGAAAAATATTGTTCTAGCAGAAAAGCTCATAAGTGCAACAAGGCTTACGTCTCTACCCTAGATGATATACCGGAGGAAAAACCATATGAAGGAATATCAAGTTGTAATGCACTTCTTTCCAATTCTAACAGTGATGCATCTTTTAAATCTTATCAACCTCTAAAGAACTGTTTAGAAAAACTTGAGTTGGGAATTAAGGAAATTCGAAGATTAAGTCTAGAACTTGAAAACCTTATGAAATCCCTGTCAGATACTCAAGAGGTAAAATCTGAGCAAGAAAAATTGGTTGACATACCAAAAAGGTCAGAAGCTAACAAAGGAAAAGGTAACTCTTCTGACAATATGTTAAGTTCTTTATGTAGAGGAAATAGCCACACTGCAATCTTCCATGGAAATTTCCAACAAAATAGATTCATCAAGGCACTTTGCAAGGGCATAAAGATTTTGAAGGCTGATGAGTTTATTAGATCTCAAAAGGAAGTTGCAGACTCTTGCAATAACAAGAGAAAGAAAGAACACAAAGAAACACAATCTATTGTGTTTATAAATCATCCTAAGGATGTCTTTGTTACTTGTGGTGAGATTAATCCTCACCTCAACACACACTGATTGTGTTGAAAAATGCATCCTCACTTGTTGCCCAAATTCTGTTTGTGAGGAGGCATAAAATTGGGCCGAATGTGCAAATCTGTTCTTTAGGTAACAATAATCTCATAATCGATATCTTTTACTTTTGGGATAAATATATTCGGTTTCCATAAACCAAACTATATCACCCCTTGATTTTCTCCTATATTATATATATTTATATATATTCTTCTTGTCTGAAAGAAGACTTTCTTGCATCAATGGAGAAATCGGTAAAGGAAGGATCATCTCTTGATGATTTAGCACTTTCTGCATCGGTTATGACTGAAACTCGAGATGTTTCACAACTTGATAATCTTCAAGATTCTCTGAGAAGACAAATTCTTACTGTTAAAAGTTGTATTAGACATAAGGAACTAATGATAAAGGATTCAAAAGAAGTACTAGCTGATCTTCATTCTCAACTGCTTGAGATGAACAAATCTTCTGCTGGAAAAGGAAGTGTTCAGAAGAATCTGAATCCAGAATCTGAAAGCGATCTTCACAAGACTTGCGATTGAAAGAAAATAGACATCAATTTTTGATTTATTTCGATTATTGTATAAGGTCTATTTTTGAATAAAACTATCATTATTTATGAATAAAATTATTATTTTATAATTTTTCTTGTGATAGTTTCCGATTACATATCCTGTGCTTGAGTGTCTATATTTTGCTATGTGTTTTCGGTTAATGGGATGTCTGATTTCAGTTTTCATAACCTTAATATTCGATCTCATATGATGTGAACCCTTATGGTTTGTGTGGCTTTTTGATTTAGCGGGATTAAACTCTAGCCCATGTTGGTAGGCTTTATCAAAGGATCATAAGGTGTTCCGATTGAAACTCATATGTAAAAAGTCACAATGTGTTGAATCAATTTGTGTTTACATGAGTTGTGTTTAGCATAAACATATGTGTTTCTGGTTTTCAACTTTTGCTATTGGCACGCATTAGTTAAAACCGATTCAACCTTTCTCTGGTAAAGGTTGCTCTTTGTGGTTGTTCTTTTGTTCTTGCAATAGGATGGCAACATACTGGGAGAGAGTTCTAACTTGAACTTGCGCTTAATGATATATCTTTCTGGGGAGAAGAGGATGCGGAATCTGAGGTAACAAATTTGTTAGTTAATCGTTTTCCTGTTTAACAAATTTGCTTATATTGCATATATTTTGCTTTTGCGTAACAAAATTTAGTTACAATTGATATATATTCCATTATGTGTGTATGGATATGTGTGTGTGTGTGTGATTCAATTGTTTCCGGTTAAGAAAAACTGTGTCAATTTATTTGACTTATTGTTTGATATCTTCTTTATTGTTTGGTATCAAGTGTTTTTGCTTAACGAAATTTCAGTGCAATTGCGGCGCTATAATGTCTATGTTTGTTTCAATTGCTTCCGGTTAAGAAAATAATTGTGCAAGTCAATTTATTTTGGTTTGTATGTATTATTTATGGCTTAACAAAATACGGGATCATTTGTTTAGTCCAATTCGATTCCGGATAAGAGAAACTAAGTTAATTCCGATCGTAGTTAGACTTATCAAATTGAAGGATTCGGTTATTCAAGTCTAATCGAATGCCTTGACAAGAATACTAGTTTAACTAACCTAGCACTTGTTTTGTCTAAAGAGAAAGGTCTAAGTTATTGTCTGAATAATTAGAACCCGATGAGAGAAATAAAGTTAATTCTGATCTTTATTTTGGTCTTATCGAAATAAGCGATTGTATGTGTACAATCGGTTTAACAAGGGAACTAAGTTTCTTAGTCAATTTGTTAAATTATTAGAGAAAATTGCTTCAGACAATAGTTTTCCTTGATAACATATTAAGACTAAATTACTTGTAGTTTCGGTTTTAATATTGGTTATCTAAAGTGGTATGTGAAACCTTCGTGCTTAACTCTTATAGGTTGAATACAAGTCTATTAGATTTGTAAGATCCTTTCGGTTTGACCTTTATTTGCTCGAACCTTTGTCATTTTGTGACAAAAAGGGGGAGAAATATATGGAGTAAACAAGTGATTTGCAATCACTAAGGGAAGGACAATTGTGCTTAAACGTTATATCTAACGAAAGAGTAAAGCATTGACTAAGGGGGAGAAACATATCATATTGCTGTGTAGTTATCTTGACTACAAAAGTGGAATAACAAAGATGTTCGGATTGAATATCTACCTACCTTTAGGGGGAGTATAAGCTTTATTATTCAGATGTCAACAACGACATTTATTGATTGAATATATGCAGGTTATTGTGCTGTTGAAACTTGGAATCGAGCGTATGTATAATGAATTCTTGTAATTTGTTTATCCGTATGTATTAAGAGTTTTGTGACTAAAATTGACAAAGGGGGAGATTGTTAGAGCATAGCTCGGTTGAACCCACCAAATGTTGGTATGTCAAGTTTGGTTGTCATATTTTAGTGAATCAAAACTCATCTAAGATTCGCTTGATTATGTACTGGAGACAACTTCGTATAGGTTAGACTAGAAAGTCTAGGAATATGAGACATACAAGTATTACTCGAAGACCTGAAGAACGTAAAGAAGTAACGAGCTACAACGACGACATCATCCTTCCTCTTGAGGTTAGTAATATTGACTTGAGTTGTTTCATTCCTAACGTATCTTTCAAGTCGTGCTATATTGGAAAACATAACTGCGAAGATGCGAATGAATATTTTACTCTAGTAGTAAGACATGATCATATGATCATAGTATTAAGGAATTAGACTACGAAGTATAACGCTTATCTTTTGAACTTCAAAGATATGACATCGACATAATCATATGAATGCTATTGTGATTATGTGTATGGGTAAAGGTGAAGATTTCATCTTAGGAAACAATGTTTTACATTTGTTTAAAGGAAGTACATTTATGAACTTGTTTTATGAATCGAAAGGGAAATCGCTAGGCTTATTGGTATTGTTATTCATTGCATATCTTTGGATTACCAATATGTGTGAGATGGTAGAACTGATCATAACTTGTTATGTATCTTGGTATAACTAATCACAATGCCTGACTTATGATTTGGTATGACTAGTTTTGTTTAATTAGTGTAACCGATCTTAAGTAATCACCTGAGATGGTATGATCGATATTTATAATTGGTGTGACCGATCCAATTAATTGGTGTGACCGATCACAAAAGAGTTGTGTAATCGATCCTTGTAATTGGTGTAACCGGTCCTAGTAATTGGTGTAACCGATCCTGGTAATTGGTGTAACCGATCCTAGTGACTGGTGTGACCGATCACAAGCAATACCATGAGTATATGGTAACCGGTCCTGGTAATTGACGTAACCGATCCTGGTAACTGATCTAACTGGTCCTGATAACTTGTGTGACCGATCACAAGTGTTCCATATTAAGGTATAACCGATCCTAGTGATTGGTAGAACCGATTGAACCCATGAGTGTGATTTGATATTTGATCAATCACATAGTTTTCTTGGAATACAGATGAACCAATTCTAAACTTGTTTGGAAATGTGGTATAATCGATTCCAAGATTATAAATATGAAAGATGATTTACAAATAAAAGATGTCAACATACTTTGAACACGAACAGTAACTCTTATCTTTTATTATTCAAAGATATTCCTTAATTACTCAAGGAGATCCCGGTCTGAAATAAATTAAGAATCTTTTAATTAAGGTTGTTAATTTTATATGCTTTAATTACTAGCAATTAAATGCATATCTCTAGAGAATAAAAATTAGTAATGTGCATTTACTAATTGGAGATTTTCTATTGAGAGATTTCGTAAAATATTGGACAAAGCATTTCCTGGAATTATGAAAACCGATTGGGCATTTATTGCATATCTCGAGAATACTTTCGGTTTTGGAAATTCCTTGGTGTCCAAACATCCTTGGTCTATAAATACCTAAGTTTGCATTTCTAGCAAACTATCCTAAGATCCAGGAAAACTTCATCTTTTTGTTGTTTCTGGTGGAGCCGTCTATTCTGAGAGGAAAGTACACTAATTAGGCGAAATCTCTTACGACCGTTCGTTTAAAGACTTCTGTGGGATCAAGAAGTTCTACGAGTACCGTTGGTGGGAAACTAAATAATTGCAGTTTATAAGTTTTCGATTGATTTGATTGACTAGCGGTTGTTGAACTTTGATTGCACCTTGTTTGTTTATTCTTGAGAATCTTCTCTTCTGATATAAGATTCACTCAAACTAGATCGAAGTGTCGACGGGATCTTTAGAACTGTTTGTAGATCTAAAGACATCTTGTGATAATCCATTGTTAACAGACTCTGTCCTGTGCGTGATTGATCACAAGAGATTCAAGTGGTGTTGTGCAGGTTTTAATTGAATATTAAAGAAGATTTGAAGACGAAGAAGATTTCTTATTGGTTTATCATATCTTTGTGTAGCACAAACCTTGATCGGCTGGGATCCAACTAGAATCGGATTTATTCGATTGATTAGTTGCGTGAGATCGGTAACACCTAATAGTTCTCTTGAGATCTATTTTGATTGTTACAAATCCGAATCTTATTACTTAGGTAATAAAGATTGGATTGATCTAACCAGGCAAAGGAGTTTATTAGTTATAACGGAAGAGCCTTTGCATATGACTTGAGATATCTTTATCTGGAAAGAATTAAGAGAGTTGTTACCAAACAGATTTGTTGTTCCTTTACTGTTTGGAATGTGATCCAAAGGAATTATTCCATTGCGTGCACTTATTGAATGTCGGAAGCACAGGGATACTGAAGAAACTAAGTGAACTAGGGTTAGTTGCTTGGTCTCAACTATATGAATTTGGTTTAGATTTTGTATAGCGGCTTAATTCTGAGAGCATTCAATTCTGGACTAGGTCCCGGGGTTTTTCTGCATTTGCGGTTTCCTCGTTAACAAAATCTTGTTGTGTCTTTTACTTTTCTATTTCCGCAATTATAATTGTTTATTATAATTAGAAGTAAAATACACAAATGTTAACTCTACTTTACTTGATAGTGATCCTATAGATTTTGGTTAAGTCTGAACCTATTATCAAGTAATCACACTTTGATTGTTGTATTGTCTCGATCTCGTATCCATAGACGATCACACAAAGTGTAAATACCGATTTGTCGTATTGTCTCGACTTTGTTCATAGACAATCACTTTCGGTAAGAGGACTTATAGGTGGATAAATTAAAGATTGTGGTTTATTTGGGTACCCTCATCTTTTCACCTTCAATCTTAAGGTTTTATGCAACGAGAAGTTTTTCTTCTTTTCTCTCTAACTTTTTATTCCCCCATAAGCATAAGAGGTTTTCCATGCATCAACCTATTTGACAATCTCACAACATCAGCAACATCATAAACACAAAGACATTATGCAGCAAACCCATTTTATTTCATCAAAGGAAGATTACAAAGTTTGTCCATCACATGGACCAGACAGGTATCATTCTCTTAATTATGCGTTATTCTCTCAAACATGAGACTACATCTCTACAAACTCTCCTCTGTGAAATCCTACTGATTTACAATGCCTCTCATACTATGTATACACTAGTTACATTGCCAAAATCGTGCATAACCGAATACACAAGCCTTGGACATCCAAGTGTCCAAGGGGTAGTTTCCATAACCACTTATAGAACACTGACTATGCAGTGTAGCGCCATCATGGATGAACACTGACTAGGCCGGCTATGCTGTAATGCGCAATTTTTGCTCTTCACTAGCCAGACCCCTAATAGACCTCCCCAACCCGCAACCAAGTATAAACTCTATACTTTTCTTAACTTCATGGCATGCACTCTCAGAACCATTTTTGAATTTCAGCAATCTTTGCTGGCTTTTGCAAAACGCCCTTAGCCAACTTCTATACTTTAGCATCAGCTTCACTTAGCTTTACTGCCTTACCATTGATCCTACTAACTTGAACTTTGTTGTTGTATTGTGCATACATTCCAACTCCACCTCAAATATTATATCAATGCCCAAATGCAAACTGAAATTCTTCTTTCCAATTCCCCAAATCAGGCTTGAACTTCACTTGAATCAATTGCGCCTAAGTGTACACAAGTAATGATTCTTTCCAACTGATCAAAATGATCATTGCTATAGTTTTTTGCCTTCACACTGCGACTTTAGTTGCACCTTGCAACATAAAAGGACTTATGCAAAACTCGGCCTCATTCTTCAATCATGTTGCGCCTACACAAAAACATATGCCAAAGAACCAACACCTTTTTGTTCTTTGCTTGCATTGTCGCAACACCAGAATTGAAATGCATGACTTTGGTATAGTCATGACTTAGGAGTTAGGACTACCCAGGACATCCCACCGTCACTTTGGACAAGGTATCCTCTTCACGCGCCTTTGAAACCAACATGCCTCACTTGTTCTTTCAAACTGATACACTTTAATGTAGTGGAAAACAATATAGTCTTCCATGCCATAAAAACTCATTTACTTGATGGAATTACTTCTACATTCTTATCGCGTTACTCCATGCTTTCGCTGCCAATATGATGTCGCAATGTAACTCTCAACAACAAACTCGTCTGTGCCACCAACTCTATTTGCTTCTTTCTCTTTCAACGTGTTTTATTGCATATTTTGGTTTAATATTCTATGTAGTATCTTCGACGCGAACTAGATTTACTTTGAATAAAAGAGACAAAAACTTTCGTCTCAAATACCCTCATTCACTACTACCTTACATAAAGATACTTCATCCCAACACCAAGGTCCACACAACCCAAAACTGAAAGTATACTCAAACTTAAGCAAATACTTGCACCAACTTATTGCAAACTTGTAAGACCCAACAAGCCTTGCAATAGTGACTTCATCTTTGCTTTCAAGCAACAAACAAGGAAGCAATACATCACCTAATATCTCCAATGTAGCAATTTACTTCGCCACATGCATTCTTCAAACTATCAACGTTCTTATGTAACTCCCATAACGACGCACAATATAATTGACACTTAGTTGAATACTCCTTCAAACCGATGCTTTTATTTTTCCTTATCTTTCATGAAGATTTCTTCAAGAATGACTTCATGCCATCCTTATGCATCGCCACTACTTTTTCCTTCCTTCTCCATGCATCCACAATTCGGCCTAACTTGTATCTCTAAAACGCATTTTGCATTTTGACCATGCCAAAATCATATTTGGCGCATGCCACTGTTGCATATTTACTATGATAGTTAGCATCCAAAGTTTGACACAATCTTGTGCACCTTTACACAATAGGGTCATACTAACTTGGTGATTTTGAGCATTACCATAAAGATTAGTAAGCCATATGATACTCAATGAATTTCGCGGATAAATCCCTAA
The DNA here is from genome assembly GCA_023531105.1 of Papaver atlanticum. Taxonomy (NCBI): domain Eukaryota; kingdom Viridiplantae; phylum Streptophyta; class Magnoliopsida; order Ranunculales; family Papaveraceae; genus Papaver; species Papaver atlanticum. The sequence continues at coordinate 4,251,117 of JAJJMB010017986.1, read as the reverse complement.
CTTGGACAGTTGTAAATAAGGCCAACAATCCTTGTAAATGAGGCACTCACTGCCTACGTTCCTTGAAGAATAATTAACGCATTATACTTCAAACTTGGAATTCATTTTTACTATCCATGCACATCTGGTTTCTCTTGTCTTTCCCTTTCTCCAAATCAGTTTAGTAGCAATACTGATTTGTAGTCGAAAAGAACATCCGCCTATGATCGAATACAGGTCTTTGGACACCCTTATCCAAACATATCGATCCCACTTGCATAAACCAAGTGCAAGCACACATCTTGTGCGCATCTAGCATCAACGAAGAATTCTTTGCAAACGCAAGACCGTGGTGGATCGGTTTTTCCCTAACTTATGTTTTTTTCTTCAGCCTTTCTATAAGCTTTATGCTAGACAAGAATTGGCCATCCAATCTTTCTTTCATGGCATCACAAATTCATTCGCATCAATTCATGTTTTATAAAGTTTCAATTATGTTTGGTATTGTTGATGGTGGATTTTTTATGAAGGTTAAATTCGTAAAATCGCATAGGAAAATTATGTATCTCCGACCACCATCAGAAGCATAGAAAATTTCATATCTTCACGTTCCGCAAGACAAGTGTGAAAACGCGGGGGTACCAAAATACATCACCAATTTTTTCTTAGGCAATCTACATGGACAAACTCAATACAACTCTGAGAGTTCAACACAATCAAGAAATATTATCTAGAGTTCTCTCTCTCTCTCTCTCAATTAGAACGTTTACAGAATCAAATTCGTGAACCTAATTACAAAGAAATTACTTGGACTGTCATAATCCGTCCTTTTGAAATGCTCTTCCGCCAAAACCGACTCTCTTAGAGATGGATACACATTTTATGGTGTATTTTCAAAGTAAAATTTAAATAGAATAATGGATTAAAGAAGAAGATAATGATATAATTCGAAGAAATCTATATAACCAAAACGTTTTGAAATAAGTCTTTCTAAGTTGACTTTTGGTCAAACCTAATTCATGAGCTATTATCCTCACGTTTTGGACCTGTAAGGCTAAAACAAAATGTCCATCAAGCCTGAATTTTCCTTGACCCAATCGGCTACTCTTGTTTTCTTGTTTTTGCATGCACACGTTTTAAGGCTGGAGAGTTTCTAGGTTCTATGATCGCAAGCACCACCTAAACCTAGAGAAAGAGATAGCCGACTCTTCTTTTCCTTTCCGTTCACAGTGAACACGAACCCTAAATAGATCATCTCCTTTTCCTTTAGATCTCCTTTCGTTCACTTTTGAGCTCAAAACCAAAGCAGCAGTGAACGATCCCTGTCTCTTGTTGTAATTAATCTTTTCATTTAAACTAATGGAAGACCAAGTAATGGCTTTTTCGATGCGGCACATCGCGGATAATACTATGATTTTTCTTCCCATTGTGCATTATCATCGTATTTGGATTTAAGCGATTAAGGTAGGGGTTTCTACATAATCCTAAAACTAAACTATTTTGGTATGAATTTTGTTTGCATCATCATCTTTATATCTTTTTTATACATATAAATATATCGTACTCTGCATGTGTTTAGTGGTCGTTCGTGTTCTTATCATCCGGTTGATTTGGCTTTTGTTTTATGTGGAAAGACGTAACAAGATGATTTTCAAGTCTGTTTTGGTCATGGAAAGACATACCAAAAGAGAAGTAATGCAAGTTCTGTTTTGTAAACTAATGACTAATAAATTTATGTATAGGTGTGAACGGCTAACTTGTTTGACTTCTGCTCACTACACTACAGACAAAATTGTCAAATGCTAAATACTGCTAGTAGCAAGTCGTGATAATATAGGTACACTCACATTTAATTAACAGCAACACTAACGCGCAAATGTAATTTAGATGCGATATTTTGTGAACAATAATAATCCACTTGAGATACATCTTCACAAAAATAATAATAATAACATTAAGGAAAGTGAAGAGTTTTAAACTCTATTAAGGAGTTGTTATCGGCAAACATAAAATACTGTTCGCAAGTAAAAGATTCAAAGATGAGAAATTAGTGGTAGTCTTGGTCCGTAGAATATTAGTCGGTCTATGATATTATGAATTTGGGTAATCTACTTGCTAAGAGAGCAGGGCCTCGACTATTCAAATAGTTCGTGTGCACCGGTGGACAGTAGATGGTGTTAGAGCCAAGAGATCAGGGGCACAATGGAAAGAAATACCTTGTGAGCACCGGTGGGAAATAGGTTGATTGTGATTTGGGTTGAGGTCCATGAATAATGATATGGAGTTGTCTAAAGGTTGGTAAAGATTTGGGTTGTCGAGTTTGTTGAGTTCAGGACCACAACTATTCAAATAATGTGTGTCGCTGCTGGAAATAGTGGTTGTAAGTTTAAAGTATTTAAGGATTTGTCGGAAAGGTCTAGTTAAGACAATGAAGTGAGAAACATCTAAAATAAAAAGTTACGAAGTTTGGAACACACCTAAAGAAATTGCTAGTAATATTTGGTTGAACGAAAATTAATAATAAAGGTTCTAAAATGATTTAAGAAGTTAATTACTTAAATTAGAAGCGCGATTGAGTAAAAAGTTGAAATAAAAATCAGTAAATAATTGAAACGCTGAAATTGTTTATTTGTGCTTTTAATGCATCGTTTAATTTATTTTTCCGTTGCACTATATTATTTTTGGAAATTTCCTACCGGGCTGTGGTTGCTCACCCCTTTTCCCTCTCTTCCTACAGAGTATACAGAGACACTAGCTGAAGAAAAGAAATTATAATTTATCACGAGGAATTGGGCGTTGGTATTTTAGTATCTTTGAATTTTGCTTTACTTGATTTGTTTATAATGGATTGTAACCATTTAAATTGTTTTGTAAGTATTTTAATTATTCAAAATATTTATTGGATTTTCTTTCGTAGTTCTAAATTATTCTTATTTTAAAAAGAAAAATCTGGACCTACGATAGTGGCACTCCGGGATTCTGGACTAGGTTTTAGTGCCAGAATCCGCGGGGTATGACATGGACGGTACCAAAGACCAATGTCCAAGAATCAATCAAGTCGTATCCAACAAACTAGGTCGGATGTATCTACTATGATTGATTAACGTACAACCTGTGATATTTCAATTATAAAGATAAACAATATAATGCGGATTTTTTTTTAACATAGACACCATAAGTCTTGTTAACGAGGAAACCGCAAATGCAGAAAAACCCTTGGACCTAGTCCAGATTGAACACCAAACTATATTAAGCCGTTATAGACACTAGCCTACTACCAATTAACTTCAGACTGGAATGTAGTTGAGCCCTAAAAGGTATCCCACCGATTAAGGTACAGTCGCGCTCCTTACGCCTCTTGAATTCCAGCTGCGCAATTGATTTCCTTAGCTAATGTCATACCAACTAAGAATTGCTTCAACTCAATTGAAGACTTTAAACCAATCTGCCTCCCACATATTAAGCATATACATGATTTCCTTTTACAATCAAAAAGTTTGATCAAAGGTGATGGAAATCGATAGCACTAGACAAAGTCTAGCTATCCTCAAAATCCGAACTTATGCAACCCGAAGTGCAGCCTAGATTATTATGCACCTCACAAGTACGAAACTTGTAGAATCAACAAAGTTTGAGATGAAGAGAACTTTGATGATTTATATCTATCTTGATCAAGTGAGCATCTCAACAATCGATCAAGATCAGGATACTCGAGTTATCAAAAAAAGATAATTGGATCTGGCTTTACGAATACCTATGAAGTATTTGTAGTCGCTAAACCATAAAAGGGTTAGGAAGAGGACGACTCTAGATACAACTAGGACACACCAAAGTAGTGTCGGGATTCAAAGATCCCAGTTGCTTAAAGTTCTCCTTTTATAGACATTCAAAGCATAAGTTGCTTTAGGTTTAAGCTAAGATAGCTTTGGAACCAAGCAATCGGTATCCACCGTTTGATGAATCTGATTTACATAAAAAAGATATATACACTATGGTTAGGTGAAACCGTAACCAAACCGTGTATAAAGACTATATTCAAGGTGTTTAGCCGAAACTAGCCGATTTGAACTTAAAAGCTTAATACTCATTTTCATAAACACTTAAGATATTAACCTTGAGTCATAATCATGTGATCAAATAAGTATAGTGTTATTAGAGAATTGATCAAATGTTAATTATCTCGTAGAAATAATTTTATCGCACTTAAAAATAATCGACATGGTTAGTAAATGCACAAAGTACAAATACCATATCCGTTCGTGACTCAGGTCAGTCATAGTACGTGTACAGGTTTGTAAACTTTTAACCAAACCAAGTTCCAAAGTTCACAGAAATATTTAGGTATGCATACCGGGATACCTTAAGACTACGACCGGTTATGGAGTCCACAAAACTGTTTTGGTTTGCGTACCAGTTTGGATACACACCCGAGTTCAGGAACACAGAACTATTTTGGTACGTGTACCGGGTTGGATACTAACCCGGTTCCTTGACCACAGTTCTTAAATGGTTTGCATAAGAGTATCCGGTTCACGAGTTAAACAGATTTTTTTTATGATGTGCATAAAGATATGCGTACCACAAATATGCAATTCGATATATATAGATACTCCGCTACGTGTACGAGTACATGTAATACGAGTTTAGATTTATAAAATTTTTCCCAGTTTGTAAGACTGATAACACTATCTTGTATCCGAATCTATAGTAGTTTTATATTTTTCTCTAAATCGATTCGAAACATTTTCAAATAACATCAATGACACATATCACTGTTCCAGGCTATTTTCGAATGATAACTTGAATCATGATTTTGATTCTGAACAATAAATTGTCCTTAAACGAAATTCATCAAGTATGACCAAATGTTCATTAAGCTTAGTCATTATGTTTCGAGAACTAATTACCAATATAAACTTGACTCGAAATTCTTGTCTATGCATGATAGTCTAATTAGTTTTGCGACATCGTATCAAATGATATAAAAGTAAATATAACTTGAGAAATAGGTGGTTCAGTCTTTATTTACCTTTTGTTGATGAAGTTCTCCAAAAGCTTTGGTTGATCTTCGCCTTCAAACGGTAGAAATAAATGATGACTGTCGTGATCCACTGTTTCTCAACCACATTTTTATCCTAGTCCAAGACTTAACTAGTTGTAGACTAGAAATCAAATATAGTTTTGACAACTAAATTTGACAACAAGCTTGAGATAGCAACACTTGTGATTCCGACCGAGCAATGCTATAATAATCTCCCCCTTTGTCAATTTTAGTGAAAAAGCTATCAATACATATAGATAAAAAAAAACTTTGAAAAATCCTCAAATCCATCATGTCTTGATTTCCTTGGTTTCTTCAACTCCTTGAACTCTTTTTAATTTCAAGTAGCAATGATTTTGAACGTGATCAACTCAACATCGTTGTTGTCGAAGATCCGTATCCATAGTGATAACAACTTTGAAAACAAGTATTCTCAATCGTCGTTATACTGAATCATAGTATTATTAACTTCTGCAAAGTTCAATTGTATCCCAACTCTGAAGTAATACTATGGTGATATGTTTGTCCCCTTTAATCAATACTTACATCTTTTGCATAATAGGTGAAACCTATAGATTATTGATTCACTCCCCCTTACACAATGATCTGTAAACCATATGTATGTAGTAGAAACTACTAAATAATTCTCCCCCTTTTTGTCAACAAAATTGGCAAAGGTACGAATATCGTGGGATCGTAATGAATATAACCAAAAGATATGTCAAGTTTTAAGGAAGTTAGAGATACTACATTAAAGCATAGTTAAAATGCAACCCCTCGTATCAAATTTATTTCGATGATATCACATAGTAAGTAATACTTAGCGCTCATCTAGGAGATTTAAGATACAAGCATCCCCTTTAAATTCCACATCCACACACCCCACAAATATAACGATTAAGCACAAGTTCATTTAAGAACTTTCCCCATTTGATGTATTCCCAAGAGAACAACATGAGTGACCTTTCTTTATGAAAAAGAAGGATTTTATCGGACATTAACAAATCACATGGATTTGTATCCGGAAAATCGACTTAAAATAATCTCAACACCAGTTACGGACAAAAAGATAATCTTGATAGATATGACTCAACATAAGAAAATCTTACGGAGTGTGTCAAGCAGTAAAAACACAGAAGTATGATCACAAGTAGATCAATACTGCGAGAAAATTCTCAAAGAGTTTGTTCTATTTTCCGTTTATAAAAACATAATAGATTTAACGTCTGAGCATATATGAAATATCAGCTCGATTCACGAAGAATCATAAAGGAACATATATTTTATAAGACTTTTGTAATAATTAAACCAATAACGATTGCATACTGCAAGTTCATTTTCCAACAACTCTAGAATTTAAATAAATAAATCTAAAAACATAAAAGATGAAAATCGTTGGAAATAGCTTGTGTAATCACAATTTTTGCTATACCAAACCCTAGTTATCCTTCTCAAAATAAGAATCAATTCCCACAAGAACTTTTTTAGACATGTATCAGGTGTCTGATTGCCTGAGCAGAGAATTCCTTCTCATTGTTGAAAAACTCATCGATGATAGGATCATTTAGTTTTTCTAAGTCTTCAGAGATGTCTATTAACTCACTAAGTTTTGTCCTCAGTTTACTCAGAGTAGTTTTTGACTGATCCAACGAGTGTTCATAGTAAGTTATCTCATCTAAGGATTGATTTATTCGAAACTTCAAATCATTCCTCTTGGATACAAAGTTCTTCACTGTAGTCCTAAAATCATTATCCTGTTGAAAAATAGATAAAAGACAAGTTGAGGAAGAACCTTCTTCATCTGCAGTTGATATCCTCTTCCGAAACTTTGATGATTTGATTCTTTCAAACAAGTAGACGTTGGCAGCTTCTACTGCATCCTTCTTGGTAATTCCTCTTGTTACAGGAGCCATGGAATCAAAATTTATTAACGAGATGAGAGTATGCATTTATCCCTTAAAAAGTGAAAAATGACCTACTCTAACACGGTCCGGGAACCAGTGGACATAACATAGACATTGTTGTCCATGAGCCCAAAAGATAATATACAAATTTTGACTAATTTAATATACAAATTGTGGTTACCAGATCTCATGGATTATATCATAGTTTATCACATAAAATAGACACATCATCTTAGCTCGAATAAACAGGGTTTAGAGCACAAGAGACGGTTAATCAATACTTAAGGATATTAATTGGTTATGGAACACAGTTATGTATTCTAGGTTTTGGAGCTGGCTCGACAAAAACATTCACACCAACAGTTCTATGATATTATTATGAGATAAGTCACACAACAAATAATAAAAAGAAGTCAATTCATACTTGAGCAGCCTTGTCATCACAAAAGGTAATGTGATGAGATTTTGTGCAACCTCATTTTCTCAAGCTAAAATATTGAGGCTGCAATCATTAATACAATTAAGTAGTGATGGGGTGAGTGGAACACTCACCTTTGCGTCACTAGATTACTTTTTCAAGGCCTTTTGTGCATTCAGGAATCTTACCTTTTCTGCTTCTGTTACTCCATTGTCTCTTCGTCTTTGAAGTTCCAGGATTATTCTTCAAAAGTTGACTCATTTTATGCATGTCATTCTGAAGTTTAACAATTCTTGAGTTATTCTTCTTGAATTTTCGACATTTTTCCTGAACATGTCCCTTGCATCCACAAAAGGATCAATGCATTGATATCTCAACTTTAGAAGGTTCGGCTACCTGTTTATCACAAGCAACTGTTTCCTTTTTGTACGAGCCGGTAGGAATGAAACAGTTGTTGGTGATAGAGGTCTTGCTAGAGAATCCAATGCCATTAGTGTTACCAAAGGACTTTTGCCCAAACAACATAGCTGAGATCTTGTCAGAGCTTCCCGAGAGCCTTTGTAGATCACACTTGAGGGTATCAATCTCATTGTCTTTGACAGATAAGGTTTCAATAAACTTCTTATTAAGTTTCTCTAACTCAGGATTTTTCAATTTAAGAGATGATTCGAGTTTTTCCACAGTTTTCTTCAAACATAGGTTTTCTCGATGAATTTCTTCACTGTTATTCAAGAATTCCATAATCTCATTTTCTGGCTCAGAATTAGAAGCTGAATCAGAATCAACTGATATTTCTGCATAAGGGGCGGAATTTTCTGTCTGATGTTCATAAGTAAGCTAATCAGAGTTATCAAGTGAAACAATGATATCATTATTTCTTCGAAGAGAACTTCCATCTTGAATAATTAAATCATCTTGAAACTTGGTTCACGAGCACCGCTTTCCAGATCGTCTGTACTTCCTCAGGATATTTTTGACTTGCTGTGTGATCAAAGATATATTTTTTTCATCGTGATAAACACAACAGTCGCTATCCCAAAACAAGTTTTCCTTCGATGAAGTCATACTTGTATTGGTTATGGCTTTAAGTGCAGAAGTGATATCTTTAGCCACACTATGCTCGTGATCAATTTTTTTAAACTTTCCAACGAGACTGTTTCTGGAGAGTGTTTCAAGGCTATTATCTTCCATGATGACATGTTTCTTAGACTCGTATCTCGCTGGTAAAGATCGAATAATTTTCATCACAATGTCCTTTTAGGGAATAGTCTTCCCTAACACAAAACATGTTTTAACAATTCTAGACACCTTTTGATCAAATTCATCAAACGAATCTTCATTAGACATACGAAGATTTTCCTGGGCAGAACTTAGGTTTTGAAGCCTAGATTCTTTCTATGAGGTATCCCCTTCAAATATGGTTTCTAAGATATCCCAAGCATCTTTAAACTTAGTGCACGAAGTCACATGGTGCTGAAGATCTGGGATTATGGCATGGATAATATCGTTTAACCTGTCAAAATTATGCTTTACAACACTTATCTCGGTTTCACTATATTGTCCTAATGACTTTGCAACTGTGTTTCCGTCTCTAATAACTGTTGTCGCATCGTATCCAATAACTACAAGTTTCCATGTCTCAAAGTCATGAGCTTGTAAAAAGGAACACATAACAATTTTCCACCATAAGTAATTTGTGCCATCAAATGCTGGTGCTACGTTTATTGAGATTGCACTCTTATCCATATAGTCAGACTGCTTCAAACACAGACTTGCTGGGTCTTAACGTGTTTGTCTGCTCTGATACCAATTGAAAATGCTGGGGTACCAAAATACACCACCAACTTTTTCTTAGGCAATCTGTATGGACGGAACGGCTACTACTGTAGTTTAGGCTTGGCCTGTTCGATTATGATTTTCGAACCTAAAAAGAAAGTACCACAGCGGTGCATTTGTTTTGCCTAGAAGTAATTTTTAGGTATCAACACATCTAACGGTGATTATTGATTGCTTGATTCCAAAGCTATCTTAGCTTAAATCTAAAGCAACCTTGACCTTGAAAGTTTATATAAGGAGAACCTCAAGCAACTGGGATCTTTGAATCCCTCTCACTATTCTTGTGTTCCCTAGTTGTAAACTAGAGTCGTCCTCTCCTTTAAACCTTTTTAGGTTTAGTGACTAAAAAGACTTCACCTAGGGATTCGTGAAAATATGTCAAATTATCTTTATCTTGATAGTTCGTGTATCCTGATCTTGCTACTGATTGTTGAGCCTTTAGCTCCAACAGGCGAGATAGATAGAAATCACAAAGTTCTTCGTCTCAAACTTTGTGATTTCACAGGTATATTCCTCTATAACGATTCTTTGTTGAAATCGAAGTAGGAATTACTTGCGAGGTGAATAAAAATCTAGGATGCTCTTAGGGAGTCGTAAGTACTGTATTTTTAGGTTTGCTAGACTTTTTCTATTGCAAATGATTTCATATCTTACCTTAATTTTTGATCAAAGAGGAAATCATATATAAGCTTATCTGTGGGATGCAGATTGGTTTAAAGTCTTCAATTGAGTTGATGCAACTCTTAGGCTGTAAAGGACGTCAGCCAAGGGAACCAATTACGCATAATCTTGCGAGATTCAAGAGGCGTAATGAGCGCGACTGTAACTGAATCACTGTTTCGGTAGATTCGGTCTCAACTACATTCCATTCTAAAGTTTTGATAGTAGGCTAGAGTCTATAGCGGCTTAATACAGTTTGGTGTTCAAATTTGTACAAGGTCCCAGGGTTTTTCTGCATTTGCGGTTTCCTAGTTAACAAAAATTCCGGTGTCTGTGTTATTTCTTTTTCCGCATTATGTTGTTTATCTTTATAATTTAAATATCACAAGTTGTACATAAATCAATCAAAGTAGATACGTCCATCGTAATTGTTGGATACGACTTGATTGATCTTGGATATTGATCTTTGGAATCGTCCAAGAACACTCACGATATAATCAGGTTCACGGACTTGTTTCCGAATACATATTGATTGTCATAGTAAGAGATATAAACTCTTCATATAATTCTTGATTGAGATTCATTAAGTTGTAAGTCTCGGAATTGTATTTGAGTTTAGTCCATATAGGTTGCCTAATAAAAAGTTGGTGGTGTATTTTGGTACCCCCGCATTTTCAAGACAGTTCACGAACCATTGCTAACTGATTTTTGAAAGTTGGTATTATAGGCTAGCGGTTGACGAACCCAGTTTACAAACCATGGTCAACTGAGTTCAATAGTATTGTAGGGTTGGCGAACTCGGTTCACGAACCGTTGCACCCTGACTCGAGAACAAGCTTATTGGTTCACGAACCTTGTTATCAACCGTCCCTGTAGATTTTAGCATATGCTCAAAGACTTATTTTTTAAATATGTTTAGCATTGCTAGAACTCTCTCAAACACTTCTGAGACTTCATTGTTCACTCAAACACTTATGTGTGTGCATTATGTTTAAATTGTTAGGTGTCTAAATAAACATCATATTCATGAGTTTCTGCTATAGCGAAACATGAGTGAAAAGTCATTTCTACCGATATCCTGAAAAAATCTTTTTCTCAGGTACTTGAGACACTCTAAGCATTCCATTGGTTATGTATCAACGTTCCAACAAAAATACTTGTATCTATCAAATATCCCAAGTTCAGCGGGGTAATTGCATTAAAAATAAATAAAATTTAGCAGATGGTGTTGCTACAGTTGGTGGCCAATTCTCTTTGGGAAAAAAAGTATTAATTGCTTATATGCCATGGGAAAGCTATAATTTTGAAGACGCCTTACTTATTAGTGAACGTCTAGTATATGTCGATGTTTATACTTCGTTTCATTTACGGAAATATGAAATTCAGACTCATGTGACAAGCCAAGGACCTGAAAGGATCACAAATGGAATACCGCATTTATAAACCCACTTACTCCGGAATTTTTATAGAAACGGAATTGTGATGCTAGGGTCTTGGGTAGAAACAAGTAATATTATAGTAGGTAAATTCACGCCTTAGATGACGAAAGAATTATCATATTCCCTGAGAAGATAAATTATTATGGGTTATACTTGGCATTCAAGTATCCACTGAAAAGGAAACTGTTGATGGTGAGTTTTGGCCTTGACCCAGTTGTAGAAATATATTGAAAATCCCTGACCCGGCATAAGGATTATTGAATCTGTATTAATATATTTTGTATTCCGCAAGTGAATCACGGACTTAGTAGTCCTAAAGCTATTCTAAAAATGTATCTGCATGTCAAATGTCAGGGGCTTCCCCAGCAGAAACCTCGTTATTTCATGTACGTCGATACACATACCTTTTATGCCATATACATGGCATTATTCATATTAAGAATAGGATTGAACGCCATTATTGAATTAACATGCTTCTGAGAATATCATATTTAGTACATAGTCATATCAGTATTGTCTCAAGTTGCAAACTCCCACGGTCGAGTTCTTTGAACATACTATAGCGGCAATATTGTATTAAAGTTCATACTAGAATAACATTAAAACCTCAAATCTAGGCCTGGCATATTTCCCTAAGCTTATACCCTAGATTATAACTATATAGTAATCACATCATAAGCATATACCCTCAAATCTTAGCAAACTCTAATGTCCCGTATGAAATCATCTCAAAACAATCGGCTAAGTTCATGAAATGCCAAAACACAATTTGGCGTAGTATGGCCTGTGGCATACCCACTATCGTGCTATAACATAAGTTGTGCATTATTCCCGGCCTTGGTAGCTATAATGAAGGCCATGGCCTAAATCACGTGTGAATCTCGGCCTTGGTAGCTATGGACAAGGCCAAGGTAAGGTCACGCGCGCTATTATTGTCCTTAGCAGCTGATAGACGCATTTATGTGTCTATTTTCATCTCTTTTGTGTATACTGTTAGTACCCATTTCTGTACTAATTTTGGTATTTTACCCCTTTGTAGGTGTTTTTGGAGGAATAGGCTTTTGCGGCAAAATTGGCTCGAAAAGTTGTTAAAGGCTCCTGGGAGGACATTTGCTATTCGGACTCTCATTTTGGATAAGGGGTAACCTATTTCCAAGCAGCTGCTAAGTACAGACCGGGTCTGGATAGGGGGAGGTCACATTTCTTCACGTTTTCAAAAACAGAAAAATGGCGGGAAAATTTTCAGAAAACAGACGATTTTGTGGATGGATTGTTTATCGATTTTTAGGGAGATTAAAGGGCTGAATTTGATTGGGTTTGTTCCTATGGACTTAACAGGCGAGGTAAGGGTGTTGGAATGGATCCAAAGTGGCTAGAACTCGAATTGGAAGCGAAAAAAGGTTAAAAATATCACGGTTTATTTTGGGCAAGTTTCTTGGTTTATTTTTGGAAACTTACGTGAAGAAGAGGAAGGAAACTCTTCTTAGAGATTTGTTTCTATCACGGGAGGAGTTTGGACAGCTGAGAACACGTGAAACAGAAGAAAAAAAAGAAATATCGCAACTTGCTGTGGAGGAAAAAACCAAAGTTATTCTCGAATTTTCTTTGCTCTACTATGTATAAAAGGGTTGGAATGAGTCCTAGGAAGGTAACCAAGACCTTAGGGGAAAGTTTAGAGCCTTAGAGAAGCCAGAAAAATCATTAGAAGAGGATCGGGTTCTGCTGCTGCTGCTGTTGCCGGAGAAGACGAAGAACACAGAACAACGGAAAAAGAAAGTTGCAGAGGCAGACTTATTTTCAGTGACAACGAGTTACGGTCGCATCATCCTGCAGTCACCGAAGCTCTTCAGCAACGATTCCGTCCGCTGTATTAGACTATCAGCGACTACAGTATACTCTTTTCTCTCTTGTAATCAACTTTTGAACACCAAAGATGTATTTTGAGCAAGAGATTAATATGAGGAGCTAAACCCCTTAACCGAGGCGACGGAGGAAGCCATTGTTCCATGAAAAGTGGTATAGTTCTATTTTAATTATTTATTGCAATTATTTTACATGATTATTTGCATAGAACTTAAAAGAAAAATTGATTTTTATTGAGTAGTTGTGAGTTGTTTTGATGGAACATGCTAGGTTTTAAAACTTTTGATGTTTCATGCTTTGTGATTACAACTACTACTTCAAAAATCTATTAGAGGCAAATATTAGAATCACTTTAAAGAAGAATATTGCATGAATATTGATTAGAGTTTATCAATTAATTGGTCAATGGTGGAATCCAAAGTCTGGTATTTTCTTATTATTATTGAAACAATTTTATTTAATTTTCAAAAATCCTTCACAAGCCCGAGTTGAACGAACTTTACTCACCACTTTCACTACAACTTAAAATTCACATCAGCAGCCATGACCAAGGCCACGACAATCTTTGCGCCACTCTCGGCCTAGGAAACTATGACCAAAGCCATGGCATGATCCACGAGTAATTCCCGACCTTGGAAGCTATGGCCAAGGCCCCGTCGTGGTCCCGACAATCTCTACGCTACTCTCGGCCTTGGCAGCTATGGCCAAAGCCATGGCATGATCCCACGAGTGATTCCCGTACTTTGCAGCTATGGCCAAGGCCCTGGCATGGTCCCGCACACCATTCTCAGCCCTGAAAATGTGGCCAAGGCCATGTCGAGGTCCCGCAGCCATTCTCGGCCTTGGCAATGTGGCCAAGGCCACGGCATGGTCCCGCGCACCATTCTCGGCCTTGGAAGCTATTACCAAAGCCATGGCAAGACCCCACGTGCTCTTTTAGGCCTTGGCAACATGGCCAATGCCACGACATGGTCCTCGCGCTATTCTTGACCCTTAATAGTCATGGCCCATCGCTATAGCGGGCCCACAACATACCACACACCTCTACGAATCCAGTTTTGCGCCACTGTTATTCCTTTGTATTGTAGATCACCTTATTTAGCTCGCGGCTAAGTAATGGCTCGATAATCTCTCATTTATTAGACGTGGCAAAGGCAAAGTTGCTATAAAACCGTAACTTACCAAATCAGACGCTGATGTGCGCGCCATTATGGGCCACTACGCCACTTGCTATTTTATCTTCATAAATAGGCCATTCAATGGCCATTCGATAATTTAGCATTCCAGTATCTCACATGTAGATTATGGCCTGTAATATGTCTCTTCATTTTAGTCATGGTGTAAAACACGCGCGCACTATGCCACTCAAGGTGGTCAATCTCGGATTCCGGTTTGTTTCGGTTAGGACCGAGACACTGGTACAACGTTGTCTCGGGGAGGTCTCGGTTCCAAATTTCGGTGTAATTTCGGCCCCAAAGATATAATGAAATACCATCAATTTAATAGAAAAAAATAAATATTCATTAAGAAACAAATATTCATTAACAACTTGTTAGTAATTAGTCACTCATATCATGTTCCTTCGTAATTCCAAGTTGAAGATTAGTTTCAGATATTATTTCCAAGATGAGGATACATCACACCGTTTCTACCTGTGAAGCAAAAGCACTACATAACACACAGAAACACGATAACACAAGTATAAGGGCGGTTGACTAGTTGTGGACACGTGGTAACGAAAAGAATCATGTTATCTCCGCATATACAAGTTTCTTATATGTTCTTTCACTGAGAACGTAACTACTTCACAATATCGCTAAGACAAATCCTATTGTTTAAGGAAAAATCAGCTTAAGATGTATTGATCAAAATTATTTGCTTTCAGTATTTGATCAAAATTATTTGCTTTCAGAAAGATGAAGCTTTGGTCTATTTTCTACCTAGGATCTGTCTCCCTCTTCTTCTATTTTTTGTTTATGAATTTTTAATTTATGGTATTCATCTGATTAAACTTGACTTCAGAACAACTTTATGAAGGTGAACATGGGATGAACGATTACTAGTTTAGTGAAGCAGTTTGAGTGTTTGACAATCTCTAATTTAGGGTATTTTTATGTTTACGAATAACACGCACATGGGAATCTTGTTAAAATCTCGGTGGTTTTTCGGCCGAGACAAACGAAAAAATTGTAAGGATCTTGTCTCGCCGTGATATAGCATTTCGTCTGCTTAACTTCCGGAACCGGCAAAATCGACGGAATCTCGGCTGAAACGGCCAAGATTAACTACACTGATGCCACTTTTATGTCATTAGCAATCCACGCTAAATTATAGCGTATTAACTAGCCTCTAACGCGCCAAGTTATCCTGGTACGTCTCACCACGGCACAAGCACGCCCTAATCTCACGAATGGCTTTGGCTAAGTTGTATTTACAACGACTCTAATTTAACACGCCTATAAGGCATATGGCATATCAACGATTACGATTTAGCCTAAGTAAAATGAGATATACGATTCATCAAAAACACCTAAGAAACATCAAAATATGTCACATGGGGGGATTCTTCATGGGGTATTTAAAAAGACGAGGGTACCCAAATACACCACATTCTTTTAATTATCTACCTATAAGTCCTCTACCGAATGTGATCGTCTATGGACAGAGTGGAGACAATACAACAATTCGGTTCACAATTTGTGTGATCGTATATGGATACAAGATCGAGACAATACAACAATAAGGTCACTTGTGTGATTGACTATGAATACAAGATCGATACATTACGACAACAAAGTGTGTACTTGATAATAGGTTCAAAAATAACCGAAACTCTATAGGATCAATATCAAGTATTACGGAGTTAACATACTTGTGTATTTTACTTAATTACAATAACAATTATAATGCGGAAAACGAAGTAAAAGACACAGCAAGATTTTGTTTATGAGGAAACCGCAAATGCAGAAAAACCCCAGGATCTAGTCCAGTTTTGAATACTCTCAGAATTAAGCCGCTTTACAAAATATAATACCAACTTCGTATAGTTGATACCAAGCATACTACCCCTAGATACTTAGTTCCCTCAGTATCCCCGCGCCTTCGACTTCTAGAGTCATGCACGTGGATAGTGTCATTTGGATCGTATTCCAAACAGCAAAGGAAGAATCTGTTTGTTAACCACTCTAATCAATCTTGCAAAAGATATTTGGTGAGTTGTTGAGAAAGGCTCTTATATTTAATCTAATAAACTCCTTTATCTGGTTAGATCAATCTAAATATTGGTTACCGAAATAATCAAGTTCTAGATTCACACTCAATCGATATAGATCTCAAAGAGAAACTATAGAAGAGTTTCCGATCTCACGCAACTAATCAATCAAGTCTATCAAACTTAAACCGATTCTAGTTGCATCCCAGCCAATCAAGGTTTGTGCACTAAATCCACAAGATACGAAAACTAATAAGAATTCTCATTCGTCTTCAAATCTTATATTGCCTTTAAATACCTGCACAACAACACTTGAATCATCTTGTGATCAATCACACATAGAACAAAATCTGTTAACAATGGATTATCACAAGATGTTTACCTACAATATTAACTGCAAGTGCACAGTGCCAATTGTGTAAGGTGCAAATACAGGTCGATCCTCAGGGACAAGGTGAATGTAGAGTTGTTTCTAAAATCTTACTTCAACTTATTCAATCCAAACAGTAAACACAAAGAGGGGTTTTGTTTGCGTATCGATACGACAAGATAAGTTTATGTAACACAAATTAGAAAACAAAAGTGCAAATAAAAGGGACTAGGGCAGTTGAATCCACCACCTAATCTATGCTAATCTATTTCAGTTTCAAGTTATGTTCTTGTCCCTTTACAATGGACACCGGTGAAGGTTCAAGCCTGCCATTTAATCCAGGGTGATCTTAGGTTGGATAACTTAATGTCAACTAAGGTATTAATCTCTAGCATTAGTTGTCTGATTAAGGCACAACTAATCACAGACCAATTGATTCAATTAAGCATAAGTTGGAGCAACAATTACACAATTTCTAACAACCTAGGATGCAAAACATACTAAGTGAAAGTTATGTAAATGGAAGCTCTAGATTAAACCCATCCTTACTCAATGAAACACAACAAGAACAATATTGAAAACATGAATAATCTAGCAGTAAATTAAGGGCTTCATCCATGCCCTAGCAAAGATGTTTAGAACATAATACAAAATGAAATTAAACCAAATTTACTACTGCTAGTTGCTCCGGCTAGTAAGGTCTTAGTTTCAACATACATCTGCCTCCCCCATTTATACAAGTTTTCCCCCAAAATTCTACACAATCCCCATAGCCAACAAGTACAATCAGAAATTAGGGATTTGATGTTTCTGAAACTCACCACTGATCATAGCCACCCTATTGTCGTCAATTTCCTGCTGCTGTTGTTGGTATTTGCAAGGAGCAACAAATTCAGATTTCAAGTTTGTCAATTTTGTCGCTTTTGAAACCAATCAGCCGACCTATTCTTGTGCAATTCATAGCCTATGGTTAGGTGTGAAACGAGAGTTGGACTATGGCATAAAAAGTAATTCACAGTTTGAGAAAGAGGAGACGGTTACAGAGAGATTTGATATGTAGAGAAAAATGGGAGACTGAAAAGATGGCTCAACTGAATTTTTGGGAGAAGAGAGGACACAGAGAAAGAAATCTACTTTCGTGAAAGAAATTGGGTTTGAGAAAAGTAATAGGCTCTGATGTAAAGCACGAATACCTTGCTTTGGTATACAAAAATGGACCTTGGGCTTGGTTTCCTCTTGGACCTTTCCTTATAATTTCTCAAATGTGAATTGCTAACCATTTGACATGCTCATCTTGACGTGTCGGCTTTAGAGAGTCTTCAACTTGGACCACATCCTCTTTGCAGAACTAAAACCAATACGCCGCTGTATATATTGGCAGCGCTTCAAGTTTGCACACAAAGAACTTCATCCCTTGGTGTACTGACCTACCACTTCCGTAGCATTCTTTCCAGCGTTCTTTCTCTACTTTTCTCCTACAAAACAAACATAGATAATCAATATTTATAATAAAACAATTATTGATGCCTCGAGACGCAAAATGCACAATTTCACTTAAAATGTGACACTAAAGCACTTAAGATATGATAACAAAAAGATATAGAAATATGCATTATTAGGCACCGATCACACCCCCAAACCTGAATTTTGCTCGTCCACGAGTAAAACAAAAACTAAGAAAATCCTACCTATACCACTGTCGCTGGTCTCTCGATTGCATTTAGCAAATGCAATAAGCCTTTTAAACAACCAAGTGTCCCTAGTGGACGAGTTGAAGTCTCGTGAGGGTTTGCTTAGAACATACCCACAAAGTTCTAGGACAAAATATAAGCTTAGATTCCATGAAAGTGACACCTGTATTTATGATTTAGCTCACAACAATTGGATATGTCAATCTAGCTTTCAAAGGCACAATTCTAGCACTGAAACAACTAAGGACATGTGATAAGAGTGTAAAGTGCATCTAACTTAAGACATGCATAGAGAATGATTTACTGTAGAAAGTTATGACTGCCAATTACTAAGAGATAGTTTTAGGCTAAGAACTGAATTCAAAGCCAAGCTAGCTGTCAGGCTTTACGAGAATTGTGAATGTTCACCTTCAGAGTTGGTGATATTTCAGTTTACCCGCGTTGTACATCGATGGCTACACCCTCCTTTCTTATTACAAGACTATTTACAACATATGTACAAAAAGAAACATTGACTGCCTATTTACATTCATAACTAAGGAGAAACTACTCAATCGTTTGAAACAAACGAAAAATAATAACTCATTTCATTTCATTTCAGTTTCTTTTCTTTTTTTCATATTCTTTTTTTTTTCTTTTTCTGAATTTTTTTCTCTTTTCTTCTTTTTTATTTTTTTTTTTGATCTTTTTTTTTTTTTTTTTTGATTTTTTTGGACTGATTTTGAAATAACAAGAGATACAAACACAAGATGACACAACAACTTTACACAAAAACAGAAAAATACATTACATGACAATTTTAGCAAGAGGTAACCCTTTCCGATGCACCCGGTCAAATTCAATGGTTGCTTTTCTTAATGTATCCTCCAACTTCTATCCCAGCCAACCAAAGAACAAGCTAGTCAAGTCTCATTCAGTATTCTAGATGATTGGCAGCCTACTTAACCTATGAAACACCGATGCTATACATGCTTGGTAGATCGTGCATGTGCAAATTTTCTGTACCTCATGTGAATTGTGCTAGAATTAGGGGTGCCTCATCATCTAGACTAAGAACCCTAAGATATCATACATGCACATGTATCACAAATCAAGGTAAATGAGCTCTATTTTTCATTTTTTTTATGTGGCAGAGTTCAGTTTCAAAATATAGCACAGTAACAGTCAAGGTATCTATTCTTCACCCCCAAACCTAAACTAAACATTGTCCTCAATGTTTCACAAGATACTCTGAAATATAACAACATACCATAAGGATCAAGCTGAGTAGAGAAAGGGAAAGAGATTACCAGATGTCGACGAAAGCAAGATTAGAACTCCGTTATTCAAGGCCATAATCCAACAAAAATCAGCTGATAACTCATTAGATTAGCACACTTATATACAGAAAAACAAAAATCAAACTGACTCAAGATAGAGATATTGAACCTACTGGATTATACACAAAGATGTTTCACCATAAATATACAACCTAAAGAGTTGAGGATCAACCCAAAAGACTGTATGCAGAGATTTTAGTAGCCTTACACATTTATAACAGGACAGAAATTTAAGTGAGGCTGCCAGACAAGATGAGCTACCCCCAAACCTAGATTTTTCAATAGATATGCTTTTGGGCACAAAGTCTAGAAATTTTAGAGGTACATCATGCACAAGTTCTAGTTCAAATTGGACATTGTTAGGAACATGCAGAGATACACATTCCAACTGTGGCTCCTTAAAGACATTATACTTAGCTGCAAAATGGTCCAAGAGGACTTGAGAAGCACACAGTTCTAACCCAACGCTTGGAGCTGTCCACAAAGTGGGTTTGACAACCTCTCGGCCAACATTAAGACAATCATGTTGTGACTTAAGCAGGGAATCAGATCTGTCTAAGTTATTTTCATCTGTATCATTACACGATTCAACTCTCCCTAAGTCAGAAACAAGTACAACATCATGCTCATGTTTTTTGAAAAATTGATCAAACCCCAATTCAGTATCATCATCATCCAAAAATTTAGTCTCATGCATAGGAATATCAGAAGAAGCATCATATTGTGACATGGGCATGGAATCAGACATAACAATTATATCATGATGCATAAGAACATTAGTGTTAACAGAAGATTCATCCTTCCCTAAGTCAAATACGAGTTACGCATCATGCTCACTTTCACAGAACAATTGTACAAGCCCCAAATTAGGATCAGCATCATCCAAACTTTCATTGTTACGAATATGAAAATGAGAAGAAGCATCATTTGTCAAAGTCGCAGCAACTGAGCCTAATGTCTCAGAAACAAAAGATTCCATAACGATATTTTCAGAATACAAGTACTCTTCTAACATTAAATCAATATCATCATCATCGTAACATGGATAGGTTACCCTATCGAAAAGCATAGTATTTCCAGTCCATTCACTTGCCTCTAAAATAGGTTCATATTCAATATCAGTTGCATTCGTAGGACAGGATCCACTATTTTCAAATTTTAATTTAATATCAGTATCATTGTAATATGGATTTCTCCATCCTGGATTGCAAGTCTGTGAGTAGGTATCTGGTTTTTCATAGAAAGCATTAACTTGTCTCACTCTAGACTGCTTAACGACATGCAAATCATGGCAGTTATCAACTGAGTGTAATGTATTAGCACAAGAGATACAAGCATGGAGTTCAGTTTGGGTATGTTCTTTAGGTGCAACAAAATTTGCTCTAGAACTTCAATTCTCCTAGTTAATGATTCTATGTGTGTATCAGAGTCAAAATTTAACTCATGGAGATTACCCATATCATGTGACACTCCCATTGATGGGTTTGCTCCGCAAGTTTAGCTAAAATGACCATGCATCGTCCACAGTTTTATCAATGAACTCACCATTACACATAAACTCAACCAAGGCTCGAGAATTAAAGTCTAATCCTTTATAAAGAATTGCGACCAAGCCATGGTGAGGACATTCAAGCAACAAATCATTAAACCTTTCAAGATAATGAAAAAGTGTCTCTCCATCTAACTGCACAAAAAAGTTTATACTTCGACGAATACTGATGGTTCTATGATATGTAAAGAACTTTTTAAAAAATTCTGTTGTGAGTTGGTCCCAAGTGGTGATTGACTGTGGTCTTAGACTGTAAAACCAATTTTTAGCTCTTTCTTTTAAAGAAAATAAAAACAGACGCGGTTTTAGAGAGTCTTCGGGCAAATGATCAAATTGCATAGTCCGACAAATTTCCTCAAACTCTCTTACATGATGATAGGGGTTTTCAGCATCAACCCCTCGAAATATAGGAAGCATTTATATCATTGTTGCATCCAATTCAAATGGACCATTAGTCTGGGGTAAGACAATACATGAGAACTGACTTGTTCTTGTGGGATACATATACTCATGGAGAGTACAGGGTATATTCATCACATCATCCATTGATTTAACTTGGGGTGGTTTAGCAACAACTCAAAGTGGGATTTTTAACTAGGCAAACTTATCAATCCTAAATACACAGTCAAATTTTTAAATGATAAGATGCAACAAAGCCTAGACAATATACCAATTCAGTAATATAGTATGGTTTCCAAGTCAAATATAAACGATTTAGACCACTTAAACAAAGTCACACATCCACACGGTATAAGAGAATACTAACCTCCTGCCGCAACCGAGAGTATGAACAACAAAATATGATCTGCTTCCCTTTTCTTTGGCCAATGTAGTGCTCTGATCCCGAACACCTTATTGCACTAGACACTCAAAACTTTAGCACCAGTTGTAAGAAACAAGTCCTTTAAAGTACCTAAACACAATTCAAAAACTATATATACACAATAAAAATAAATAAACAGGAAGACAGAACTCCTAAAACTAGCAATAACTGGCTGTAAGGCAAGCTGCGGCAAAATCAAAAACTACCAACAAAAAAAAAGAATTTAACACTAATAAAATAAAAGAGACGTATGTACACTATACATAATAAACTAACTAAGACTAAACATATACATATTTTCTATGCTAAGGAATCAGTAGATGAACAACCTATGAATCTAACAAAAAAGAGAAATACAAAGCTACAAGACGGAAGTAGTCTGAACTAAAATCAAAGTGAAATGGTCTAGTGCAGCAAGAATGGAGAAAAGTTAGCACCTACAGATCCAAATCAACAAGATATCGTACTACGAGAACCTAACAGAACCTAATTTTTTTTAGCAAACAAGTACTCAAAGATGTGGATAAACTAAACTATAAGAAATCAAGTACTTTAAATAAGACAATCTAGCACGTAAAAGTCTAACAAGTGAAAATGATGCAACATGGCCAAAAGCTACAAGACAATGAAAAATTCACACCAGGACATAACTTATACACCTAGTGAATACAAACGACGTACTGACTTGACTAAATGGTAGTGCTAGAGTGAAACAAAAACTAAAGTAGAAGTAAGACTACAGGAAGGATCATCAGATCAGTACCAACAATTTTTTTTTATTTTTTTTAATATATAAATGAAAACAAAGACTATATACAATCCTAACTACAATTAGTAAAAGCAAAACCTATTAATATAACTACACCATTTTCCAACTCCCCGGCAGCGGCTCCAAAAACTTGGTAGGCTAGGAAAGATGCCTACAATATTAACTGCAAGTGCATAGTGCCAATTGTGTAAGGTGCAAATACAGGTCGATCTTCGGGGACAAGGTGAATGTAGAGTTGTTTCTAAAATCTTACTTCAACTGATTCAATCCAAACAGTAAAACAAAAAGGGGTTTTGTTTGTGTGTCTATACGACAAGATAAGTCTATGTAACACAAATTAGAAAACAAAAGTGCAAATAAAAGGGAACTAGGGCAATTGAATCCACCACCTAATCTATGCTAATCTATTTCAGTTTCAAGTTATGTTCTTGTCCCTTTACAATGGACACCGGTGAAGGTTCAAGCCTGCCATTTAATCCAGGGTGATCTCAGGTTGGATAGCTTAATGTCAACTAAGGTATTAATCTCTAGCATTAGTTGTCTGATTAAGGCACAACTAATCACAAACCAATTGATTCAACTAAGCATAAGTTGGAGCAACAATTACACAATTTCTAACAACCTAGGATGCAAAACATACTAAGTGAAAGTTATGTAAATGACAGCTCTAGATTAAACCCATCCTTACTCAATGAAACACAACAAGAACAATATTGAAAACATGAATAATCTAGCAGTAAATTAAGGGCTTCATCTATGCCCTAGCAAAGATGTTTAGAACATAATACAAAATGAAATTAAACCTAATTTACTACTGCTAGTTGCTCCGGCTAGTCCGGGCTTAGTTTCAACATACATCTGCCTCCCCCATTTATACAAGTTTTCCCCCAAAATTCTACACAATCCCCATAGCCAACAATTACAATCAGAAATTAGGGATTTGATGTTTCTGAAACTCACCACTGATGCATAGCCACCCTATTGTCGTCAATTTCCTACTGCCGTTGTTGGTATTTGCAAGGAGCAACAAATTCAGATTTCAAATTTGTCAATTCTGTCGCTTTTGAAACCAATCAGCCGACCTATTCTTATGCAATTCATAGCCTATGGCTAGGTGTAAAACAAGAGTTGGACTATAGCAGAAAGAGTAATCCACAGTTTGAGAAAGAGGAGACAGTTACAAAGAGATTTGATATGTAGAGAAAAATGGGAGATTGAAAAGATGTTTCAACTGAATTTTTGGGAGAAGACAGGACACATAGAAAGAAATCTACTCTCGTGAAGGAAATTGGGTTTGAGAAAAGTAATAGGCTCTGATGTAAAGGACGAATACCTTGCTTTGGTATACAAAAATGGACCTTGGGCTTGGTTTCCTCGTGGACCTTTCCTTATAATTTCTCAAACGTGAATTGCTAACCATTTGACATGCTCATCTTGACGTGTCGGCTTTAGAGAGTCTTCAACTTGGACCACATCCTCTTTGCAGAACTAAAACCAATACTCCATTGTATATATTGGCAGCGCTTCAAGCTTGCACACAAAGAACTTCATCCCTTGGTGTACTGACCTACCACTTCTCTAGCATTCTTTCCAGCGTTCTTTCTTTACT
Organism: Papaver atlanticum; assembly: GCA_023531105.1. NCBI lineage: Eukaryota > Viridiplantae > Streptophyta > Magnoliopsida > Ranunculales > Papaveraceae > Papaver > Papaver atlanticum. The sequence goes on along the minus strand of JAJJMB010017986.1, from coordinate 4,226,636 downwards.
TTTCTCCTCCAAAATAAACATAGATAATCAATATTTATAATAAAACGATTATTGATGCCTCGAGACGCAAAATGCATAATTTCACTTAAAATGTGACACTAAAGCACTTGAGATGTGATAAAAAGATAACAAAATGATATAGAAATATGCATTATTAGGCACCGATCAATGTTTTTAGATCCGAAGATGGTTCTAAAGATCTCGTCGATACTTTGATCTAGTCTGAATGAATCTTATATCAGAAGAGAAGATTCTCAAGAATAAACAAACTAGGTGCAATCAAAGTTTCAACAACCGTTAGTCAATCAAATCAATAATCAAAAACTAATAACACTGTAAATATCTAGTTTCCCACCAACGGTACTCGTAGAGCTTCTTGATCCCACGGAAGTCTTTAAACGAGCGGTCGTAAGAGATTTCACCTAATTAGGATACTTTCCTCTCCGAATAGACGGCTCCACCAGAAACAACAAGAAATGAAGTTTGTCTGGCTCTTAGGATAGTTTACAAGAAATACAAACTCAGGTATTTATAGACCAAGATTTTTTGGACAACAAGGAAATTCTAAAACCGAAAATATTCTCAAGATATGCATTAAAGTACCTAAATTCGGTTTTCCTATTCCCAATAAATGTTAACCAATATTTCCGAAAACTCTCATGGAAAAACTTATATTATTAGTTTAGCACATTAACTAATAATATTTTCCAGAGGATATGTTTTAAATGCTGGTAATTAAAACATATATGATGAAAATCATAGTTAAATGCTTTTCACTTTTTCGGACCAGGGATCACCTTGAGTATCAAGGAATATCTTTGAACAATTAGTGATAAGAGTTATGTACATGTTCAAATATGTCGACATCTAGAAGTTTCTTAGCAAACTCTTATTCCAAGCTTCACACAAAACTTACAAATATATGTGAATATTGTAAACTCGGTTTTGCTTCTTGGGATCGGTTGTACCAACCTCATAATGTAAGTCGTAATCGTTTATACCATGTTTCCCAAACCAGGTTGTGACCGGTTACACCTTGCTTCCCAGATGTAGCTTGTGATCGGTTACGCCTTACTTCCTGAGTTAGCTTGTGATCAGTGATAGACGCATTTATGTGTCTATTTTCATCTCTATTGTGTATATTTTTAGTACCCATTTTTGTACTAATGATGGTATTTTGTCCCTTTGTAGGTATTTTTGGGGAATAAACATTTTTGGGAAAATCGGCTCGAAAAGTTGTCTAAATGCACCCCAAGGGACAAGTGTTATACGGACTTCAGCAGCGAATAAGGGGCACCCATGGCTATGTGTAGCCCAAATTCATCTTTAGCACCCATCTTCAACATTTGAAAACAGATTTTGGTGAGAAATTCTTTTCTTTACTGGCAGATTGATTGATCGAATTTTGGATGATTTTTAAGGCGATTCAAGGGCTGATTTTCGTTGGGTTAACCCTGTTAAGGATAAACAAGTATGGTATGAGCTGTAGAATCGATTAAACAGGGATAGAAATCCGTGTTGGAGCAAAACAGGGAGAATTCACGATTTGAGTTGTTTTCGGTTTACAAAAGAATTTGTGAAGAGTTTACGGCAAGATTGGAGTGTATGGAGTCCTTATTCAGTCCTGAGAGAGTTTGAGAGAGTTTGGAAACCAAGTTAACGCGTAAAAAGAAGATTAAAATCCCGTAACGTGCGGTGAAGAAAAAACGAAAAGATTTGGATTAACTCGAGTAATTTTGGGGTTTGGTGGATATATATAGGTTGATTCGAGTCATATTGAGAAGCAACAAAGTTTAGGGGAAAGTTTAAAGCCTTAGAGAAGCCAGAAAAATCATTGGAAGAGAACGAATTTCTGCTGGTGCAGCTGTGGCCGGAGAAGACGAAGAACACGAAACAACATTAAAAGAAAGTCGCAGAAACTATGACCATAGCTTTCAAACTCTATACCCTTTGTAACAATTTTTCCAACAGTTAGCTTCAGTTCGCAACAGTTCTCTGTATGAATAGGTTCTGTAACAATTATATTTGTTACAGAATCCGCTGCTTAGCACTTTTCACTCTTTTAATCAACTTTTGAACACCAAATATGTATTTTGAGCAAGTGGTTAATATGAGGAGCTAAACCCCTTAGCCGAGGC